>CAUJNA010000728.1:0-163411 GCA_963377175.1 Effrenium voratum | reverse complement strand
AGCAGTGAAGGGGACATGAGCCGCATTCAGAATCAATCCGAAGTGCAGGTCAGACTTCCGTCCCCGACAGCTTTCCGGCCTTTAGATTCTTTACCACTGGTTTTTGGTAAGCTCCTTCTTGGCTCATTGATAACCTACTTGGCCTTGGATATTTTTGGTTAGAGGAGGCAAGGCATTTTGAGTTTGACTTGTGCCCAGTTTTTGTGCTGGCCTTTGGTTCGACTGAGGACAGACCCTGTGGACTTCCTACAACAGGACAAGCGTTTCTAACCCTAACCAGTGAATTAACTTTTGCGGAAGGGGAAGACATAGCATTCATGTTTGTTCCACTTCTTTCCCCATGGCTACTGGGCGGTCTCGGATTTCGTAATGCAATCTGTGGCCAATGTGTGTGGACGAAATTGTGGAAGTGAGCTAGTCGCTATTGAAGCCGTTCTTTTCACGTTCTTCCAACATTGTTTGTATTGATTGTTTTGAATGCCACCCACTTTTGTGATTTGCTGACTCACTGTTTGAATTTGAACCATGCTATCATCACAATTTCTCGTTATTTTCTGAATTCTGATAGTTTTGAATCGACGGTATTTGTTATGTTTCTTGATATTTTTGTTGTTTGCTCTGAATTGTTCAACCATTAGAGGCATTAAACCGAGTTTGCCGGTGTTCCTCCCTTTTTGTGGGGCTGGGCGAGAGGAAGCCCAAGGGACACCGCTTTGGCCGACTTCACCGGAAACCAAAGGGAGAAACTTGGCCCAGTGACGGACCCGAGGCAGGAGAAGGCGTCCAAGAGCGGAACTGCCAAGTCGGCGGTGGTCTACGTGGCGAAGGCAGTGGCCCAAAGCTTTCCGGAGTTCTTAGGGAAGCACTTTTGGGGGAGTGAGCTGGAAGGGGATCCCGGGAAGAGCGAAACCACAAGTTGGGTGGTTCAGTTCAGTTCCCGCGTTCCCTGAGAAGCAAGAACAGGGCCGTCCACGAGGGGTCTCGGTCGAAAGAAAGCTGGTCTGACTTACATTGAGTGGTATTCCCTTTTTTGCCTGGAGCGGGTCTCCTGCCTATGATGGCCAACCCAAAACAGGCTTATCCTATTTGGCGTCATCTTGCCGCGCTGTTGCCCCTTTCTAATCGAGTCACCAGCTGTTGAGCGGACTTCACCCTCTAATTCCCTTTCTGCTTGGAGGCTTCCCAACAAAAAAACTGGTCAAGCCCAAAGAAGCTCCCCACTGGGCAACTGGATTATATACTTGATCTTTCTCTCTTTGCCGGCGAGCTGCTACTTACTTGGTCTTTCTCACTTTGACATTTTTTGGAAGAGGATTGCCTAGATGAAAATGTTAAGAAACAACAGCACCTTTTGACGATTCGAAGGTCTGGCCGAATTACGGGCTTGCAAAGAGTGGACAATTTGCCAACCCCTTATAACTGTCTTCTGGACGCTTTTCAAGGAAAACCGTTAAGAATGCTCACTGGTTCTGGCACAAGGAAGAAGCTTTTAAAGATCCAGGGATGGCCGAGCGAGAGCTAGCGAGAGCCGATGCTGCTCATATCACGGCGCCATTGCAAGTCTCATCAAGCACACTTCAGGTAGCGCATTTCAAAATGATGGGCATTTGGGAAACTGAGAGTCTCTTTTAAGCGCCCAGTTTTGACTGATTCTCCAAGGACCATCCAACCAAAGGGTCCCTTGCAATCATCCCTTCTCAAGCAGGTCTCGTCACACGCTAGGCCAGGTCGGTTTCATTTGCGCCTAGGGGTAAGGGGATATACACGCACCGATTCAGGATTGGAAGCTCGGGTTTGACGAAACACAACTAGCGGTTTCTTTTCTTCTGGGCATGCTTTGCTTCAACCCCTTATAACCATTCAACACTTGGTTGCTGACCTAGGGGCATGCACCGAAGCTGAATCCGCGCAATGTGCCTGGATACCGCATCCCCGCCAGGAGTTCCCAGAATGGAAGAAGCCGCTGAGCCCAGATGTCGGATCGGACTGTGCCTGCTTGGAGCGGTTTCGGCTGGTGTCGAGGGCAAAAGGGCGAAACGGACAAATGCCAGCCCACGGAGAATACCGCAAGCACGGAAGTACAAGGCGTCAATTAAGCACGTGCATGCATCCTATTCACTAGAAGCTGAGCGCTGGAAGACAATATCCTCCAAAAGGGACTTTGCTGGGTTCTATGCCTAGCTCTGCTTGCTCTTTCCCTGGTTTCACAGAAGTCACTTTTGAAAGCTTTTGACCACTTGAAAAGCGGTTAAACCCTTTGCAGATTGACATGGAGCCCAAACAAATCACATTCTTTGTTTTCAGAGGAATCTCCTTTGAAGTTTAAGTCATGGTTCTTTCGAGCACCCCGCCTCCGTGAAATCTGAGGACAGTGCTTGCCAAGCTGATGCCTGGGGCTGAAATCGAATTCGACGGCAGTTTGCGGCGAAGGCGTCGGTTGGGCCCATTTTCATTGCCAGACTGAAGCCCTTTTGCGCTTGTTTTGTTTTTGCGTTTTCTTCATTTCCAAACCTTCAGGAAACGTTTTGCAGGGGTCGAAGTCTGGCCCAAATGGCTTCGCACCCTGGGGTAGGTCGGGATTGAAGGTAGCAAATTCAAGGGGCCTTGGAGAAGCCTGGGGTCTTCTCACCTTTTCAACCTCTTCTAAGAGACCGCGTGAGAGAAGGACGTCATTAAGGGTAGGATGTTCGCTGGAGCATGCGCTCATGCATGTGACATTCCCATGGTCACATGTTGGGCTTCCCCATGTACGCCAAGAAATCATCTAAAAACCTCCAAGGAGATACAACAGTGCGTACGATCCTTTTGAGTTGGGCAGCCACCACTATCAAATGGACCCTTGTTCCTCACTTGCATTGCGCGGAAAGGTTACTTACGGCTTCGTTACTGGATAGATTGCCATCAACAGCAGGCTTCAATTTTCGAGGAGGCATTCATCTTTGCAAAGTTTGCAACAACCGCTCAAACATGCAATGTCACTGTTATCCCTGTTCATCATCTCAGATGGCTTCCCACTGCTCCCAGCCAATACTGCAAAGGAAACATGGGCAACAGCGGCATTTACTGGCGAGATTCTCATATATTTCCCTGGGGTATAGCGGTTTTGAGAGGTATTGGAAGTCATCTTCAAAATCACGCGGATTTGTGTCATATGGGTGTGCCTCTTCGGAGGCCAATCTTTTCCGGGTGTAGTTTGCAAAAGACGGCAGCACGAGCCACAGGTCCAGTAGCAGACAGTCACAACCGGCAGGTTGACCCATTCGAGCGGAACATCACTTCCATTTGCCTAAGAATATGTTTTACTTTTCCCCTGTTGGTTTTAAAGGGAATCTATCACTACTTGTTTCCAGGGGGCTTAAGCAAATGGCGCATCAAGCCTCGGACACGCCCCTAAGACCATGGAACCCTTCAGCCACTGGGGGGTTTTCTGTTGGAGCTCTCAGGAGCTGCCACTCCGAGGGCAAGCTGCCTTTGATCGCGCAGGCCTGTTGACCGCTTGGTGTGAGCTGCAGGTTGTGCTTTTCGTGGCTTCTGCTGTGTTGTGGCTCCGAGGGGGGCGCAAAGCGTGTTGCCGGGTGATTTGCTGTTGGGGCTGATGTCCAATTTATTGTCAGCAAGGCGCGGCGTTTAACATTTTTGAAAAGGGGGGTCCACTTTGCGCCAACCAACGAGTTGGGTTGGGGTTTGGTGAGTTTTCTGCTTGGTTCATTGGGACGAGCATTCCGGCGATGCAATTCAAGGTGGCTGGTCCCAACGTCTGAAGCGGAACATTCCTACAACACCTGCGTTGCCAACCAGGATAGCCACAAGAAGTCGCGACCATTGGGGGGCCCAGACCATTTTCCAGGTTCGGGAAGCCAGAAATCGCTAGGGGGTGGCAAGCTTGCTTGGGGTTTAGGACCGAATCCGGCTGCGGATCTGGAGAAGAGCAGAAAAGCAGCGGGCCAGGTCCCTCCCGATTTTAAGTGGACCTTGCAAGTGCTGGTTTTCCATGGTTGTTGTTGGGCAACATGTCACATTTGTTTGCTTATTGTGGTCTAGTGGTTGAAATCCCCACTTTACTGCTAAAGTTCAAATTCTTGCTCCCCTTGTCAGCGCCAACCAAGTTTCTGGGAGGGATACACCGGATTGGTCAGTCCCGGCAAACCTCCCCTCGAGTGGCCAACAGGAGGAGATGAAGGCGAACCCGCAGGCCAGCGCCCAGTGGAAGGAGATCATGACCTTGCTGATGCAGGCGGCTCCCGACTGAGCCCCCGCCCCCGTCGAGATCTGCGGGGCGGGTTTTGGCACCGGGTTTCGGGGCTGAGGCCGTTTTTGTTTGAAAATTGCCTCTGGGGTGTTGCCAAATTTGAGTGAACTAAATGACAACCAGACCGGACCTGGTGCCTTTTTTTTTTTTTGGCAAAGGACAACTCAAAGGAGGCTGAAATTAAGCCGCAGCGGGCTCAACATGTTCACACAGCATTGGTTGAAACACGAAGAATGTCTGGCCGCCTGTACGCACTTTGCCAACATTTGGGAAATGTGACTTGGAGGAAGTCCCTTCAACTGCACAGATGGTGTTGCCGACCATTGCTTTTATGGCTTTTATGGCTCAATGCCTGGGTTCGGGTCCCGAAAAGCTCAGCCCTCCAGTGGTTGGCTTTTCTGTTTTTCTCGGTTCAAGTTTGGGGAGCCCAGAAAAGGGACAAGTCTTTTGAGTTCCTATCGCCAGTGGAGGTCTGTCTGGGTAGGATATGGTTTTGTTTGGGCAGCATGAAGCCTAATCCACGAGACCAACAGGACAGCGACGCCCATTCTTGTTTTGGGTGGGTTCCGGAAGACAACCAAAGATTCGAGGGGTTGATTCACCTGTCTTTTCCACCTTCGTTTTCAAAAGCCGGATCCGTTTTCCCTGGCTGTCCGGAGGTTTGATAAGAAAGGGGATCCCAGGAAAGATCCCCTGCCAGCTTGAGCTCCTTGTGTGACTTCTGGTGTCGACAGCCCCAAGGATCAGCTCGTCTGTGAAGCCTCCTTCGATTAGTGGGTTTCCCCCCCCCCGCCCATTTGAGCAGAAAAGCCCGACCCGACAAGTGGCGTTTCAGCTGGAAGAAGTACCCCGTCTTCGAGCGTCACTCGCAGGGCTTGGATGTTTCTCGATCCGAGGAACCGAAGAAGTTGCGTTTGAGCCTTCGAAACCCCATCCGCTTCGCGATGAGACAGTTTGCAATATGTTTCAGACATCAGATTGAGCCGGGCTTGTTCTGCTTGAAGTGGAATAGCGACTTACCTTGGCTTTTCCTGGTCGCTTCACCTGGCTCTGTGTGAAAATGGTGCACCCGCTCAATTTTTTGAAGGCGACATCCCCTGTCCACCCAGCACCCCACCAGAGGCTCCCCCCTTGCGGCGCACTCCTTGCGCAGGATGCCTCGCTGAAGCCCTTCGGCAAGCACCTGGGGCCCTTCGCCGCCTTCAAGCGCGACGAGGAAAACCCGGGGTTGGCATCGTTGCCTTTATTCGCGGGCGCGTGCTTTGTTTTCGAAGTTTTTTTTCTTTTTTTTTTTTTAACGGGAAGCCGCAAGGAACACTATTGGGAAAAATAAGCATTGCAGCCGCAACCAAAGCGAAGCCATGCATTTTGGCCCGTAGCTTAAAGGAATAGAACACCATGCCCCTCCCAAGAACGGGTCGCTTTCCTCCCAGGGTTTTGCAACTTGAGCTGCAAATCCTAGCAACCCCAGAAACACACCACATCATTTGCACCCGTTGGTCGTGACTTTCTCCGCCAACCTCCAAACACGCCACCACACTTTCTGGGTCTCTTGGTTGTTTCGTCTTCGAGTGAAAAATGATGATGGCTAGATGAGCATTTTCCGTATTTCCCCCCCCCTCCCCTCCCCTATTGCCAGAATCTATCTTGGCCCTTAGTCCTTTGGCCCTTTCGGGTTTCCTTTCGACCCCTCCGCCCCATGGATCGCAGCTCGACATCGTGCCGCGTTTCCGGCCAGGCGGCGGCCTTCGGGGTCTCTGCGCTGGACGCCTCGCTGCCCTTCGACGAGCTGGCGCTGATCAAGGAGAATGCCCTAGCCTCGGGCCTCGACAGGGCGCCGGGGAATTTCAGCCGGAGGCCTCCGGCTTCTTCTGGCGAGTGGCAGATCTACATGCAGGGTGTTCCATGTATCAACTTCCAAAGATATGGCAAGTTTTCCATCAGACAATTCCAAGCCCCCCTCTTCCCTAGCAGCCTGGCTAGGAGTAACTGAAAAGATGTCAACGGCATCACAATCAGGCTGCAGGAAGTCAGGATTCCTTGCAAAACAGCCTTCCCTTTGGCAAGGTGAGCTCTCTCCTCCGGGTTGAGTCTTCCATAATACTGAAGGGTATTACCAGGGTATATGGAAATGTAAAATCTCGAACCTTCAAACTCGAAGGAAACAAGATATAGCAAGTGGAAAGGTAAACTCCTGATCCGTGCCACACAGTCGTCACGAGGGCACCAAGGAATACTGCGCACAGTACTCACGCCAATACCACAGCAGCCGCTCAAGAGGGCAAAAACCAGCAGTAAACCGAAACACCTTTCAGGGTTCGGCTTCAGCAGCAAAAGTGGAGAGCAACGTACTCGAAGCACCTCTACAGCCTTAGAATCTTGCTTAGAGAAGTAGGGGGAGGCAGGGAAGCCAGGCCTGAACAAAATGTCTTAAATTGGTTCCTGTTTAGTTGAACATCTGTATCAACTTGTGCTGTTGGGTGCCCCTTCCCAACCTGTGCTGAATTCTCATTCTTTCCATGCATCCTTCTTTCCAGGAAAAGCCACCAAACCCCAGGGCAAGGCCCGATGGTGTGAAAGAAAGAGAAGCCAACCCGAGCAATCAGATTGCCTAGAAGGCCAGAAAGGGACAAAACGCCCAGAGGGGAGGGAGGGGTTGCGAAGGGCACTCCTGCCCTGAATGATTTATTGAGGGATAGGTCAACTGGAAGCATCAATGTCCACTGTGGCCAGACCATTTCAACTTCGGAAGGTGCCGCGCCAGCGGCGATCATGTGGTTTCTCGGAAATGGCTTAACACTGTTGGACCGTTGGACATCACCCCCTGTGCCAAGTCTATAGCAAACGCATCCCCCTGGGTGGTAAGACTGGAACAATGGAATTGGGGGACCCTCCCCCCCCCTCCCCCTGAAGGCAGGAGCGCCCTGAAGCCTTTTGGCGTTTCGTCATTGTATGCCACTTGGTTTTGAGAGAACGGGAGCAAGATTGTCGAGAAACCGCAGCGAGCATCAGAGGGGGCTAAGCGGATCTCACCACCTGGACGCAGGCCCCTTACTTAGGGATTCCTCACTTTGGGTGTTTGAGCCACTCTGCAAATTTTACAGCTCCAAGGCCCAAGAAAAGGGATCTGCTCAAGTACGTGTGACCTCTCTCCCCCCCCCCCAAGGCGTGCTGGCCATCACATCGGCGTATCGATATCATGTGCGGAAGCTATGGTTAAGATCCTGCTGCGCTCCACTGGCTGTTGGACCGGGCCTCTTGAGGTCGCCTACCTGCAGCAAAAGTTGCAGGCGCGAGGATTCGATGCGGGCGAAATGAAGTTGATTCGGGAGGAAGCGTCCAGGGATTGTTTCCTCAGCTTGGTGAAAACAATGGACGCGCAGAAAATGGATTGGGGAGAAGTTTTCGACCCCAGGAACTCAAGGCATCGGCTTGTCTTTATCTCGTAGGACTCGGCAGCTGGTGCGACGGAGCTTCTGTGCTAGACAAGTTGCGCACGCGCGCGCGCGCGCCATTGTCCAGAAGTGTTGTTGTCTTTGAGGTGTCCCTTGGATTTGTTGCTGGGAATTCAACGCGCTCCCCTTGAAAACATTGCATGACAACCCAGCCCTAAACTACCAGGCCCCGTAAATTGGCTTGCTTCGGGCAAGTGAGAGGCTGGCACATGCCCACTCAAGGAGGGCAAATGAGGCAAACTGTCGTGAACCGAGGTGCAATTTTGTTGAACATCGCCCTTTTGCCCTCTCAACTCGTGAATGTATAGTGAGGGGTCCTGTTCCATATCTATTTAGGGGGCCCTTTTTGTCTCCGCGTCCCATGCTTCCCTTGGTGAAAGCACCATCATGCAATGTAGCGATGTAACCTGTAAGGGGCTGAATTTACACAGATGAGTGTCTTGATTTAAAGGCCCCAACACCCAACTCTATCTTTGTTAGGCCCTTGTAGCAAATATGAGGTGTTTTTTTTGGGTGAGGCAAACCCCCACAAATCACACCACACGAACCTAACCACACCCAACACAACCGGGGGGAGAAGGGGGGACGGGGCCAGCTTCATGACTGGCCGTCAGGTGTCGGTGGAAGTGAGGGCCGCCGACTCCCCGGCGAGCCCTGAGCACCAGGCGCGCGCTTTGCATCGCGGGTTCGCGCGTTGGAGTCCGCCCCACCAACGGAAATGCCAGCGTTCAGTCGGACGCATCAAAGTGCCCTGTGCCAGTTCAGTGCCGACTGGGGCACGTCTATTTGCTTACTAAGTGCCAACCACCTGCAAAGGGGCACTTTTCAAAAGGAGGCTAAAAAGGGGAGCGCCCTCGACTCGCTGGGCTAAATCCTCTTTAGTTCAGACGGTCCTGGCTCGGAAAGCTGGCTGAAAGGCCTCAAGTCCGGGTGCTGTGTAGCCAAAACCTTTTAGCAAAGGTTGCCAAAACCACAAAAGTCCAAGCGCTCAATCTTCCGCATCTTAGGTCCTGGCGCCCGGTCCTTTGTCAAACAAACGGCGTCGTTCGCCGCCGCATCTTCGAGCCTTCGAGCACCGACGAAAATGCCGCAGCCCCGCGCGAAACAGGAAAAAAAGAAAAAGCGAGAAAGCTCCCGGGAGGGCGGAACGGAACTTTCTGTCACATGCCCCCAGCTGCAAGCTTTGTCAAATGCATTTGTTTCTGGAGCCAGTCAAAGGAGCCGTTTTTTTTGCGGGTGCTTTTTCTGCAAGTGCAGCATTGTGCGGGGGCGGTTCAGACTCATTGATGCAAATGTGACCTTTTTCTGGGTGCTCAGTACTCCATGTATTGCTGGATTTCCCGAAAGGCAGACACAAGGAGATTGACAATATTATCAATATTTCCATTCTTCCAGTCTTCTTCCTTGCTTCCCAGGAAGCTTCGCGGCGCGCTTCAGGTATAAATTCAGGAGGTCTGGAGGCATTTCACTTGTCACCCGTTTGACAGTGGCCAGGATGCGGCGACCAACGCCCAGCGGCGCCCTTGGGATGTTTCCTAAACTGAGGAACTTTCTTTTTGCATTGCGACGTCTCAGTGTCTTCCTCTTTTGGGGACCTTGTAAAGTGACAAGTGTTCGACACCCACAGGTAGATCTCAACCATGTTCTTTTCTTCTTCTTTTTTTTTTTGGGGGGGGGAGCTCCAGTTTACACTGGCCGCTTCGAAACCGCCAAGAGTTGATGTGGGTTGTAGAAACCTGGCTGTCTCTTAGACAGCGTGAGAAAAAAACCAAAAGGATGCGCTCCGTTTCTTAGAAAGGATATCCGCGTTTGGGAGCCAATGCGGCCGAACCTGGCAGGCCTGACGGTCTTTCGGGTTGCAAGGCCGTTGCCCATCAAAAACTTGCTTTAAGCAACGAGCTATTTTCAAAGTTTGCCCCACCCTAGGCGTAAGAGGATGGATGTTCTTTACTTTTTGAGGCGCCCCGATTCACTTGCCCGAAGGTCAACATTGAAAACACAACTAATTTCATTGTTTGGGCTTGCTGTCCATTTGGAGCCATTTTCGCGTGGAGGCAAAAGTAGTCCAATTGCCCTCGCCTGCGTTGGTTGCCATGGAACATGCCAGAAGGCCCGAAAGAGAAGGCGGAAGGGGCCTCGTTCTGTCAGATTCCATGTGGATCAGAGCTCCGATCCCCGAACCGATGATCGCTAGAAAATTGGCTTGGCAGGGGCCAGCTCAGGCCCGGCAAGCCTGGCATTCACTTCCTGGTGGAGGGAGGCGGGAGCTCGATGTCAGGGTTGGCGTGCAACCAGCTCGGCTTCTCGGTTGGGTGGCTTCGAGGTTACCTTTGATCCCCAGTCCTTTGGGCAAGTGAGATGGTCGAAGTGCTGTGCAGGCTTGCGGCACATGTGCACATGTGAACAAAGAGTTCAATCGGCCCGCGTGACAGGTTTTTTTCACAACTCAGTTCTTGGATAGGGATTGGAGCAAATCCGCCTATAGTGCTTTTTTTGGAAGTCAGGCTTGGCAGGCGTCTGAGCGTTGGGTGCAGGTTGAGGAAGCCAAGGCATAGGTTACTCAGCCCACGTCTCTGCGCATGCTTTGCACATCCTCCATGGAGGGCCTCTGACTCTTCTCTGGGCATTTTTCAGTTGGCTCGCTTTAGACACTTCGGAGGGCACTTCATTTGGAGAATTTCCCTCATTCTGGTGGTTGGTGCTTGTAGCCTGGACCCCTGCTCAACGTGACATTCCAGGCCCTAGGCACCCTACCAAGGTTTTCAGAGCTTAAGGCGTATGTCCTTTGAGGATGCCACCCTTCTTTTTGGGGCGACCGCTTGCAGGCAAGGCCGGCGGGGGGAAAGCCAAGGCCGCCACAGCCTCAAAGCAGGGGAGATCCAACCGTTGAAGCACGCAGCCGTTTTTTTGGTTTTCCCCCCCTTTTTCCGGGGGGGAGGGGGGGGTCCATAAGCAGTCAACCGTATTTTTGGGGACGCCTCAAAGGGGGGGGGACTTTACGGTTGGGTGAATTCGCCCTTTCTTTCGGTTTGGGGTATTGCTGAGCCAAAATGGGACCGTTTTGCCATCTACTTTCGCCCAGCTGTACTTCACTGTGCCTATGTTTTTGCCGCCCGGGTTGTCCTTCAGGCGGTTCAGGTTTGGTTCGCGGATTTGATCTGCTGGCTCTTGCGAACCGCAAGCCGAACCAGCCCGAACACCTCCAAACCAATCCAACCCAGCAAGTGGCTCGGAAGCTGATTTCAGCTTGGCCTTGACCGAGGCGCAGCCCGCAGCGAAGTCCGGGGGGGCCCCGAAGGCCGGCGCCGCGCCTGCCGCGCCGGGCAAGGCGCCGGTGCATTGGGATGCGCGGAGGGGCGGATAGAGCAGCCTAGCAGACAAGCGCCAAGTAAAGGGTACCTTGAGTTTATGGCTGTTCGGTAATGGATCTTTGGACTTTAGCTTTTTGGGAAGTAGATTTTCCATTGGACCCACCAAAAGTTAAACTTTGGAAGAGAGGTCAGCAGCAGCCAAGGAGGGTACTTTAAGGCTTTCTTTTGATGCTTTCCCAGGTGGGATCCGATCAATCCGCCAATGGGTTGGTGGCGCTGGCACAAGGTCCCGCTGTGCCCGGAAACGGAGATATCAAAAACATGTTGGCTCCAATGCTGCTCCTTGTTTTTCCATTGTTTGTTTGACACAGCCCAGCTCAAGTTGCCTCTATCTCGCGCTGAGCCTTCAACTTTGGCGGTTTTGGCCGCAGATGCAGGGAAACCTGCTGTTTGGCACCCGTTCTGCCCGATTTGGGGCATTCCCGAGGAGTCTATTTTCATCGGCTGGTTTTGAGCAAGAGGGGGTGGGGCTGGCAGCCGGGCGTGGCACGTGACTCCATCTGTGTCATGGCGAGCTCACTTGGGGGAAACATGAGCTCACCATGATATGGGTCCTTTACTTGGGAGCTCCATTTTTCATTGTTGAATGTGCGGATGGCTCCCTTGACGTGCCTTTTGCCGGAGAGTCCTGCATGGATGCTTTCGGACTTCCGTGCTCGAGATCCAGTTTTCAGCGCTCCGATTCGGAAGGCCATGACGGACATGACGGAGCTCAACAAGCACCTGGAAAGCAGGACGCGGCCCTGCCACAGCCCTGCCACGGCTTGTTGTGCCTAGGTTTGACGAGGCCATGATTTTGTTTGCCCAGAAAGGAAAGCTTAGGCGCATCGGGATGCTTAGGCACTCGTCTGATGGAACATATGGCTGTGGATCAAAAATAGGTACCTAGCATGGAACCCTGGAATGGACTAAAACCTGCGGTTTCCTGGTGTGTTAATTTTGACCCATACCCATTTGTTTCCAGGGATGGCCCCAGCCTTTACACTGTTTTCCACGGAGGATGTATCCAAGAGAGGGCCCGCAGGATAAACAGGGAAGGGCAAGCTCAGGACTGTTCTTTGGAAGAGGGTGTTTTCTGCTCCATGGCTTACCTCCTGACCTCCTGACGCGGCTTGCCTCACGAAAGGAGGCCCCACATAGAAGAAGTGGCTCCTTGTGTTGGACCACTTCTCTCTCGGATGTTTATGCCTTTAAACGTGCCCTTAACAGCAACATGGGTGGGTTGGGGCGTAGACTGCACTAGACGATTGAGCTTCTTGGCAAGGGTTCCGGGGCCCAGGATTTTCAGGAGCTGGAGGGATCCTCCTTTTTGCAAAATTTGTTTGAGCAACGGGCACCTTTAAAGGGATCCAAAGCGAGATGTACAAAGCCAGTGTGGTCAATGTGCATAGGCGTTTAGACCAAAAGTGTAAAAGCCACAGGTGTTTGAAGCTTCATCATTCACCATGATTCAAACTGGGGGAACCGGGCACTGGTTGATTCCCTCGAGAGCTCTTTTGCGCGCGCGCGCGCAAAGCACGGCTTCTTCGGCTTCTCCGGCTCGCTCCGCGCGGAGTTCAGCGTCCGCGAGGCGAAGGGAGCAGGCCACACTCACACCATGCGCCACATAAAACCTGCACATAGATGTGGAGGCATATGTGATTTTGGGTCTGTATGTATACACTCATTTAAAGTTGGGTATGTATATATCATATAAGATGAGCAACATTCCGGGTAACCCGAGCTCACCCACGATGGTTCTAACCGGGATTCCAAATTCCCAGCTTTGTGAGTCATAACAACTTACTTACAGACAGTTTCCTTTGCCCTTGAGGTTTGCAGAAAGTTCCCTTGGAGCAACTGTTGGTCTCGTTTTGTGAGATGTGTTTTGTGTTTTCAGTTGCTGTTTGGGGGTGGGTGGGGGGGGGGCTTGGCGAAGAGAAGAAGCCGAAGAAGGGGGTAGGATTGGGGTCCAAGCAGCCAAAACTTGGGTAAGGTGACGAAGCAAATTTCGACCTTTTGCATCTTGAGCATTGCCGTGTGTGAGTGCAGGTTGTTTGCAGGGAAGTTTTGGGTACCGAGTAACCGTTTCAGAAGCTTATTTCAGAACCATTTCCAAATTGCTCGGAAAGCTGGGGAGAACCAAACAAGAGGCCTGTAAGTAGGGGTACCTACATAGCGAGCACGTGACAAAATCAATTGAACCTGGCTTGCCAGATTTTCACCCGTAGCTTTCTGCAGCCATGGTGACGAGCTTCATCCTGCCTCGCAGTCTCTCAGTTGCAGGTGCTAAGTGTCACCCTTGCGGCGACGCCTGTCAGGTCTATGGGTCCATAGATGAAATTGACTCCCAAATGGGCAGTGCCATCGCTAGATTTTGGGAATCAACCACATAGCTTGAATCAGCCTTTCACTCTCCCCCGAAGGAAAGTCAAGGCTTTCTAGCGGGTACGCTTCGACGAACGTGAGTAGCGCCAGCCGAAGGGTCCTTGAGCAGCGCCCAAAGCCAATTCACTTCTGGCTCCACAAAACGGTCACCACGTTTGATGCAGCTGTATGATACTCTATTTGCTGGTTCTCATTCTCGCTGCAAACGCCTTGTGCAGGCTGTGAGCCTGCCAAGAGCTGCGAGCAACAACCCTTTGCCATCTGAAGGAGCGCCTCATCTTGTCACTTTTCCGGGCCCCTTCTCCTTTTGTAGGACCAGCAAGGGGGCTACAATGACTGGGTTGAAACCATTCAGCCTCCGCCACCCACCCCCAAGGGGGCTGGCCCAAGGTGGCGCCAACAGTGGCCCGTGGCTGAGTGTGAAGCATGGCTGGCCTGGTGGACATGTCAACGCCAATCGAGGATTTCGTTACTTTATTCTGTTGTGCTGTTTTCAAAGAGGGGGGGGAGGAATTCAGCGTGTTTTGGGGTGTTCCCAATTCATGGCCAATTCATCTGGAATGAAATCGTCGGTAGCTGCTTGGGGCACTCGGCGACTGCCCGGGGGAAGTCCCACTCAGCAAGGACCTTCATGGAACCCGAGCTCGATTTAGACCCTGATGGGTAGGAGGGCTGTTATTTAAGAAAATTTTCAAGTTGGGCGTTCTCAACAGGGCGGATCGAAGCTGATAGTTTCCCGTTGCCGTTATCCCTTTGAACTGCCAATCATTCCTTGTTCGGTTCATAGCTAGGCAATTCGAACTGGTTTCTTCAAGTTTACATTTCAGGATGGACAAAACAACTAATTACGCTTCTGGGCTAGATCCACGGATTATTTCACGCTACACGACACCATACATCCCCGCAATGGAAGGAAGGACGCACAAGCAAATCTTCGAGTTTGCCTGGATCCGATGTACTCTAAACAGGCGCTTGCAAAATATAGCAGCTCACCAAGTTACTCTGATTCTGGCGCCGGAAAGACATCTGCAGACGTGGGAAGGTGGGGGGGAGGGTGGGAGTGGGAATATTCCTTTCGTGTCTCAGCGTTGACGTCAAGCCCCATCCCTTCCGGCCAGCCGGCGGTGGGTTGGGGGGCCTGGGCGTGGCCGTCATGGGCGCGCCGCGCGCGCCGTGCGCGCTGCGCCTGGTGGTGGTCCTCAGCCTCGCCTACAGCGGGCATGCCCAGACAATCCGCGCGCGGAAGCAGTGCTAGAGCAAAGGCTTACCTTTTTTTGTTTTGGGGGACGGGGGGTTTGCTGTAACAGAGTTTTCATCGTTTTTTTTTTGAGGCTTACCTTTTTCCGTTGTCCTTTAGCAGTTTTCGTCGAATTTCCCCTTTCAGCCAGGAACATGTGACTGTTTGCTGGGTTTCAAGTCTGGCCAAGGAAAGAGAAGCTGCCAGAGGGCCGCCTCATCGTGCGGTACCCGGAAGGCGCATACCAATCGCCAGGGACATTTCAATTATGTGGGCCTGAATTTACCTGCCCTCCCACTAACACAGCACCTCTGGGAAGGTACCTGGAAGATCAAATTTCACCTCAGAGCGACCTGTTAAATGCCATGGCCTTAGGGGTTAGGACGGTTACGAGGGTCGCCTCCCCCCGCCCCTGACCTGATGCCCCCAGCGCCCCTGGAAGGCTCTGGGCCGAAGCTAGCGGAGTACATCAGGCGTCTGGAGCAGATCGAGGGGGTGAAGCGTGCGGAGCCCCTCAGGAGCGAGACTCGAAGGCTGACCCTCGAGCCTTTTTCCTGGGCATTTCATTGGCTCTTTGGTATCGCATCTTTGGACTACTTGTTGGTTCAACCAGGTGGACATTTCCGTTGGTCCCACGAAAAGTGATATTTTTATTTTTTTGCAGAGGTTTTTTTTCAGCAGCCTTTAGTGGTTTTGTGCTGTTTTTGTTTGATTAGGGGTATCCCCTCAAGTGTTCCCCAAGTTTCCCAAGTCTTTCCAGTTTCTCCCAGCGCTTAAACAAAACTTGTTTAACAAGCCTCCTTTGGGCTTCCTTTGAATGGGCCCAGGGCCTGGTCAGTTAAACAAGTGTGCCGAAACGTCAGGGGTCCTCATTTTGCCAGTTATTGGGTGAACTCAGCATGACGTTTGGGGATGCTTCTCCTTGACAGGTGGTTGTCTTTGTTAGCATCGCCTTCCATCCCGCAAGCCCCATGCATTACTCAGCGGCCGCGGGTGACCGAATGGCAATGCTTGATTCCAAAGGCGCTTACCCAAAGCAGCTCAACTTAAAACGCTCGAGTCTGCAGGAAAAAAGCCCTTCTTCGGACGAGGCTCTAGAAGAAGCGCCCGAAAAAGAGCAGCTAGCAAATAATTGCAGGGCTTCATCTGGAAATTTGGGAAACATGAGGTTTTTGCTAATTCTAAAGGAAATATGAGAAAGCCCAAGCACAAGCACACGTGAAGGTTGACAATTTCTTAGCATTTCTTTCTTGAACTAGCCCATCACCCCCCGCCCGGAAAAAGGAGCTGCAGCACGGCTGGGTTTTCCTGAACCCCGCAGGCCTTCCGGGGAAACGGGTGCCTGAGGACTGGTTTCTGCACATGTTTCTGACCAGGAGTTTGGACATGGCAGTGGTGCAGTGCCGGCCCGGCGCAGAAGAGGACGGCTCGAGAAATGTCTCAGATTTCACGTCGCCGGGAAATCTGCAGGCTGATTGAATCAGGTTCCTCATCGGTCCCTATATGTCCCATTTTTGGGGTTTTGAGCATCACCTTTTCGGCCCATGAAAGGTGAGTGTCCCTTTGTGGGGGTGATGTTTTAAGGGGAAATATAGGGAGCCCTGCTCCTCTCAGTAGCTCAGGTGGCCTAGAAAGAGCGGCTAGATGCTTGTTTGGGCCATCTTTGAGTGATTGAAAAATATCGGATGGTTCCCCCTCCTGCTGCTCTGTGTTAGTTTTCTGACTTCCCTTTTATCCAATAAACCGTCCTTGTGACCCCACTGGCTCCAGAGCTAGCTAATTGAAGCTGATTTGGTGGTGCGTTTCACCCCCACCCACCCCACCTCCTCGGCCTGCTCCCGCTTTGCCGAGCCAATCATTCCCGCTCCCCAGCCAAAAAACGAAGAAAACATGCTTTTGATTCTCTACTAGTCCCCTTACTTGCTACAAGTTGTTCTGTGTTAGTTTTCCGACTTCACTTTTTTCCAGTCAACCGTCCTTGTGGCCCCACTTTCTCCCAGATTTCGGGGGTTCCAACTCCTTCCCCGAAGTCGATCCATTGGAAAACGCGCGACTTGAGGACCAGGTGCTGGCAGCCCTGGACGCGGAGAAGTCCGTAGAGCTTGCGGTGCCCGACAGCTGGGTGCAGGCAGCGGCGTATTTATTTGGCTCCGCAGCCGGATGGTTTGGGGTCTCATGTCTGGGTGGCTCCCAGCCATCCGGTTCCTTGGCTTTTTAGCCTCTTAGTGTTGAGTGGTAGTTTCCATTTAACCCACGAAAGGTTACCAGATGTGGGTGGCTCGTCTTTTTTAGGAGTTGGTATCCCGTTTTGGTGTGGGTGTAAGCTGGTCTTGGGGTTGGTACCCCCTTTTTGGTGTGGGCTGACAAGGAACACTGAATCCATTTTGGGGGATCCGATTCCCCTTTTCAGGCACGCCATGGCGTGAAATTGATTTAAGATGCGCCTGCTGTGCTTTGCGGGTCACTACTTCAAAATGGCACGAATAGAACTACTTTTAGCCACGATTGCACGACTTAATTCCCGCATAGGAACATGGAACCCACAGCGCCATCCTAGGGAATCTTGTATGAGATAGAGCCCCCTATATGCATGTTACTGCTTTCGGAGGATACTTTGTTCTACGAGGTTGGGTCCACTTTTCCAACGTGCATGGTCAATTTGCCACCAATCCCATGGCTATTGGGGGGGAGTGTTCTCCCTCTCTTCCTCTGGGTGGCCCCATGTTGGGGTTCGGTTGCGCCAAGGAGGGCTGTGGGTTTGCTCCTGGGTTGTAGTCTGCTTGTGCGTTTAGGGTTGATATAGGGCTGTTTGCGGTTGGCTTTTGGGCTGACTGAACTGAGTTTAGGGTTAGTTGAGAGTTTTGGCATGGGCTGGTTTGAGGTGAGGTGAGGGAGCATTTAGGATTGGTTCAAGGCCGGTTTAAGGTGGGTTTAGGGTGGGTTCAGGCTTGGCTGAGGATTTGTATAGGTCAGGTCTAGGGTGGGTTGGGGTTGAGTTCAGAGTGGGGTTGAGGGGTGGGTTAGTGTTGTTCAGGATCGGTTTAGGGTTCGTTTAAGGCCGGTTTCAAGGTGGGCATAGGGTAGTTTGCGGGGTGGGTTTAGGGTTAGTTCAGGGTTAGGGTTAGCGGGTTAGCCGATGGTTTGTTCAGGGTAGCGTTGCGGTTGTTTAGGGTGGGTTTGTGGGTGGCAGCCGTGTAACTGCCAAGATAACAAAATGTGCAAGGGAGTCGCTGCCCTGCCATCATAAATAACAGCAAGAAGGACACCAATGGAACACCTATGCGGTGCATGAGACACACACAGACAGAACCCACAAGCGCACAAACACTAGCAAACAAACACACGCACACGCAAGCAGGCACAACCACACATGCACACAAGCACACACAGGCACGCAAACACACGCAACATACAAGCAAACAAACACACAAACACGCAACCACACACACACACACAGAGACACAACACCTTGGCAGCTGAACAACTATCCTCAAACACTGAAGCCACTTGCTGTTCATTCTCAGGGTGTTGATGATTCCATATGTCTTTTTCCTATGCTAGGGATGTTATGGGATGTTGCTGGTGATGCTGGTGGCACTTGCCCCAGAGAAAAAAAAAAAAAAAACTAGCAGAGGTAGATTTTCCGAGCCTGGAAAGATAAGTTTCCCCTCCATGAAACTAGCGTCTCAAAAGGTTTGTTTCTGGGCTCCCCCTGTGCCCCGAACCTTTGCACCCTGGCCCCGAGGCTAAAGCTTTACGGCAGAAACCATTGTTCCAGTGGACTTAGCAAACTTTCTCAGTCTGAGTTAGTTTGTTTCTCAGCCCGGAGGGCTGCCATCATCCCGCCCGTGAGTTGCATGTGAAAGGTATCAACCATAGAGACTAATGTTGGCTACTCTTGTTTAGAAGCTTCAGGCGCGATCCATACTCCTTTGCAGGCATCCTGGGGGACACGCTGGATTGCAGAACCGCCCACCAACTCCAACCACAAAACCCGAGCGAAACTGAGGTAGTTTACCTGGGCCTCGCTACTTGCAATCAGTGGGGCCCTGAACAACAGCGCGGGTGCCAAACCCAAACATGCCAAACCCAAACACATTTGGGTCTGACCATAGGATGTCCCTTTTTTCCTCTGTTGGAGGATTCCACGCTGACAACACTTATCCTCCCACAAGCATGGGAAGAGCGTAGGTGCCTTTTGGATGCATCCCTTTTGGAACTTGGGGAGGCGCTGAGAAATGGAATGACCCCGGAGAAACCATATATCCTATGGTTTCCCTTAAAGGGAAACCCCTTCCGGTTCATTCCCAACACCCGGACTCGTCATTTCCGCCAATCCCCCTCATTTAGCCCCCCTCTAACTAGCATAGCACCAGACATGGGGTCCCTTGAAGAGGAAACCAATCTTCCAGGTACCCTCCCAGAGGTGCCATGTTAGTGGAAGGTAGCCCCTTGGGAGATCAATTCGCCAGGCCTTTGTGCCGGAGTCGGCGCCCTCGCCGGAATCGGCGCTCTGCTCCTCACACCCGGAGTGCAAGGCGAAGCGGGGGGGGAGGGGGGGAGGCTTGGCTCTATTTTTTCTTCTTCTTCACATGGGGGTTCAGCGTTTCTGTGGGGGGAAGAGGTCGGCCTCCTCAGGGCAGCTGCACGTGGCAGGCCCCCCCTTAGGCCTCGCATACATGGACAGGAAGATGACGACGCAACTCCCCATCCCCCCCCCCGTTCTGGTTCATCAAAAAAACATGGTGCCATCCACTTTCATCCTGGTGGGTCGGTTCACCAATGTCAAATGCGCCATCTACTTTCATCCTGGAAACGGGGGCGGTCACATCAAGCCAATCCAAGCCATGATCAGGTGTTTCTCCTTCTTGGGGACCCAAGTTGACCAAAGAATCCGCTCACTTGCCCAAAGCGAAGCGACCTTTTGACCTTTTGGCTTCCCTTTGTTGGTCCATTTTTTTGTCCAGCCGACCAGGTTAGCCTGTTGTTTCTGGGCCTTTGGGCAACTGAGCCCAGTGTTCCTAGGGCTTTTTTGCCTTTGGGGTTCAACCATCCCTTCGGAAGCCAAAGCTGTTTCATTGCACCTTTTGGAGCTTTTGACGCCTCTACAACCTTCAAGAAGCAGAAGTTGGGTGAAATGGGCGCTGCTGGGTTGATCGGCATTTTCTTTTTGAACAAGGATAACCCGCATGTTTTGGTTTCAAAGGGCAAACAGGTCTTGCTGGTTCTCAGCAGGGACTGAGGGAATGACCCCATAAACAGTCCCCACTAATTTCCTTTAAGGGGAAGCCCTAGGTTCATTCCAAACATTCCCAGTGTTGTTCTTTGGGAAACATGTTGCATTTTTGCTGATTGTGGTTTAGTGGGAAATCCCCACTTAACCGCTAAAATTCAATTTTTTGCTCCCCCTTCCAACGTCAACCAAGTTCCCCAGCGAGCACCAGCAAGGAAGATCTGGGCGGGTTTCGGCCGTCCGCGGCAAAGCGCCAGGCCTTCAGCCTGCAGGGGGAGTGCTGCCCTGCGCCTGATGGGGCGCGCATGGCATGCTGCGCCTCGAAGCCTCCGCAAAGGAGGGATGACAACCTCCCGGGGGCAGGGGGCGGGGTTCAACCCCAAATCAGTCTGTTGAATATAAGGTATGTGCCCAGAAAAAGGCGGCCAAACAAGCAATAAATCCTCTCACAGCCCGTGCGATCATTCTGGTAGAGCCCAAGGATGGATGAAAGTAGTGCCTCTCATATTTGTGTTTGCGTGCGTGTTTTTCAATTTGTTCATGGTACCCCTTTTTTGTTGGCAAGGTACCCCTTTTTGTTGGTGGTTTGTCAAGGGGACTGGCAGGACAACCACCATTTCGGGGAGGGGGGGGGGTCCCCTAAAGAAGACATACCCTCCCAGCAATTTACATGGAACCCGACGTTCGGGGTAGGTATAGGTGTATCCCCGAGAAACGTCCCCATACCCATTTGCCCTCAAACCACGGCCGGCCATTTTGGACCCACCGGTCACGGGGGTGGCTTTGCGCAGGAAGCCCAGGCGCCCGCAGAGCCAGAGCACCATCTCCCTGCAGAGCGCCCCTTGACTTGGATGTGCGGAACGGGCAAATCCCGACCACGCAAGGTGGTCTTTTTCGGGAAGAACGTATAGGGGTGGTTGTTACGGTGTTGGTGTTTTTTCGGGGGGAAACGTGGGGGGGTGGTTTCTATGGTGGTAGGAGGGCGGCCACCTGAACTTCCTGGGGTAAGACACGCTGTGCCAGTGGAGTGCGCCTGCTTCCCCCGCAATCCCATCGCTCATTTTTTCGGCCGCGTTATTTCAGATGAATCTTCGGTACCTTCGCTGGCCTTTCTGAACGCATTTTCAGGAGCGTAATTCGGAGATCTGGCCCAGCCCAGGGCTCACTGGATATCCTCCTCACAGGTTGCAAGTGACTTGTGGTTTCCCTATGTTTCCCTTGAAGCTGCCGCTTTTGGGAGGTTCCAAAACGGGAAATGGAGGGGTCAGTCTGTAGCCTCGTGCCGAGGTTCACGGGGGCTACATCACGGTCTCCAAGATCGGATTCGTGGGGTGGCGGGGCAAGAAGGCGGACCCGGACGCCCAGTTTCGGCTCGAGGCGCACCCGGACGGCTACGTGTCCTTGAAGTCCATCCACGGGACCTACTTAGCGCCTGTCACTGACATGGGTGTGGGTCAAACACCGACGCCTAAATTTCGGATCCCTGGAACATGTCGGCCAGGCTGAATGTCCCAAGAAGGTTTGCAACCAATATGGCTATGAATTTTAGTAGGGAACCGCCTCAAAAGTGGTTGGACCTGAATCCTCACCTAAATGAGGTCCGTCCACCAAAGGTCCCTAATTAACATTCATGCCTAAATTGGTGAACCCCAAAATGGGTTGCGCTGGTAAACGCAAGCATGGACTAGAATCTGCGGTTCATGTCTTGGTGGTACCCAAATGGGTGTGTTTGGACGGTTTCTCACCTTGGTTTGGAGGGGGAACCTCAATGTTGTAGGACCCATCCAATGATTTTGACCTTGGCACCTGTCAACATGTATCGGCCGGTCGGAAAAGGCTCCGGTTGGCTTCTTGGATGTAAAGTTGGACGGTCGAAATTCCAACCACCCCTACCCGACCCTCCTCCCAATGTTTGCCCAAAAAGTACAGGCCTCACTGGAGGGGACCAGGAGGAGAGGATAGGTGTTCGGGATTGCGGGGGTGCAGATCCGAAGCGGTCCCCACGAGGGCCAGAGAACGTTGGGCCAGCTGATTCATGACCCTCCCATCCCTTCAAGAGAATAGAGGGCTCTTCTTGTGGTTGACCGAGTTTGAAGTGATACAGTGCTTCATAAGCAAGTGAAGCCCACACTTCTCCTCCCTTGGGGTCCCCTTTCGCACTCTCTCTTACCTGGCTGTGAGCACTTAACCTCACCTTTTTCCAATTCTTTCCTTGTTGCCCGCACTCCACCAAACATTTTCCCACGCCAAGGTCCCCCTGCCGTGCGTTTCGTGGGTTCGTCGCGGATTTCGGCTCCGAGGTGACCAGCCCCTCAGGGCAGCTGGTGGCGTGGCACCGGGGCCACGGGGAGGCGGACGACTGGGAGAAGTTCAAGCTCATCTACAACACCGACGCGCCTTGGGGAGCTTTTGGCAGTGCTTGCGCCCAAAAAATCGGTAGATGGAATGAGACATGGAATGAACCCAGGCTTTGGTCCCCAAGGGAACCACCAGTTGGTTTGTTTATAATTAGCATTCCATTCCTCATTCCCTGCATCTTTCGCACCAGCAAAAGCAGCTGTAGCGTGTTCCATTGGAAGGGAGCCTCTGGTGGGGTTCAGTCCTGCTCTGGAGAGGGGAAAATTGCTGGGGAATGGGTTGGAGGATGCCACGCCTGGTGCTCCAGGGAAGATACTTATATACACATGTATTTCATATATGTATATGTATATATATATATACATATATGTATATATAGCTCTGGCCCGAGCACCTCCCGGTGGTAGAGCTGGTGAACAGCGAAGCTTGGGAGACGCCATGGACACAGGCCTGACCAGCCTTGCTCTCGGCAGCAGGGCCACTTTGGTGGCGCGGGCGATCGCCGCCAACACCGAGTTGGGCACGGAGATGATGGGGCTTTGCCCTGAGCAGCGCTTCCTCGTGGACGCCCACATCGACCAGGACACGCTGGTCACTATTTACAACGCGGAGCTTTCTGCTGCTGGACAGTTGCCTCGGCTTCATTTGGACAATCATGCGGGATGATCGCCCATTCGAAGCCCACCCATGGGGCTTTCTTCCAGCTCAAAGAGCTCTGCACCGGCCTTGGTGGCTTCTCTCAGGGAGCCAACTTTGTGGGAATCAAAACGGTCGCCTGCCTCGACCACAGCCGGCTGGCATGTGATGCACTTCGGCTCCAGGGCCATCAGGTGGTGCATGCCCAGATGGAGGACATGGAGGCGCTCTTCAAGTTCCACCAAATCGGATCGGCTCAGCCATGCCTGCTTTCGGCAGGCTTTCCATGCCAGCCATACAGTGCCCAGGGGGACCAACAAGGAATGCGTGACAGCCGGGGGCAAACACTCATCTCCATCTTGAAGGCCTCCTGGTTTTTGCAATCTGTGGGCCTCATCCTGGAATGCGTGCACAATGCCCGACACAATGTGGACGTGCAGAACCTCCTCGCGCAATATGCCAACTTACGAAGATGGCAAGTACATCATGTCACCCTTGACCTGCAAGACCAATGGGCCAGCAAGCGCAAGCGATGGTGGTGCATCATGATCCCAGAAGACTCACGAGTGCCCTTCTCCTTGCACCCGTGGCCCAGCACCAATCCTTTTCCCAATGTGGGATCAGTCATTCAGGAGTGGCCAGTTTGGAGCAACGCTGATGAGTCCAACCTTCAATGGACATCGGAGGAGGAGCAGAAGTACGGTGATCCTCAATATGGCAGGGATCTGCGCCACCTCAACACAGCAGCACCTGCACCAACGGCATTGCACTCGTGGGGGGTGGCCTTACAGGCCTGTCCCTGTGGATGCCGATCCGGGCCGCTCTCCGACACCCGACTGCGCCAACACGGCCTCCGTGGATTTTCGGTCATCTCCAGCAGCACCGGCATGAAGCGCTTCCTGCACCCGGGCGAAGCAGGTTTCCTGAACACCCTGATGCCTTCAACACCCCTTCCTGGACCGGCCAGGCATGCTCTGTGCCTAATCGGACAACTGGCAGCACCCTTGCAGGCGGTTTGGGTTTTCGGCCACATCGTCAACTGGGTTATCCATATCAACACCGGACGCCCAAAGCGCTCGCCAGTTGGAATGATCCAGGAGTACCAACACAAGCTCCTGCAAGACCGGCTTCTATGCTGGATCACACCGTCCATGTTCATGCCGCGCACCCTCACCCTCACAGAGGACGGAGAACCCGATGCCCTGATCACGCTAGACAAGCCAACTACTCTGGCTCAGCTCAAGAAGGCCGAAACCTCACTCCAAGGGTGGGGAGCAGCAATCCGTGTCTATCCGGCCGGTTACCACAAAACCGATAATGAGCTGATCACCAGCGCAACAGACCGGCTTGAGTGCACAGTCAGCCGCTCCACAAAACGCCAGGTATGCAACTACTACGAGACGGCTTCCTCCACTCGCCTCCGGGCAGCCGGACTGGCCACAGCCGACCATACTTGGGATGACCTTGCGGTCCTCACCAACATCCACAATCTCATCAACTACAACGCCTATCTTGATCCCCGTCCTTGGACCGTCATCACGCCACACCAGGCACACGCATTGCTTGGGAACGCCACCGACCATTCCCGCGTCCATGACGACATCCGGGTGCCCCACACGGATCGCCTTGTCACTGTTTTTCCTTGCAACCAGCACTGGACGCTGCTCACTTGTGAGCAGGACAACAACCACACCCTGGCCACTTGCTGGGACAGGCCAGACTCACCAAACACTGCAGCAGCTCTCAAGCTTGCCACCGACCTCACAGCCATCTATGATTGGCCACCCATCCGCTTCCAGCACAAACATGTCTTCAGCTCTACCTGTGAAGGAGACTGTGGCGCAATTGCTGCTGCCCACTTTGGGTGGCACCTCCAACTGTGGGACCACATTACTCAGGCCCACCTCAGACAATGGCACCACTCCTTCGCCACGCTTAGCCAGCCTGGTGAACTCCGAGCAGGCGGTCCGCTCCTACCCAGCACACACTCCGAACTCAAAGCCATCCTCATCTCGAAAGGAGTTCCAGAGGACGCTGCACAGGACAGGACCGACCAGGCAATTGCCAAGCTCGGCGCTGGGCCCATCCAAAAAGCCCTGAAAGACAAGAACTGCTGGCAAGCA
This sequence comes from Effrenium voratum, assembly GCA_963377175.1. Classification (NCBI taxonomy): domain Eukaryota; class Dinophyceae; order Suessiales; family Symbiodiniaceae; genus Effrenium; species Effrenium voratum. Next base: position 138,382 of record CAUJNA010000728.1, on the reverse strand, counting down.
CTCAAAGCATTAGCATCCAGACCGGCCACCAGGTTCCGCTGGATTCTCTACGACGAATTACAGGACCACATCGCATCACGGGCCAGCTCCGAACACGGAGCGTACATCCCAGCAGCCAAAAACAAAAAAGCCAAGCAGGGCTACAAGCCTCACAACCAGCCCGAACTCCACGTCGATCCCAACCAGCTCATCGTCCCCGACGGCATCTTCACAGATGACGAGGACAACAACATCAGCCAGATTCCTCTTGCTGAAGTCAGCGCCAACAAGAGAGGCTTTGCCATCACCACAGTCGCCGAGGCTATGCACTTCATTAACGACGCCCAGAGCATTTCCACGGATGCCCTTGCCATCATCACTACCTCTGAGCTCCCCACGCAGCCCACTGTGCAGCAAGCGGAAACCATTCGGTTCCCGGCGGTCTACACTGGGACCAACGAACCTGTCCTCCTGACAGGGAGCCTCATCCAGATCGGCGACATGACGGTCAAGCGAGTCACCAAATCCCCTACAGGATGAGATCGCCACAGCTACGATTCGGGACGAGTGCCCTCACGACTGGCAGGCTTTCGTCAAAGCCCCGATCAAGTCCATCGTCAAGAACACGCCACTGCTCCAGAAGTGCCCAGAAGCCTCCTGTAAATTCCACCCGGCCATCGAGGAACCCGTCGACTATGTCATACAAGACGTATGGGCTTGGACATATGCCTCGGCAGATGGAAAACGGACTGCCATCGAGCACTGTGTCCTCTTCCATGCGCACATCCGGGTACCAGAATCTGCCAGCCCACTCCTCCAGACCGTCTCCGGCAGCAACGGCACGTACTTCGATCCACGTGCCCCTGATGGTAGAGCCATTGACCCACGATACACCGTGATCTGGCTGCCAGGCGCCAACATCCAGGATGCCAAACACCGTGCTCGCACATGCGACTCTGCCCTGGCCATCACTCGGCTCGGCAACAAATTCGGCATTCGCGTCCAGGAGCAGGACGAGAAAAGCGCTTTTGCCCAACTCCGACCCGGACACGAATATGTGCAGGTCAAGATCCATAGCATCTACCGGCTTTTTCCCCTGCCACACGGGATCCAGCGTAACGGCATCACCCAACTTCTGACACAGTGGGGATGGAGCGCTCGCCCACTCCAATCCGGACGCGGTTCAGCAGAAGGAGCAACCTGGGAAGTCGGAGCAGCCGCAGACCCACCCAGCTGGGTGCTCCCTGGAATCGGCAGCGAGGTCATTGTCACCAAAGTCAAAGACGTTGGTCCAAAATCCAGCAGCAGTTCTACCTTGTGCGCCACTGGGCGCACCAGAAAGCACATCCAGCAAGGAGCCACCTCCAACCCCACCACCACCAGCCCTCAACAGGACCCATGGCTTCTCGGCGGCGACCCATGGGCAAAATGGCACCACGCCAGCGGGGACATCACCATGTCACCAGTTGTCCCACAACAGTCGGCCACCAGCTCCAAGAAAATCGACCAACTCGGCACGGCCCTCAAACAGGACATGCAGGAAGCCATACGCAGCGAGGTAGCTAAAAACGCAGATGCCTCGAAGCTCATGCAACTTGAGGTCAGTGTCCAAGAGCTCCGCGACCAAGGCAAACGCTTCGAAAGCTGGTTCCACGAGCTCAGCCAACACGGCCAGAAGCAGGGAGAAGACCTCAAGCTTCTGCAACAGGTCGTCACACAGCAGCAAGGCGACCTCACCGAGGTCAAACAACAAATCCGCAGCCAGGGAGACGCGCTCCAAGCCGCTGTTGGCAACATCAAGCACGACCTCTCCTCCCAGATCGACACGCAGTTCCAACGCTTTGAGGCCCTTCTGGCCAAAAAAGCACGCACCGATTGACTACGTCAGCCCGGATCCCGGAAGCGACCATCCGGGAAGCCGGCTATGATCACAGGTCGCACCAGTCGCCTGATCCTCACAGCTATGCTCTGGGTTTCGCAACTCTGCTCTTGCGCGGCTACACCCATGCCCCACCTGGGAGAACCCTGTGCCCTGCTCTACTATGACAGCGCAAAGGTTTCCAGTCTGGAAACCTCTTGCGATTCTGGGTCCGGGGGACACCCATGGGAGGGCAACCACAACAGGCACGCAGTGTGCTTTGCAACTGCTGCCAACGACCACCATCATGCTCGCCTCTATCGAATCGGGGAAGCACACAACCCTGGACCAACCTGGCCGCTCCCTCCCACTGAGGAGCTTCTGGCTGTGGGTGCCACAAACCCCTCGGGATTGAACGGCAAGGAGGACCTCCAAATCCAACAGGGCCCAGGAATATGGCATCTCGCCGAAACTCAACTGTCCCATGTCACGGGACCCATTGTGCGCAGAAAACTCGCGCAGCTTGGCCGTGCCCAACAGCGGCAGGTCCGATGCATTGAGGGTGCTCCTGCTCCGCTCAGGGCGCACTCCCACTGGGCTGGATCATGGACTGGAGTGCTCATCGCTACAGACCTTCCAGCGCGACCCCTCACTCTGCCCTGGGACGCCGGCGTCTTTGAGACCGGCAGAGTCACCACGGCTAGGCACATCTTCGATGGTGTGCCCATCACTACGACGGCCGTCTACGGCTTCCCACCGGGCCCAACTTACCCGGACGCCCGTGCTCTCACAGATCGCCTGTTAGCCACCATCACACGTGAAATAGTGGTCGGACTCCAAGGAGTCCGGGTGGTGGCTGGAGACTTCAACCACGATGAGTCTACCCTACCACAAATCGCCCTCTGGAAGCAACACGGCTGGGTTGAGGCGCAGCAGCTTGCCTTGGCCCTTTGGCAGCAACAGCCCCAGCCAACGTGCAAGGGTGCCACCCAACGGGACCTGATCTTTCTTTCGCCCGAGGCAGCCGCCTTGACACAACGCGTCCGAATCAAAGACGTTTACATGGAACACTCCTCGGTCATCGTTGATCTGTGGACCAAGGCCCAGCAGCAACAAATTCGAAGGTGGCGACAACCAGCCGCCATCCCATGGGGCTCCATCAATATCCCAGGATGGCCCCCATCCATGAACAGGAGACACCCACTGAGTGGTACCAGCATTTTGCCTACTCCTTTGAGAACTCCCTCAACGGCTACGTAGAGCTGGACCACAACAAAGACCTGCCTCGCCGCTGCAAAGGGCGTGCCAAATGGACAGAACCTGAGCAAGTCCACACCACGGCACATGCCATCAAATCAAGCCGCCCAGGTGAGGAGATCATCATGTCCAGCCTTGCCGGCACAGCTGTGCGGCAATGGTGCAAGCAACTACGACGACTCCAGAGCTATCTCCACTCACTCCGATCCAACGTGACCAGCATCAACTCCTCCCTCTACCGCGCTCAGCTCTGGGGGGCCATCGCTAGGAGCTCTGGCTTTCGCGGCGGCTTTCACAACTGGTGGCCCAATCGGCAGCTGCAACTTCAAGGCAGCCCATGCAGACTGCCACACTCACCGCCACCACTCCCCGTCGCTGTCTTGATCTTTCAAGACTACCGCTCCAACTTCCGTAAATTTGAGGCCTGGCATCTACACCAACGACGCCAAGCTATCAAGCTCAAATACGACGAGCAAAGTGGAGCTCTCTACCACTACATTCGGGAGGACAGACAACCGGCCATCGACACGCTCACGATCGCTCGGGACTACACCATTTTGGCTGTAGACACGGAAAACAATTTTGTGCACCTCGACAAGGACATCTGCACCAGGGGCAATTCGGTCTGGTCCCTCCATGGAGAACCAGCCCAAGTACAGGCCATTGCCTCTGATGTCGCCCAGGTCGACACAGACCGGCTTCTCTGCCCAGGGCACGGCATTGAGCAGGACTCCTTTGTCACTCACATCAATGACATCCACTCAGAGCTCATCGACCTCTGGACTTCACGTTGGAATACCTCAACCCGGCTATCCAACGAAGAACTTACGAGAATTGCCAACTTCGTCCAAGCCTACATCCCCAAGGGCCACTTCCCATGTGAGCCCATCACGGTCTCAATGTGGGACGACACCCTCAAGAAGTACCGCCCACACGCTGCTAAAGGAGCCGACGGATTTGCACTCCAGGACCTCCGCCAGATGCACCCGGGACATAAGCAGCAGCTGGTCAACTGGCTCAACAACCTCGAGGACGGCCAAACCACTTGGCCTAAACAGCTACTTCAGGGCACAGTCAGCTGCATCGCCAAGACCGCCAACCCCAAAGCAGCAGACAGTTACCGCCCAATCGTCATCTACAGCCTGATCTACCGCACTTGGGCGGCAATCCGCTCAAAGACCATCCTCAAGGGCGTCAGCCATCTGATCCACGACACAGCATATGGTTTCATGCCTGAGAAGGAGGCCATGCAATATGTCTTCGCTATGCAAGCACTTGTTGAGCTCAGCGCCCAAGCCGACCACTCGGCCGATGGACTTTGCGGATTCGCAGTCGACCTGCAACGCTGCTTTAACAACCTTCGCAGGGAACCAGTCGCCCTCATCGCGAAGGCCCTCGGCATCTCGGATAAGGTCCTCAATCCCTGGCTTGACTTTTTGCACAACAACCAGCGGCGCTTCGTCGTCCGGGGCAGCCTCTCCTCCCCCATCGGGTCTTCTGTCGGCTTCCCCGAAGGATGCCCTTTGAGTGTTGCTGCCATGACGATGATCAATCTCAGTTACCATCTCTACATGCAGGCATTTGCTCCGTCGACCTTAGCATATAGCTATGTTGACAACCTTGCGGCCACAGCCTACTCCCCTGCTACGTTGGCAAGAGGATGGTGTGCTCTGGAAAGCTTCTGCAACATGTTCGCCCTGCCTATCGACTACAACAAGTCCTTCGTGTGGGCCGCATCGGCTACCGACAGAAAATCGCTGCAACCCTTCCCTTGCCGCACGGTCCGCAACGCACGGGACTTGGGTGGCTGCATGACATATGGCAGCTCCCTACGCAACTGGTCTGGTAGACAGATGCCGCGGTCTCTCCGGCAAATGGCAGGCGCTCCGACGTGCGCCAGGCCCCCTGGAAGTGAAAGCCAGAACTTTGTGGACATGTTTCTGGCCGCGAGCCCTACACGGGATCGTCACTTGCCTCTTGGGTGAACAGCACATCCGGCGGCTTCGATCAGCAGCCGTAGCAGCATTGAGTCTGAAGTGTGCAGGAGGCAATCCCATGCTGAGACTCGCGCTTGCTTTACCTTTTCAAGCCGACCCCGGATTCTACCAAGCCCTCACGGTCTTCAGGGACTTTCGCCGGATTTGCCGCAAACAGCCAGCTCATGTCAACGAGTGGGCGCAATTCATGCGACATTTTGATGGGCGCCTACTGCCAGGACCCTTCTCCAAGCTGCTAGAAATCTGCGACCCGCTCAAATGGACGATCAACAATGTCCCATACATCACCGATCATGACGGCCTTCACTTCAACCTCCTCACATGCTCGTCCAATGAGCTGACCAGCAGGCTTGAAGATGCGTGGGCGCAGCATGTTGCGCAACAAGTACAGCATCGCAACTCCATGAGCGACCTCAACGGCATCGACCACGCCTGCTCTACACGCCGGCGATCCAAATACACACTACTCCAGGCGCGACTGGTATCAGCAGTGCAGGACGGGTCCTTTCGTGCTCCCGCTCATCATGCTCGATACGATCTGACCAAGAGCGCGCAGTGCCCTGCGTCAGCCACCATTTGCTCGTCCCGAGAAACCCGTTTTTTGCCAACATCAAGGAGCAGCTCCATTATACAGCCGACAGCTCTGGCGAGTTTCATCTTGAACCTGATGGCGCACAATTACAGCATGTTTTTACGGACGGACCATGTTTTGGACACCAAGACTCGCAGCTTGCATTAGCAGCCTGGGCGGCCATCGCACCGGATCGCGGATGTATCGCAGCAGGACATTTGTCAGGTACAGTACAGACAATCAGCCGTGCGGAGCTGACAGCAGTTATTAGCGCCATCCGGTGGACTATCAAACACAACTGCCGTACATGCGTTTGGTCGGACTCACAGTCTACCGTGCACGGAATTGACGCGCTGCTTCATGAACCCACCGAAGCCCCGTCAGGTGAAAACGAGGACCTTTGGCACGCCGCGGCAGACTTACTCAGAACCACAACAGCCGGGACTTTTCAGATTCGCTGGATCCCAGCCCATCTTCAGGAAGCCGACTGTGAATCCCCTTTTGAGGAATGGGTCGCGTGCGGAAACAATCAAGCTGACCATGCCGCAGTTGCAGCCAACCGGAACCGATCCGCTGATTTTGTGCACTTGCACAGCCAGGCCAAGCAGTTTTCCAAGCACTGGGCCGGAATCTGTGATGCGCTGGAGCGCATTTACCTCCGCATCGCACAATGTACCCGTGCTCAGGGCGAGAACCTGCAAATCGACGAACAGGAAGAACCTGATCCGGCTGAACAGCCCGATGGGCCTCACGTGCAATGGCATGACCGCCAAGGCATTTGGGACGTGAGGACTGGACCTCATTTGGCGAGACAAAGCTGCCGGACCTCCCCAGTAGCTTTCTGCGGCAGTTCTTCGAGTGGCTTTTGGCCCTAGATGGGCAAAGCGAAGCTTGCGTAGATGTCAGCATGTTAGAATTAGTTTTGTTTTACCAGCACGGAGCTGGCCAGGCTTTTCCCATTGCCACACCTGATGGCAAGTATGAACATGCGACACATGTCGCTCCGTTCGCCAGGCCTACCGTTGCTAGCCATCTGCGGTTGGTCAACCGCGTTTTGATCGCGTTTGCACGCCACTTTTCGTTGGAGGGCTTTCTTTCTTCGGGGATTGATCGCTCTTTTCGGTCGGTGCACCCTCCACAGAAAGGTGTGCGGATCGGCTGTGACCTGCACAGCATTAGCGCCATGAGACAGCTCACGGCGGTTTTCACGGCCACGCGCCCCATACGGGTCAGCGCGGACCTGGCACGGCCTGCCTAAATCCATGACAGACTCCGCTCGCTGCACTGCGCCAGCCGTGCACGAGCGATAGCGCAAGTTGGAGTATACATATATATATATATATGTATATTTACCTTGTCCATGGAGCCAGATTGAGGGGTCCTGGAAGACGATTACCATTTTCCTTGGCTGGGTTCGATAGGGGGATAGGTGTTTGTAAGGATCACTTATGCAGCCGAACTAGGGCAGACTATGGAAACAGATTGACAGGGAATGCAGGAAAATGAAAGACCCTTGAACATGGTGGTTTTTGTACCCCAGCCGCCCACATGTTGGGTAGTTTCCGGAGCTGCGGCCCCGACTTGTCACCCCTGCCAAAAATGTAAGGTCTCCAAAATAGACTGCAGAAAAAAAAGGGCACCCTTTTTTCTAACCTCTCTAGTGGACCTATGTTTCCATGGCTGCCCCAGGAGTTTCCTCGTTCCTCAAGCCAGAAAAACAACCTTCGGGCCCCGTGACGCCAAGGACACCATCTCCTTGCGAAGCAAGGTGTCGGACAAGCACGTGAGCCTGGACAACGCCAGCTCGGAGGTGCTTTCCGCTACCACGGAGAAGGTGGCACGACGTGGGAAAGTGGAAAAGGGGGGGGGGAGCTGGGTTTAAGAACCAGGCAAACCCCCAAAACACCAACCCAAGCTACGTTCTCAACATTACATGTTGTGTAGGGGAATCCTTTTGAACCACCTTTTCGCCGGACATTTTCAAGGGGTCATGTTACATATGTCTGTTACCAGCAATGAGGGGAGACAAAATCAGACCCCTTCCCTTGAAGTGAGGTTTCAGGGGCCTTCTAAGAAGATTCCAAGAAGCTTTCCTGAGAGTTGACTTCCTCCTGGGAAATGGTTGGCCTTTGTGCTTTAGAAACGCAGGTTGTTCTATAACCTGACCTATGGATTTCCTTTGCAGTTTCATGTTGCATTTTTTGTGCAGACTCGCAAAATGGGGTGACCTTGACCCTGCCCCGCTGCTGTGGAAAAGTTGCTTTGAGGTAACAAAGTAGTCATGGGCGTATCACCGCCACTTTCCATCTATCTCCAGAGAAAGATGGAAAAGACATCTGCCCAACAAAGGCGCTCCCAACTATTTTCCGTTTGTCGCCGGTGGGTCAAAACCCCGGGTTTTCCACCTTGGTTCAATCCCCGCGGCCTCCAAACCCAAAGCGATCGGGTTCGGTTGAGGTGGAGATAAGCGAGCGGTTCTTGGTGACCATGAAGCACGGCAAGGACACGGTGATGCTCAACGACCAGAGTTTGTCCAAGCTTTGGGCCTTCGACCACTTCGGGGATCGAGATATCGATGCCCAGCTACAGCGAGAGCGAGAGAGAGAGAGAGAGAGAGAGAGAGAGAGAGAGAGAGTACCCGCTTGGTTTGGTGGCAAAAAAGTCCGGAAGCCACAGGCGTTCTTGTTAGGTTAGGTTGAGTTGAAAGAGATGGGTTTCACTTTTCACTGGTTTAGATGGGTATTCTTGCATTTACCAACGCCTTCTATGTTTGACAAAGGTCACCCGTGCCGGAAACCCTTTCTGGCATGTTTTTTTCGAATCAACGAAACAAACGTGAGCCCTTCTTCCCATGGCCACATCTTTAAGAAGGCGCCGGATTTCCCATGACCACTTCTGCGGGAACATGAGTGTCCCTTTTTCCCAGGGCAACTTTTTGTTTGTTTTGGTTATTTTTTGGTGATTCATCCGTTTTCCACCCTTTCGCCACAATCCACCCCTTGGCCTTGCATTTGTTTCTTCTGAAGGTGCCATGTTCCCTTGCGTGGAAGATTTGGGTACCCTTTTGTTTGTTTGATTGCTTGCTTGCTTGTTTTGCTTGTGTTTGCTCGCTGTTTTCAGACAGGGCGGGCGGTGTTCGCTTCCAATTTTCACCTTGCCCTCTTTGCGGGGACCGGGGTCCCAAACCGCACCCCCGAGACGAAGACGAAATGCTTGGGGTGGTACAAGGCGCAACATACAACCCACACACATACACAAAATATGTTCTTATGATCCTGACTCAATTCAGTTTTGTTTTTTCCGAAGCCGGTTCTAATTGGTTGGACCCTGTACCATTCACCAGGGTCCCTCTTGGCAGTTCCCCATACGATATGAAGCTGACAACAATTAATCCTTGCTCCCCAGCTCAAAGATTAACATGGACCCCCAAAGATGTTTGGTTCTTCAAATTGGTTCCTCAAAATGTCTGGTCTCTCAAAATTGCTCCTCAAAATCTTTGCTTCAATCTTGGTTCCTCAAGACATCTTTCCACAAACAGCCTCTTTCACGGGTCTGTCTGCCTTTGGCTTTGGGGGATTACCGGTTCTTCTCGCCCACCCCCCCCCCCCCCCCAAACCCCCCCCCAAACCCCCCCAACCCCCCCCCAAACCCCAAACCCCCCCCAAACCCCCCAAAACCCCCAAACCCCCCCCCCCCCCAAACCCCCCCCCAAACCCCCCCCCAAACCCCCCAAACCCCCCCCCTCCAAACCCCCCCCCCCCCCCCCCTGGAGCTCTCTCCAAGGATGCCTTGGAGGCTTGGAAGGTGCAGGACCCGGACTCCGAGCCCATCGTGGTGGCGGTCATCGACACCGGGGTGGACTACACCCACCCGGACCTCCAAGACGCCATGTGCCATGGAGGGACAGACGAACACCCATCTACCAGCTATTTTGATGCTCACCAGGGGTGCAGGGTTTTGACCCACAGCCATATCGCCCAAAGGCTTTGCAAGGAATGGAAAACGGATGTAGGGTGTTTAAGGGAAAACTTGGATTTTGTGGTGGAACTAATTGTTTGCATCTTGTTTGTCCTGGCGCAGTTTTGTTGTTTGAGCTTTTCGGCATTCGTTTTTTGCATTGAGGGACATATAGGAAGTAGAGACCCTCTTTTGTTTTCAATACTTGGTCCTGACTTAGCTTTCCGTTTTTGCCTTTTTGGTTGTCCGAATCTAGTTCCCTTTCAACTTGCTGGTGCTCAGTCGGGAACGACCGGGTTTTGGGAATGAACCTTGGGTTTCCCTTAACAGGAAGCCATAGGGGATGGTTCATACGATGTGTTTATAGGGGTCATTCCCTCATTCCATGCTGAGAACCAGCATGTCAACCGCCAAGAAGTTATTTCACTTTTGGACTGGCCCAGGTGGGTGAACCCCAACGAGATCCCGGGGAACGGCATCGACGATGACGCTCAGCGCCCAATGGTCCGCATGCTTCTCCAGACCTCCGGTGTCCGTTTTGTTGTATATGCGTCTAGCTCCCTTCTTTGGAGGTTGCCTTTTTAGCATCGAGCAAAGCAAGCTCCCCGTTCACTCCCCCAGCCTTCTGAGAGAGTGGGGCCGGAATGTACCCAGAGGTCCAATTCTAGTGAATGAAGGGCTTACGTGTTCCCACTTGGGGTGGGTGGGTGGGTGCATTGTGTTTTCTGCTTTGGATTGCGCGAAGGAACTGCAAGAGAGTGGCTGGTTGGTTGTGCAATTTGCTGGTCCCTCCAAACATATTGGCTTCTTTTGGGGACCCTTTGACACATGCCCAATCCTTTGTTTTTTCCGAAACAAAAGGTTAAGACCCAAGAAGTTTAAGCATGTCTGGCCCAAATGAAAACATACTCGATCCTGCATGTTGCTGTACCTTAGGGGAACCATAGGAGAACGTTCGGGGGACCATACGGAATTCGAAAAGCAAGGTTAAATTTTTTTGTGGCTTTCATAATGGTATTCGGGGGAATCTAGCGACCCCTATTCCCAGAACACATCAATCCAGGACGACAACGGCATCGTGGACGACATCTACGGCGCGGATTTCGCCAACAATGACGGGGACCCCATGGACGACCAGATGCATGGCACCCACTGCGCTGGCACCATCGCCGCCAGTGGGAACAACACCGTGGCGTGGCTTCAGTCAAAGAGATCTGGGCCCAGTGGCCTGGTGCCACTGTTTCCATTCTTTTCGGAGGTTTCCTGATAGAATCCACAAAAAAAGGAGAGTGCCTTTGTTGCGTGTGGCCACTGGGCTTTTGAGCCCCCCCCCCTCCCCCCTGCGACACGGACCCCAGACCAGATTTCCCGTCAGAAATGTATGGCACTTAAAGATCATTCTGCGCAAGTTTGCCCCTCTCCTAACCTTATCTTTTATTCACTCCTTTGCTTCTTTGTTTAAAGCAGTACTGTTGGTGAAATCTTAGATTCAGAGCCAGGATCGCCTTCCTTTGAAAGGGGGGGGAGCGGGCAGGAGTTCGTGAGGCCATTGGGCCATTGTAACCACAAAGGGAAGCGAGCCGATCGCTTGGAGAACCTCGATCTCGGTGTGAACCCTCAAGATGGCCCTGTGTCCCCAACCCCCCCCCCCTTCGGCAATGCCATGGTCAGAGCACCTGCGGTTGGTAAGGGTTGTCATGAACCATCAGGAACCTTTTGGCCACAGGCTCCAATTCAGGGGAGCATATAACCATGGCTGGCACATATAGTGGATGACATTTGAGCGAGGTTGTGGCAACCACACCTGGTGCCAAGCGAGCACATCAATGATGAACCTCACCTGCTCAATCCGTTAACTCATGCTTGCAAATTTCGGCCTCTGCCAACGTTTGATGAATACGAAACGAACGATACCCAACGCGGACCAGCATGTTGTTCCACTTTCAAGTGTTTGGCCCCCGTAGTCATTGGCCCCTGAGTTTGCAAAGCATGCCAGATGTTGCAAGGCTCCTCTATTCCCCTTTGGGTTGCCGTAGGCATAATTGACCTTTTCTTGGCGCTCTTTGGTTAGACCTTTGGCTGGCTTCATTGTTTTGGAAGATGATGCTTCTCAACCACCAGCAGCAAATCAGCACACACACTATTGGGAAAATTGCAGTTGCTTCCACAAACACGCAAAGCATGGTTTTCTTTCAGCACCGTTCTTAACCCGTTGAAACAAGTTCATTTGACCACTTCTTTTGGTCGAACTCTCGAAAGAACAGCCGCCACGACTTCCATTTGCTGAACTGAGTATACCCTCTCACCGACGAACATGGACGTGCACAGACCCCTGTAGAAAGACGCCTTTTTTCTTGGAAGGGGGGCCTTGCGCACTTCCATGTTGGTGGGAGGGTATTCTTTGAACAAAACAGCCACCTGGCGGTTTTTTGGGGGGATCGATCAGGGGGCAACCGCCCAAAACCGGACCCGCTTTGTTCACCCAGCTCTCGAGGTAGGCATCGCTGGGGTCGCCTGGAGGGGTGCCCGCATCATGGCGCTCAAGTTCTTGAGCGGCACTGGGGCGGGACGCACCTCCGACGCCGCCCCTCGGATTGGAGTCGAAGGGACTCGAATGGACCGATGCGTCGATTTGTTGTTGTTGTTTGGTTCTGCTTGGCTCTTTTGTTGGCTCTTTGTTGGGGTTCAGTGCATTGTTCTGTTCGGTTCTTTGGTTGGTTTTGTTGGCTTGTCTCGCCCACTGAGAAGCATACAATTTGACACGGTTTATCTTGGTTGCTTTGTCTTGAACCATGTAGCCGTGTGGAAGATGGTGCTTAATATGCCGTCAGCAGGGCCAGGAGGAGGCAGTGCCTTACGGGGAAAGAGCCCGTGTTGTTTGCGCGTGCTCATTGTTATTTTGGCAAAACAGCACAAGACAGCACCATTTTTTGGCCATGGTGGTGTTTCGTTCAACTTCCAACTCTATGTCCAGAAATGCGGTTTCAATTATCGGCTTTTGGCTAGGCACACTTTGGACATAGCCACATGTTTGGCCATGCGCCTGGACTTTTCGTCATGGAACGGTGAGTTGTTGGTCGAACAGGGTGTATGGAAAACAAGAAAAGGCGGCCATCCAAGTTGTCACCTTAATCTTGGGGGCCGCAATCGGCTAAATCCTTTGGCCATGATCGGCAACCAAGACACCGCCGCCAGGATAATGTTTAGATTTAGGTCTCCTTTGTGGCAAGGAGGGGACTTCATGAAGGAATCCCAGCCAACAGTTGCCCCCAATCTTGGTGAGGCAGATAAGTTTGTGTCAGATCTGATCGAGAGAGGTGTTCCACCGGGGGGCGGGAGGTTGCATGATAGGGTGAGAGTTGAGACGTGATTCTGGGCAGTGTTGGGAGCTTTTTGCTTTAGGTCCGGGCGCAGAATGGGGACGGATCATTGGAATGGGGAAGGACACAGGGTCGAGACCACATCAAAATGCAACCATCGCCTTTTGGAAAGGCGGGTGGCTCGTCTTTTTTGGGAATCGGACCCCCTCAAAAAGGGCAACACGGGTTTCCTTTTTGGTTTCCCTCTTCAAGGCCGCAACAAATTTGGGTGGCCAACTCCAACAATCCTACCAAAAAAGACCGGGTAACGAGCCGTTTCCCTACAAACCCAGAAAAAAAGACGGGGAACAAACTGGTAGACGAGCCGCCCATCCAAATTTCCTCCGGCCCTGGAGAGGTGAAGTCGATCAACTACGCCATCGCCATGGGCGCCAAAGTCTTGAGCAACTCCTGGGGCGGCGCAGGGTCTTCCTCCGCCCTCAGGTGCGAGGGCGGGTCCGGCGGGGGGTGGGGGGGTGTGGGGGGGTGGGGGGCTGGGGGGGTGTGGGGGTTGTTGGGACCTTGGGGCCTTTGGGGCCTTTGGACTTGAATTTTGGGGGCGACTTGTCTTAGGCTCATAGGAAGGTTGCCACCAAACAGATTTGTTCTATCCATACGCCCCCCAACCTCACTTGACCACCATGCAGGTATGCATGGCTGCCCCTGTTCCAAAATGTATGCACGAATGTATGACCCCCTGGCGATTTTGGGCACAAAAGCGCTTGGCTTCCCGCACTCAAGCAGTTGTTCATACACTCGTTATTTTCACAGGTCCTGCAAATCATCCAGTTAGGAAGCGGGTAGATATGGCGCACTAAACTTTTTGCAGGTGGGTCAACAGCAACCAAGCCAAAAAACCTCCGGACCCACGCACATGGGATGCCCTGGTCCGAGGGTGGCCATTGAGCGGGCGGAGCACGCCGGCACCTTGTTCGTGGCGGCTGCAGGGAACGAGGGCCTGAACAATGACGAGCTGCCCTCCTACCCGGCCAACTACCCCATGGCAACTCAGACGCATTGAACAAGTGGAACCAGCCATTCAGGGACATCTATATTTTTTCGTTGCAGTTCCCAAATCACTGAGAACAAATCGGCCTTGCAAACTAGCCCATGGAGATTCCATCGAATGATTCCTGTTGCTTTTCTGTGGCTTCCCAAGTTTTACGAGAAAACCCAAAGTTAATTACCAACAATAACGAGAGAAAATTCAATCACTTAGCCAAAGGACCTTTTACACGTTTAAACCGTTTACACCCAGGCTAGCAACCTAGTTCCAGTTATGAAGCAGGGGCCCGCGTTTGCCCCAGCAGTGCCGGAACCCATGCGACCGAAGGTGTTCCTCTTGAGCTTTTTGGTCATGGCCATGTCCGTTTGCCCCATGAAACATTTCCATTTGTTGCTTTCCCGAGCTTGCTTTCCATTGTTGAAATGGGTCGGCAAGTTGAACACTTTTGTTTGGAAACCCCAAGGTTTCGTCATGTCTTCGTTTTCAACTAAAAACTATCTTTTAATTTGGGTGTCTTGGTTTTCTACCCTCGCTGGGTATGGCAACGAATTTGAGTCGTGAGCAGTTCCTCCAACCACGCGGTCGGTAGGGTGCAACCTCCCCAAAGCTTTGGGCACCACGTCTAAGGGGCACTCTGGAAGAACGGTGGTCCGGCAGACGGATTTCCTTTTTGCACAACCGTCTTTAGCCCAGGGCTTTTTGAAATTGGGCTCTTGGGCCTCTTGTTTGGACATGAGGGGGCGCTCAGTCCAGCTCAAGCTTCAACCGTATATCTTGGCTCTTTTGGAAACGACTGCCTTTTCCATTGAACCTGCAAAGGCCCGCAGTACCCCAAAAATGGGGGTACGTACCCTTTCTTGGCTACAGAGTGGCGGTCCACAATGTTTTTGTTGGTGCTGGTGCTGGGGTAGTGGAAGCCATTTCACACTTGGTCCCGCAAGAAAAGCCAAATTTGGCCTTAGGGGCCAAAGGAGAAGCGAAAAGGAAGCCACCATTTTTGGGGTGTCCCTGTACCGAAGGGTTTGCTTTTTTCTTTCGTATTTGCCCTCCAGTTGGGTGAATGTAGATTCGCGCCATTCCCCCACCACAGGGAATTGTACCGCATTACTTTCAGCCTGTATTGGGGGCTTTCCACTGGCTCCACAGGAGAACATCGTGTCTGTCGCCTCCTCCACCCAGAAGGGGGACCGAGACAACTGACCCACCGGTCGACCCGTTGACCGGTCCACTGGGATCTAACCAAGCAAACTCGCCTGCCCTTGAGCATACGCTTGTTGATTTTGTTTCGTTTGTTTGTTTTTTGCTTGTTTGTTTGGTTGGTTTGTTGGTTGGGTTTGGTTCGGTTTGGTGCGTTTCAGTTGGATGCATGGTTGCATGATTGGGGTTGGTTTGTTGGTTGGTTCGTTTGTTTGGTTCGGTGCGGTGCGATTTGGTTGGTTTCAGTTGGATGGATGGTGGGATGGTGGGTTGGTGGGTGGGTGGGTGGGTGGGTGGGTGGGTGGGTGGGTGGGTGGGTGGGTGGGTGGGTGGGTGGGTGGGTGGGTGGGTGGGTGGGTTGGTTGGTTGGTTGGTTGGGTGGTTGACTGGTTAGTTTGTTAGTTGCTTGGTTGGTTGGTTGCTTGGTTGGTAAACTTGTGTTTTGGTTTCTTTTAAAGGGGTGTGTTTTGAGTTGTTCTTGCTGTTTGCTACTTGTTCCTGGCGGGGCATGTGGGTTAAACATCCCGCTTCATTTGGATGCGATTATGCTTGCTTTGGTTGCGTGTGTGTTTCGCTTTGCCATGGACCGGGCAGCTTTATCCTCGCTTGCTTTTTCAACGCCAAATGTCATATTGACCGACTCGCTTTTTGGTTTGCCTGCTCAAGTGGGCTAGCCCCAATGTCAATCAAATTAATCTTGGTCAACGTTATGGTGAGTTCAAAACTCATCGAGCTTCCTTTTTTGAAATAATGATGGCAAAAGAGTATGCCGGAGGCAACAAATGGGACATATGGCTATTAATTTTGATGGGGAACCTTCGCAAAAAAAAACCGCTCCATGTCACTCCCCAGTCCTGAGTGAGTTAAAACTGGCTCTCTGCCCTGAGCCAGTTTTAACTCAGGGCAGATGGCAAAGTTGGGTTGAAACAAGCCAGTTGCTTGAAGAAGCTTCTTTAAATGGAAGCAATTAGATTTCCGCCCACAGACCTCTAGATCAAGCAGCAAAGTAGACAGCTACGCCTCGTTCAGGGCTTCTTTACCCCTTATTAACACCCCGTTTGAGGCGAATTGTCTCATGTAAATGGTGCTCGGTTTTCACCAGCTGCGCTTGTCTTCACTGGATTGTGTTCCAATGGAGCGAGCGGCAAAGCGCTCTTTCCCCCCTCCCCCCCGCCTTCAAGCAAAACCTTGGAAGGGCATGAAACCCGAAGCCCTTGATGCCAAAAAGCACGGGGACAGCAGTGGCGGATCCGACTTTGGCAAGCCAAGAGGCATTTTTCTTGGCTTCGCGTGTTGATTTGTGCGGAAGACATATCAGGTAGGGAGTTTGGCTGGGGCGGCACATCTGTTAAATGATAACGCAGGTGTCCTAAGGTAAGCTCAATGAGAACAAGGAGCCTCAGCCTAGTCAACGAACCAAGGAACAGAAGTGTGGCCGTGCACAACAGATTTTAGGAAACACCCTCATTCAAGCGTATAGCCACAAGAAACTCAGTTTCAATTGGCCAAACATTCTCGCCTTTTCAAGAGACCCTCTTCCACTTTTGCAGGTGGGCGAGTCCCTAATGTAAGGACCCTACTTACGCACAACGACAGCAGACCCACCCTTCTTGTATGATCACATGGTGTGGCTTTAAAGCACCCCACCCCCTTCGAATTCGGCCTGGAAACAGCCGCAGGATTTGAGCTTGTTCTCCTGCTACGGGAAGAAGACGGTGGACGTGGCCGCGCCGGGCACGGACATTTACTCGACCATCCCGGGGGGTGAGTACGCGTCCCTCGGCTGCAGCTGATCTTCCTGCTTGCCTGTTTGGCCGCCAGTTTAGGTTTTCTGTTTGTAGTCACGTTGCATCGCAACAGGTGACCCTGTTCGTCCGGTTGTACTAATTTATGCTAAGTCATCCTCGGGTCTTGTTGAGTCATTCTTTAGCCATTTGCCCTTTTTAATTCTGGTTGGTGGTTTGAGGATTTGAGCCCCCAATTGTTGTTGTTGGAATGACTGATTTGGGCAGGTACCTCTGAACACCTGCAAACCACGAACCAAAACCGCAAATTAGCGTTTGTTTGCAGAAAGGTTTCTCATCGGAAGCTGCAAGGTGATACCGCTATTGAAATTGGGACACCCGGGTTGGTTTAGACTGTGATTCTCCCCCTTCTTAAACAAGAGGTAGACTCGCCCAAGCCTGGTCCGACAGGCTTCCCTACATTTTCTCTCAACAGGCGATGTTGTCAGGTTGCATGTACTTCATGTCGGTTGTGCGGCGTTTTCCTTTATACAAAACGTAATGCGGTGGTGGGGCCTGCTTCTTTACGGAATGCCTGGCTGTTGGGAGATCCAACGCAGAACCTCTGACATACTGCTGTGCGGCACGCACGATCTAGGTCCAGGGTTCCTGAGTCGCACCCTTAAGGCCGTACCTCTACCTCCGAAATGCTGAGCAACCGCCTTTTATTGTTTTTTGCGGGGGGTTGCTTTTTGAACCCCTAGTTTATGGAGGTCCGTGACTAAGAAACCTGGCACCAAGCCTACCCTGACGCAAGCCCCGCCGAGAGGTCCTTAAGCGGCACCTCCATGGCCACGCCCCACGTCACTGGTGTGGCAGCGCTGGTGTGGATGCACCGCCCGGAGCTCGCCGCGGTGCAGGCGACGTCGGCCCCCCGACCCCACCCCACCCCACCCCACCCCACCCCACCCCACCCCACCCCACCCCACCCCACCCCACCCCACCCCACCCCACCCCACCCCACCCCACCCCACCCCACCCCACCCCACCCCACCCCACCCCACCCCACCCCACCCCACCCCACCCCACCCCACCCCACCCCACCCCCACCCCCACCCCCACCCCCACCCCCACCCCCACCCCACGCCATTCCAGGAATATTCTAAGAACTCCTTCTAAGGGTCTGGGAAGCTTTCCTGGTGAGGCGCCTTGGGTTTCTTACCTTGGTCTGCTGGTTCAAGTGAGGCCAGCAGGACTTGTTAGAGGCCGGAAAAATCCAGGGCAAACCTGAGGGAACCCAAAAGGTTAGGGCCTATGAACAAATATGGCGGGACCCCTCTCATTTTGGCAGAAGTTGCTCGAGGAGGGTCTACGGAGGCTTCCACTACGCTACCTCCAAAAGGAACTGGGGAACAAATAGGTCAAATAAACAAAGCAAAAGACACAATAAATGCGTGCATGAATACATGAATAGAACAAATACACAAATAAAGAAATACCTAAAGGAGAACATGACAAATACACGCACACACACATTTATTTTTATAATTATATATACATACATATAGCCGCATGATAACTACATACATATATATATATATATATGTATACGTAATAGAAAGTGAAATTGTCCCTGGTAGTGATTTGGGGGTAGTGGAAATCCTTTGTGAGAGGGCCCAAGGGGCCTTGGCTCGCATGTCCTCCGCGAGGTGAAGGACATCATTCTGCGGTCGACCGTCCCAGAGAAGGTGCTTCGACACTTTGGGCTTTTTGGAACCTGGAATGTGTTTGTCCTTTGTTTGGGTTCTCTCCTTCTCACCTTGCCCCTATTGGGTGGTTCACAGAAATCCCCGTACAAACGCCAAAGAAGATACCTGACAAAATAGCCCCCTCCCCCAAAAAGGTTGTCTTATGTTGTCTTTCCTTTATCTGCTTTAAACACTTAACACCAGAAAGGTACCCTCAAGACGACCACTGGGCCCAAAAACAGGCTTGAAGGTCGAACAAGCACGGTCCCCTTTGAGGTTTGTTCTGGGGTCTCTTGTGACATGATTTTACATTTCGCTGATTATGCCATATTTGGTTGTGGGGCCAAAAAGCTGAGGTTTGGGAGGCCAATGTTCCGCAATACCAAGTGAAGTAGTCACAGTGACGCTCCCATGTGGGGCCCATTTTCCACGAGACGACCAAGGCCTGTTGACCTGTCCAAAACATTAAGACCTTTCACATTTCTAGTCATCGCGGCAGTTGTGAGAGGCTGAGAGGAGGGGTGCGACTTCGTTTGGGAGAGTTCCACCGGTCCGCCCATGCGAAAAGGCATTTTTGCTATTTGGAGAGATAATATTTTCTTCTTCCGAACCATGTGCTTTACCAAAGCAAATCCTTTTGGAGAGAGAGGTTCGCGTGTTGTCCTTCTTTCGGGTTGGTAGGAGGCAAGTTGGCTTTCTTTTGGTTTCACTTTCAATCCATCCCAACCGGGCACAACAATTGGGCAGAGCCTGGAGGACGCCAAAAACACGAGTTCCATCCTTTGCACTGAAGATCCATTAGCGACTCATTGTGCATCCTTTTGGGGGTGTGAAAATCCAACTCAAGTCCATGAAAGCCATGTTTTGCCTGCAAAACATGCATTGAATGTTTCGTTGCCCCAGGAACATCCTGTAGAGGATGTTTCTTGCTGGTCCTTCAGGAAACAACACGGGTGGGAATCAGCGGTTTATGATCCCCTGAGGAACCACAAAGGAGTTTTCATGCGGATCATTTCCTCATTTGCTGCTGAGAATCAGCAAGTTTGGGAACTCATCCTATCTTATTTTATATCTTAGGATTGGCTCAATGTTAACCAGACGCCAACGCATCGTATTCTTGGTGTACCCTGATGGGCCAAGCAACATGGAATTCTCGGAGTGGGCATTAACTTCCAAAATGCGGGTCTTCTTGTTGGATCCCGCCTAAAACAGCAAACAAAGAGTAGCCTCAAAAAAGTCACACCCCGAGAAGTTAAACAAGTGGACTTTATCAGGTAACCCCTATTGGGGATGTGAACCATGGCTCTAGATGGTAAACGGGAAACCACCGGCCTCCAAACCAGCAATCCCAACCACCACTTGGCAAGCTGAAACAAGTTGTATAAGTAAATCCCTGTAACCTATATAGTAGGTAACCAGCCAATTTGCTTTCGGGTTGGTAAAGGCTGGTTTTCTGGGTTACCTACAAAGCCAGGGAGATGAACTCACTTTTGTTGTACCAGTGGAGGTTCTTTGGGCTGTTTTCTGTTTTTTCTTGGTAGGCCCTCGAGAACGCCTGCGTCACCGGGGGCCGCATCAATGCGCGAAGGGCGCTGAACTTGGCCTCCATCTACCCGGCGCCGAGGCCGGGCTTTGGGAGACTTGGGGTCTGCGTCAAAACATGAGACGGGTGGCTCGTCTCTTTCTCTTCTTTGTTTTTGGCATATAATATAATCTCTCTCTCTATATACATAAATGTATATTTATATAAATACATGCATGTACACACACACACGTAGGGTTACCCCCCATAGCGGCGCAACGGGTGTTCCTTTTGGTTTCCCTTTTAAAGCCGCCCAAGATGCGGTACCAAGGTGGGCCATGGGGCCAAGAAATCAAAAGTTGGTTTCCCAACCAGGCGGCCAGGCGGCAAAACCCCGGGCTGGTTGTTGAAGGTTTGCTCTACATTGTACCCCTAACAGGACCGTTTTATCTGCCCCGTGTCCTAAAAGGAGGGCCAAGCTTGTGTTTGAATCTCTTTTTCTTCTGCATGGTAAGTAGGGAATGACATTGAATGGCCCGTTGTTTGCGGTTCCTTGAGCAACAGCAAGTTAAAGCTTCAAACGGGCTCCTCAAAAGATAGAGTTTGGCCATTTGAAGCAGTCAGCCACTTCTCAGATATTTTGCTAGATAGCCCTTAGTTGGTGCCTTGGATCGATGCCTTGCGGGTTTCTTCTCTGGTTCGTGTAGAGGGTACATGGGAAACCACCCGTAACCACCCAACCACAAATCCAAACCAACAATGACCAGAGGGAAGCCGCAACTTTGTCGGGTAACGCCCAGCCGGGCAATATATTCTATGGCGAGCTCAGCTGGGGGGAAAGCGAGCTCACCATGCGTTGTCTTACTTGGGAATCCGGTTCTTATTTCAGGTTTTGCCGCTATCGTGAAAATCAATTGCAGGTTGTGAAGCAAACATCAAAGCATCCTTTTGGTCCCTCCCCCTGACCATTGTAAGAAAACATGCAAGTTGCTTCAACAACCTGCTTAAACGGTCCCCCTATACCAAATGTGTTCTTCAAGTTGCCAATATTGAGTGCCCAGGCCGCCCATTCACGCGCCCTCCAAGGCGGGAGGGATGGTTGTGGTTGAGGTATGGCGGGAAGTCCATCAAACCTGTGGCTCAGAGATATCTTTTATCCCAAGGTCTGATGAGACAGGATCTGAGCATGTTATTGTTGTATGCTAGGGTTGGGCCGCCAAGATAGATTGGGCGGAAGATCGAAAGCGAATTTCCATTTCAGCCAGACCTAAAGGGCGGAAGCCGAACCTCAAAGTCGTGCGCATGCAGAACTTGTTTAAAACTCTTGGACATGCGCATCTTTCCCCTCGAGCAAAGAAGAAGGACAGACCTGTGCTGCGATACCAACGGAATGTTGTTCGAGGAGCCCTGGCAGTGTCACCACTGAGCCCAATGTCCTTTGATGACAGGACCTAGGAAATCAGTCCACGCCTATCACTTTGGAGGCTGGCCTAGCCAAAAAACTGACCCTCCCCGTACCTTCCTTGAAGCTCCATATCACCTTGGCCCTGCGCGTCTGGGTAGTTGCGCCATGCTGCAAAAGGCGCGTCTCTTCCTTGGGGCCTGGACCTAAGGTCGAACAAGCCGGAAAACCCAGGCACCGGCGCCCCTGGGTCTTGCGGACCCCGGAGCCCCGTGAGGTGGCCATGGGTCAAACTCCAAATCGTACCCCCAGTGAACATCCGATTCAATCCCCACTGAAAAATAAAATGGGTGGCGGATTCGCCTACCATGGGATCCCACGGTTGTGACGGCCAGGTGAGCTTCCAGGACACCAACCCCCTGGTGGGCCGCATCGGCGGGGAGGCTGTGATCACCACCCCGGAGGATCAGAGCGACGTGGACTTCTACTCCCTGCACTTCTTGTCCTCCGCGGGCGCCGGGGGCTGTCGTGGGGCGTGGGTTTTGGCCAGGTGGCCGGGTGTAGGGGGGGGGGGGGAGGTTCGCAGGAAGGGCGCGGGTGGGCTTGGCCGGGCGTGTGGGTGGGGGGCGGCCGTTGGCGTTTCTTCCGGTATCTTCCGGTTTGAGGGAAGGGGCTTGCAAAAGGACGTGGGGGGTTCGGGAGCTCGCATCTGGGTGGTTTCGTGGGCTTTGGTTTGGCTTTGTTTGAAAACGGAAAAACCACAGGAGCCGCAGGAGTCACAGTGAAGGCAAAGGAGCCACTCACTCAAACAATGTGTATGTGTGTGTGTGATGTTGTTTCGACGCGTTTGCTTTGGGTTTGGGGCTGGAATTATAAGAAGGGTTGGCGCTGATAACCACGCGTGGGAACAACCAAAAGTGTTTCTATGCTTCAGGCCACTTATTGCAACTGCAACCGGGGAAGCGGAGTCAGCCGGTTCAACAGCAAGGCAACAACACTTTGCCAATAGACTCGATAATTTTCCCCTTTACCAATTTGGAGGGTTGACTTTGATGCCAACATCATGGTGCATTTTTCATTTTTTTTTGAATGTTTGTTTCCCTATCTCTCTCTGCCAAGAAAGGGGCATCAAATTGAATCTGCATGAAATCAAGCACCAAAAGATCTACTACCATCAACCTGCTAGAACTAGAACTACAAGAAGTACAAGAACTGCAACAAGGTGAACTGGCACAAACATGGGGAGTACATTCCTCGCATTGAACGGGAATCCATTGCCATCAACCCCCGGTGCTTGGAATGGAAATCCATCCAGCGGGAAGCTGCCAGCAGCCCTCTGTGCGTCAGGGGTGCTCATGGAGAGCATCGCCAAGGCCAACGTCTCGGGGCAGAGCTCCATCCGCCTCATGCTGAGGAGAACTCAAACATCGAATGTTTCATGAACCCACCAATTATGTGAGTTTCGATCTGTTCAGTATCTGTGCAGTTTATAACAGTTTATAAGTTTCTCTGTTGGCGATGTTTCCAGCAATCATAGAAGTGGACAGGATGGTGTTGGAAGACTACCATCCTCTTGTCCACTTCCGGACAGAGGGCATCTAGACATGTAGCGAAGCCTCATCTAGTGCCCGTGTTCAGCCCTGGGACAAACACAAAGAAACAAGGAAACAGCTCGGCTTTTCACTGAATGTGCCAGGTGAAATGGGGTTTCGGTTTGAACAGCAGCCAAAGCAACTTAAAATGGCCCAGTTGTTTATGAACGGGTTGCGCGTGGCAAGTGCGTGCGCACACGTGCGTACGTACCTGCAGACATACATGCCCGCATATATATTTGGAGACAAGCGGACAGACAGAAACTCGGACCAAACTCGGACCCAGAAAGTCGGACACACCTGGGTTGACGACGTGGGGGAGCCTTATAGGTTCAGCTAAGATTATATAGGGCCATATCAGCTGGGTCCGAGTTTCTGGGTCCAAGGCTGGCCCAGGTTGAAGAAAGCATGCAGATAGACGGACAGAGACAGATACAGAGAAAGAGACAGAGACAGACAGGGACCTTCTTGGTTTATAATTCCGGCAATTCCGATCAAGCTTAGGGGCTTTATGGCTATTTGCTGGCAAGCCTATATTTCCTCACCAACCAGGAGAACCAGGAATTCCTCACCACCCCTATGGTCCCCCTCCCCCGTAACCCCAACTTTGGGTTGTTTGGGTTACTTTCTATTGGGTTCAGGTGAGTTTTGCAGAGAGGACAACAGCAACAACCAAGGTCAACAGCAACCTTGGGCTACAAAGCCAGCCACCCCGAGAAACCTCACCATGAGCCAGGAATTCCTCGCCACCTTTTTCGGTTTCTTTGCTTCCAGGAACCTCACCATCCCCCTCTTCGCGAAGGGCATGGCGGTGGTGGCGGTGAACAGCAGCGGGCGCATGCCCGTGGCCACCGCCGCAGCGCCGTGGTGGATCCATCCGTGAGACCTCCGGGGTTCGATCGGCTTCTTGTGGTGGGGCCGCTGAAACGTCGCGTTTTGACGGGCGTCGGATTCAAGTGAGTGTAGTTTAAACGTCAGCTTTGTGGGGTCGGTTTCCAGTGAGTGTGGTTTAAACATCAGCTGTTTGGGGTCAGTTTTGGGTGAGCTTTGTATACCAAGTCTCTTTTTGGGTCAGTTTCAGGCGAGTTTCCTGTCACGGAAGTCCGGGGCGGGGAGCTCCTTCCTTCGAGGCTTTCGAGCTCACCCATTCAAGGGTAGAACGATGGTTCTTTGCTTGAGGAGTTCTTACTTCATGCCTTGGAGTTGGTGTCAACTAGCAGATTCCACGATGGCACCATTGAGGGAGGAAGAACAGTCCTCCAAAAGGTATGTTTCCGAGTGTGACTTGGGATGTTCCCCGCCCCATCCTCCTCTTCAGATTGCCACACAACATTTAGAGAAATCCTGCGATCTCCTTTGACAAAACTTTATCTTGCCAGGTTCACTAAAAACGAGTCCTATATATGATTTGTGGGTTGGGGGCACAAGCCGAGGTGGGCACCCGCTACTCTCAAACCGCTGCCAGGGGAACATGTGGTATACCACCGCTACATATCGAACCCGTTCTCTAAATGGACTCCGAAGGTTGGCAACAGATACTCAAGCAAACCCTATTCATCCATGCCGCATTTTATCATCTGATGTGGGAGTGGATTCCCTTCTGTCCACTTTGCGTTGCTATCCACACCCGGATGCGGCGGATTCGCGTTTCGCGGATGGCGTTTATCGGCGTTGAACAGGCGATCCAGAGGAGTTTGGGCAAACGGGCCATGATTGCGCGGCTCCAGGGGGGGCCGGGGGCGCCTTATCTTCGTGTTGGTTTTCTGCTGAGGTTTTGCAAATCGAGGACTACGGGGTGCCGGAGGCAGGCCTCTTGTCGGAGCAGCTTGGGTGACACCTGGGTGTTGGCTTGCGAGTCATATTCAACAGGTTGCGCCAGCCAGCGTTGTCCCACCGAACGTGGATGGATGGATGTTTTGGGCTTCCCTCAAAAGGCGCAGGATCCGTTCCTCACCAAGAAGGAGTCCGCAAAAAGAACACCCTGGTGGCAGCAACTTCCGCCTAAGTCTCGTCTTCGTTCTCCGACGGGGAAGCCTCCATTCCGACGCTTCGGAAAGCCGTTTGCCGTTTCGCCCCGCTTTGCCCGGGGCCGCAGGCGGGTCCTCAAGATATTTCCTTCGGCGGAGATTCAGATGGACGCCGTGGCAATATGGCTGGCACACTCCGCATTCGCCGTGCTTGCAATGAAAGGACAGCTGCTCGTCCTAGGATGCGAGCGAGTGGAGCGACGGGGGTGTCTATGGGGTTCTAGCGAGTCCCCTTTTCCCTCATGAACGCTTGAAAGTCTACATGGTCATCCATGAAGCGGCCCTTAGTGAGAACAGTGTGATGTATATCAAGGTGGGGCCCCATTCTGCCCATTAACGGGTCGGGATGTGCTAGATAATGCATCACTTTTGACCTCCCCAAAAGGAAGCCATAAGCGGATGGATTCAGACCCCTGTCTGACACCCAGTGACCATGGGTTTGCTACCCAGCGCTCTGGATTCGGCGAGGGTGGCTTACCTTGCGGTGGATTGATCCAGTTTAGGAGAACCCTCCTGATTGTCACGCCCATCCCAATATGAACGTGGAAACACAGAATCAGCACTTTTGGAGGAATCTCCTTGCGGGGACCCTTCTTGGGGTACCATGGTACTGTGAGCATGTCCTTTATTAAGGGTACCCTGTTTGGACGGTGTTGAACAGAAGCCCAAAGGCAGCCCGTTTCAACCTACTATGAGAGATAAGCCCAACTGATGAGGGTCTGCCTGCCAACCCTAGGTGAGCCACTACAACATCTACTGGCGACACAATTGGCAGAGCAAGTTGATCGGCACCGTGCCGGCCATTAAATATTTGTCGCCCACGTGCACTGGAGATTGCGAGCTGATGGACGTCTCGTACAAGGACGGAGAAGATTGGAAGCGTTTAACTCGAGAAACACGGCCCCAAGCTGCCTACCGCCTATCTGCAAGCCGTTGGACAAAGGCCCCTCCCATGTCGCCTCGCTGTCCTTGGATAGCTGTGCCGGGGCAAACGTGCAAACTGCTGTGGTGCTTGAGGCCAACCACCAAGAAGGGACAACAAATAATAGCTCAGCGTTCAAGAAGCTTCGGGCAGCCCATCCTCGAAGTCCCAGGGGCCTCAGGGCAAACCAGGCTCCAAAGGCTGAATGTATACATGCATGGCCTAAGCGACTGACGTACTATAAACCTGAAAGCCGTGAGTGCAGGAGCAACATGTCAATGACTAGCGAGTCCCTCAGACTATGCGATATGAAGGGACAAGTTCAATACCAGCTCACCTGGGGTTTGCACGAGCTCAACCATGATGAAGGTCCTGTAATGGCAAGTTTCCGTATGTCCCGTTTTTAGTTGTTTTATTGTGATTTGCACATGCGTACAGGTATGATAACCCCGAGTATGAACCCCTGATTGCTGGGAATTGAACCATTACTTATTGCATAAGTTTGTTTGAAAGGCCCCAACAATTTTCTATAGGTTCACGTGTATACTCTACACACATACAATTATATATATATAGATAGATAGATAGATAGATAGATAGATAGATAGATAGATAGATAGATAGATAGATAGATAGATAGATAGATAGATAGATATATAAATATATGTGATGTGTGTCAGATGTGCGCATATTTTGCGAGTAATTTTAGACACGGGTTCCTAAAGTGGCACAGCCATCCGCCTGCAGGCAAGCCAAGGGGACAGTTTTGGGGACACCTCATCCTTCTGGGGCCCTTGCAGTGGAAACGCAGTTTGTTGGAGTTGCATTCCCATCTTTACCGATGCCAAGCAAGTTTGCGAGAAGCACCTTTTGAGCAGCAAGCCCTCTCAGCAGAATTTTTGTCAGAATTGTTTGCAGGGAATGCAGGGACTTCCAGGGTATGTAATAGGCAACCCGCAACATGTCCAAGGTCGACTGCGCACTTGGGAAAACAAATGACCGGGGATACGGGAGAAGCGGGGATGTCCGGGGATTCCCTGTAAAGGAAACCTGTTGGAGGGTTCGCGCGTTCTCGTTGCCATTGTTGACCCCGGGTTAGTAAGCCTGTCCTGCTTTTTTGTATTGGGCGGGGGGGAGGGGGGGCACCTACAGAAGTGTTCCGAATTCCCAAGGGAAGCCAAGAGAGTCTTTGAGACAAAGCCTGGAAATCCGACCCCAAATCTGTTTTGGACCCAGCAGTCAAATCTACCATGGAGGTCGCAAAACTCGATCTCTCCAATGAAACAAAGAAACAAACAATCAAGTCGGCCGGTTTTCCGTTGGAGCCACGCCTGACATCCGGCTGACAAACCAAAGCGTCCCGTTCCGAAAGGACGGGGTGCGGCGCTACTTTCGCGGCGCCTACGGCAACAACGAGCTGGCGGTCATCACCTTCAGCGGCCCCGCCACGGTGAGGATCACCTCCCTCATGACGGAGCCTCCGGCGGAGTGGGTCTGTCTCCGGGCTTTTGGGTTTTGCATGGTTTTGGTTGGTTGGCGGTTCCCAGGCGTCCGGTTTCTTTGGGCTTTTGCGGTGTGTTTTGTGGGGGGTTGAGGGTTTTGGGATGTTTGGTGGGGCTTTTTATCCGCTTCCCTCCGATTGGTCCATTGGTGGTTTGGAGCCCGATGGTTTGGCGGTTTGAACCGCTGGCTTTCGTAGGTGATCAGTTGCCCATCTATTTTTAGTCCAGGTCCCAAAAGGTTAGCCTTTTGTTTCCAGGTCCTTTGGGCAGGTGCGGTTGGTACCCATTTTGTGGTTGCAATCCAAACCGCCAACTGGGGGGGATATCTGAGTTTATGGTTGTTTTACTGGGGGGGGGGAGGGCACCCGCGTTCCTTTTCTTGAGGGGGGGGGTGGTACTCCTTTTTAGAAACAAACCCACTTGTTGGCGGATTTTTCTGGGGTCCAATGGGGTTCGGTTTGGTTTCATGGGGTTTAGTTTTCACAAGGCATTTTTTGTTAAACAATGTTGTACTATACGAGTATTATATATATATATGCATGTATATATATATACACATATTTATACACGTATACATATAATACAACATGGCTGTACACATATATACGGGGCTGGAACACCAGTTGTTTAAGCAATTGGCTTTCCTTCGGCTATAAAGTTTCTTCGTCCCAAGTTTGAAAAGAAGTCCAACCGCCGGGTGGCGGTTCCTCTTTCCAGACAAGACAACCCCGCGCCCGAGCCGGGCCGTTTTGGTGCAATCTTGGCCCAGGGTCCGGCACTGGGCTTTACCCACCCAGATTCCCATAGTTGGGGAGTGGGGGGGGGAGCATCCTTTTAGTCAAGCCAGAGAACTTAGCAGACCGAGCAACTCCTGCGATTTTGGCCTGGACACGAAGTTTCTGCCAGGCCTTTGTGTTTTTGCCGGTTTCCTTGTTCGTTTTGGTTGATTGGGGGAAGGCTGCATCTGTAAAAGGTATCCTGTTTTGTGTCTCCTTTTTGAGTTCCCTGTCAATTTGAAGGGGTAGGTGTTTCTTGACAGAAGGCCTGAACTCACTGCTAATTTGGAGATTGGAACCTTCTCGAGGGGGGGGGGGGCATTTTGGAGTATGGCAAATGCTTTGTTGCAACAGGATTGCCAGAAGCGAAATTCGGTGGCTGAATTTGAATTTCATACTTTAAAGGCATGTTTTTGCGTGTTCCATAGCATCTCGAAGTCGGCATAGGAAAGCTACTATGACTACTTGGAGATTGCCGGGGTCCAGGTGCCGGCAGAGTGACGGGATCGCTCAGTAAGAGTCGCCCTTTGGGAGTTGAAGCTGCTGGGTTTTCTGTTTGCACCAGTGGCAAAAGAATGAACATCTGTCTGCTCGAGTTTCCAGGGATGCTCATGAACCCTTGAAAGTAGGAATTTTATGAATTTTAGACAGCCTCTATTGTAAGGTTTCCTACTAGTCGAAGGAGCTTTGACCCATGGTAGTCAAAGCTGACCGCGGTTTGGATGGTCTCAAAGAGAAACCCACAGGCTAGCAACAATTTTAGAGGCTATTCTCGCAAGAAACACCCATATGAGCCCTTTTAGCATCACCCCACCAACAGGCAACCAACAGGTAGCGGAACCACGCCAGAAATCTGGGAATCCTGTTTTGTTGGACGCATCTGCTCCGCTCCGAGTTTGGGTGCCCCAAAGTTGAAGTGCTGCCCGGAGGGGAAGCCGCGAAATCGGACTTACACATGTACCCCATGGGCTAAAACTAGCCACGCGGGCCCCCTAGCAACATCCAATTCTGCAAGGGTGCCTATGTCAAATAGCCCTCAGAATGATAGAAGCCAAAAGCGCTTCTCTTTACTCCTTGATCTTGTGTTGGGCCCCTCATTCTGAGGTCGCCATTTGGGCCTTGACCATTCGGTTGAGGAGTGTCAACATAATAATCCCGCGAATCAAAGAGCAACACAAGGACAAGGTGCGTGGAGCCTCGAAACGATGGTAAATGGGTCTGTCTGTTCTGGTACCACTTTGTGCTTTAACCAAGAAACCACAAAGTTCTTTTTTTTTGAAGGGGGGGGGGGCGGGGGGATCCCCTGCAGAAGATAAAGAAGACACACCTGTTTGTTTTACCTTCTGTGGCCAGCAAGTTTACAGTTTCTACTCTACCATCGTCCTTGGGGCAACGCTGAGTTGGTGTGGGAATCTCTCACATGCTGAAGCTGAAAGCGCGCCGAGTCCCTTAGAAACTTAAGCACTCACCAAACCACCGCGCAGCCAATCAGGAGACTGAGCCATGGTTGGATGGATTTACGTCCGCCAGTCATTTTGAGGGTGTGCCGACCATTCCAAATCTCGATGTCAAGCATGGAAGCCGTGCTTTCTTCCGAAAGGGGGAGTCTTTCGGACGCCCTTAGGAACTGAAGGACCGACTAAGCGGGGTGCCTGAACACCAGCCCCGTAAACCATTCCCCCCCCAATAACAAGGGGAAACAAGGGTCAATGACCTCCTACGACTGAACGGGGACAACTCCTGGTGACTGATGGCTTCGGAATTTGGAGCCCGGTTGGGACGCATAAGGGCCCTACCCAAACCAAAGGGCGCCAAAGGGGATGTCCTTTTATGGGGTGAGCCCCCTGTTGGCTGGTTTTAGGGGAAACCAAAAGGGAAACCAATCATTTTAGGGGTCCCCTACTTTCTGTGGATGGACGGACTCCTGCAGCACCTAAAACAACCATGGTTGCAACCATTGTTTGTTTCTATTTACATGGGAAGCATCATTCCCAGGGTTTTCTTAGGTGGTGCGAAATGGATTTCATTCATCCACAATATGGACCAGAACCAATTACCCCTCCCACCAATTTACATGGAACCTGACAGGGGGGTCCTAGAAGATCATTTTCTTTGAACGGACCCATGTTCATTGGTTGGAGGGTACCCTCTCTCCAACTAACATAGCACCTCACAGAGGGTCGCTTCAAGAGGAAATTGATCTTAGGTGCCCTCACGCAGGTGCTATATTAGTGGGAGGTATGTTCTTTTCCATGAGGTAAGACTCCTTTCAGCAGCTTCGTCCGGAGGTGAGCGGGTCGGACCTCGAGCTGCCGAAAGTCTTCCGACTGCCGCAGGGGGACCAAAGCATCACCTGGCTCAGCGACCATAGCGACAGCTCGGGGGGGTGGATCTTTGAGCTGGAGCAGGAGAGGTTTTGATTGAACGTTTTCGGGTGGTGCCAACCAGAAATCTGAGCAAGTGAGGTTAAACAGCTAGACCTGTGGGAGCAGGACACCTTGACCTGTTCGCACCCTGGAATCCTCGAGTTTTTGGGACTCTCATCAAACGACAGTTGTCAGAAGTGGTGAGTTTTGTCCACATTTGTAGGGGGGAAATGCGTGGTTTTGTCGCTGGGCGGGGGATTTTTGCTTTTCCGAAATTGGGTTTCTCCGGGGGTTGGAAAGCTCTTTCCGTACGCTTCTGTGGTCATTTCCCAAAGTTTTCTTGGGAATACTTGGTTTTCTTGCTGGTGCTCAGCAGGGAATGTGGGAATGAACCTGGGATTCCCTGAAAGGAAATCAGTCGGATGGTTGTTTCATAGGGGCATTCCAGTGCTCATTCCCTGCATCTCTGGCACCGGCAAGATAAGGGTCTGCCTTTTTCATTTTCCTACGTTCCCTTTGAAACACCAAGAAAAAAAGCAGGTCATTCCCCCCCAGTTTTCCTGGGGCTGGGTTAGTTTTGGGCTCCGACACCCCGAGTTTCGCCACGTTTCGGCTCCGCCGCGGTCGGAGGACGGGGAGGAGGTGGCCTTCCCGCTGCCGCCCACCTCCTCCTGGGGCGCCTCCGCGCAGGTGGCGGCGGCCTATGGGCGCACGGAGCTGGCAGAGGACGTGCTCAGCTGCCAGGCGCGCAGGTTTTCGGCCCAAAATGGTGCTGGGTGGCTCAACCGGCCATCCGATTCCTTAGCTTTTTGAAAAGCCTTTTAGTGTTTAGTGGTTTCCATTTCACCCACTAAAGGTTAAACTTTTAGCGGGGGATCTGAGGGCAGCCCAGTGAGTGTTGTTGGGGCCTCTCCATCCTTGGAGTGGTCTCGGCTGGTGCGAACTCTGTTGGTGCTTTTTGGGGGACTAGGGGTCCTCAAGGGAACACTCTGTTGGGACCTTATGTTGGCTATAAACGAAGGGCCCGCGACTAAAACATCAGTAGAACCAGCAAACGCTAAACAAACGGTGAAGTCTGAAATGCGCCGGGGACTTTCGGAAAGTTAGGGATTCTTCCTATTCCAATGCTTGGAACATGCAGAATTGTGCCTTTTGGTTTTGGGTAGGGCTCCCTAAGTTCCACAATGGATTCCACTGTCGACCCTCGATTTCAGCAAACCTGGTGGATTGTTGACACAACTTGTTTTGTTCAGAATCCCTGATTTTGCAGGTCAAGCCATTTGTCCAAAGCTTGTCGGAGCCACATGGTGAAGAGCCTTTGGACATGCGGGCATTTTGAGGGCGAAGCACGTCAACCGCACCAAACTAAGAAGCCAATGCCCGCGTGAAATGTCCACCCTTGATTAGCAAGAAAGCCCCCTTACCAAAAAGTTCGACTGTTTCCCCCAGTTTAGTATTCGACCTGAATAAGTTGAGCAATGCTACTTTTGAAGTCTTTCACACTACGGTCAGATTCAGGAAGTCTGGCACTACTATCTTTGATAGGTTTCGTACTGCAGTCAAATTCCAGAAAGTGTCGCAATACTACTTTGAAAGGATGCATTCATTTTGTTTGACCTGCCTTTAAAGGATCCATTTCCAGGAAGTAGCTTCATTTAGGGTATGCTGAATTTTGTGCAAATGACTTTGTGGGGCGTACCCTTGGCTGATTGTTTCAGATGTGTTTTTGAGAGAAGGTTTTAAGTATTGCATAGAAATCGTGATGAACATGGACACCCAAACATAATTTTGTGTATTTGTTAGCTTCGTTGAGGGAAGCTGGCAATGTCGTCAAATATTAGAATGCCCCTAGGGGTGGGGTTTGTGGGCTGGACTTGACGTTGAAAAAGGTAGCGTTGGGGATCGTCAACAAATTATTTGGGGGCAGAAACGTTTAGCTGTCTTGACGGGTGTCATCGTTTATTTTGGGGTTGTGCTTAGCTCTTTTTTAGTAAGGGCGAACTGATTGATCATAGGTGGACATCATGTGCATTTTGGATTGGTGGGGTGGTGGGCCCACCTTTATGCCCACCGGCAAGCAGGGAAGCCCAGGGCCATGTGCAGTGAAACCCACGGGCCCATCCGCGAATCCTATCGACGAGGCCGAATAGCTGCTGAAGTAGCTTAGCACACAACTGCTCCTGCGCCAACAATCAATTATCAGCAAGTTGCAAGGCTTTCTAAGCGGAGTCGGCAAGCTGAGTCCGTGAAAGTTGGCTTCTTCCCAATTTAAGTGTCTGCTTGACATGGTTGATTTGCCCCGTCAAAAAAAAAGGTGTTCCGCGCAATCTTGGCGGGCCATGCCAAGAGTGAACTACAGTTGTCATTGCGTCAGATTAACCTGTAGACGGACAAGGCAAGCAGCAAGCGTGCTCTTCTAAATCCACGCAATGAACATGGACGTCAATATCTCCCCTCCCTTGAACCCCCCGCCTCACGTCCCCACCGAAAAAAAAAAAAAAAAAAAAAAAAAAAAAAAAAAAAAAAAAAAACCACCCCAATGGCAGCTGATTCCGAGGATCCTTGTTTCAACACCGATTCTCCCGATCGAAGTTCCCAGAGGTGCACTTGCTCGCTTGCTCTTGGGGTGTTGTACCCTAACTCAGGCCGTGGAGACCTTAGGTCTCCAACCCCAAGCCTGTTTGTCAACTCGCCCTTTGTGCATCCGATGCGCTGTGGGGACAAGTGTGCCCCAAACCTGTTTGTTAATTCTACCTTTCGGCTCATGGGCCAATAAAGAAACACACACGATAAAAAGCACTGGGGGGGGGGTCGAAAAGAGCTGCCTCCAGCTGCAAAGGCGCGCCGGGTTGGACAGGTCCCGGACTTCGACGCCGAGTCCATGGCGCCTTCCAAGGCCGGCTACGGGCTCACCAAGACCTGGGGCGATAGGTGGGGAGAATGAGAAATGCAACGAGCCGTTTTGGGGGAGTCCTAAATAAGGGAAACCATAGGAACTGGATGGTTTGCAGGGTTCATTTTTCGAGTTCGCAGCTGAGCATCAAGTTGAGGGGATCCGATTCTTGTTTCAGGCTGGACGTGGGACATGGCAGATAGCTCACTGCAAACAAACAATTCTGCACACCTGGGGCCTGAGATCATGGACCAAGCGCGCCGCGATTTTTCTTTTTTTTGGCCGGGGGGGGGGGGTTCTTCAAACAGAGCAACACCGCATGTTCCATATCTTAGGAGAGACTTTTTCGGAGGACCTTCCTGGGGGCTTTGTTTTGGGCGGCGGCCTTGGGGCCGGCCTGGCGCCCCTGCAAAGGTTGGGGGCCCCACGCCTTGCTAATGCACAGCATGGTTTCATTGAGCATATGCAGGGACATCTGTATACCTGCAACGGCACATATATATATGTATATATATATATGTATGCATATATATATATATATATATATATATATCCATATGTGTATGTGAATGCGCAGGTTTTGTTGGCACATGTATCTGCTGTTGTCTACTCGTTTCCGCTTGATGCGAGGCGTTCCTGCCCTTGGCCGTGGAGTTCGAGGCAGGGTTCATGTGCCCATCGGTGCGAAATCGGGTTCTAGCTTTGGGGCTTTTGGACTTTTGAGCTTTGCATCTTTGGACTTTTGAGGAGCAGTGGATTTTGCATTGGGCCTGCAACAAGCTACACTTTTTTAGCATAGGTGGGCCCTTTGCGCTTTTGTTGCTTAGAAATAGATGGGTTTCACCGGTGTAGATTGGTGTTATGCCCCATTTGCCAGGGAAACCCATCTATTTGGCAAAAGGAAGCCTCTGGTTCTAGGTGATCTGTACGATTCTGTGCTAACCTGCTAAACAGCAAATAGTGGTCAATGTCCGGTACAAAAAGCTAAAAGGGATACTTGGATGGTGAGGCAGCAGGCTCGCCCTAGAGTTATGACTTTCGATTTCCTCAAAAGGGGTGGTAGACACATGTGTTTATATTGTACCTCGGGTGAGTATGGTGAGTTCCCTTATAGCAACGATTGCACCCTAGGTTGAGCATCAAAGAGCGGGCTTGCTACCCTCTTTCCACAAACTCATGGAGGCTAACAGGTGGGGCTACAGTCCGTCTTGAAATGTTCGGTCCACTTCCATTGTTGGAAAGAGAGAGGGGGGGTCGGGGGGTCACCTGAAGGTTTGTTGGAGCAGCCCATGTTGTTCTCACTTACCGGGGGTTGCGACCGATTTCAGCCGTTGATGAGGCACACCTTTTGATGAGGCACGGACTCCCTTTTGACATTTCCCTTGGACTTACTTTGAGTGAAGACTATCGCCATCCAGGTTCACTAAGTTTGTTGCATTTGATGCATGAGGGGACCATGTCCGTTCAATCTTTACAGCGTTTCTTTTTTTTTCCCGCCTTCTTGGGGCTGGCATCACAAAGTCAGCCAACCTGCAAATCTGTTCTTGGAACCCCTGCGTTTTGACCCCTCGAGTTTCCGTTTAGGACGAGCACACGGACGAGGGCTTCATCCGTGGCGTCTTGAAGGTGCGCCTGCCCAAGCTCACCGAAGCGCAGACCGCGCAGGCGCCATCCGCGGTGCTGATATTTCGACTGCCTCTGCCCACAGCGAATCGACCTGTTAATCTTTTGGTTTCCCTGGTTTGGTCCATTTTTAGTCAAGGTTCCTGAATGATATGGGCATGGAACGGTTTTGCTTTGGAATGGGGACACGCATGTAGAGCAGCCATACCCAAGCATCCAATGCATTTTCCATTGGACACCAAGGCTTGCCTTCATGTACTTGAACGTCACCCAAAGGAATCTTACTTTTGGCCGAAATGATGTTCAAAACACGTGGAAATATGGCTGCGTTCAAAAATAGACGAGGACATGTGCATCTGGCCCTTTGAGGATTATCTGCGACGGACAGGGAGTCAGGGCAGAGAGCAGACAGATTTCTTGAAGCGTGTTGAGCTGTGTGGGATATCGCCACTACGATCAGAGGAAGGAAGCACCACTCGAAGAGATGATCACACTATAGAGATCATGTTCCTAAACTGAAGGGAGTCGAGGTTTCCATCCACGACATAAGTTTTGCTGGTTGATCTTCACTGACCAGGGGCCTTCATCAATTCCCCGAATCATGGTAGGGGGGGAGGGGCGGTGCTCTGCGATTGCCGGCCTGGCCTTTTCCTTCCGTGAACTGCTTCCAGTCAAGGCATCCCTCTGCTTTTGCGAAGGTTCCTTGGGTCGGTGGGCTCCCAAGTGTTTGGGGCCAGGTGGCCATGGGTCAAAATCCGGTACCCCCAGTGAACATACAAATCCTTTCTAAAATAGACTAAAATGGGTGGTGCACCTATCTCAAAAATTGGTTTTGAACCATGGCCAGGTGTCTTCCTATCGCGTCTTCCCGGCTGACGCGGATCACCGACAGCTCGGGGAGCCTTGGACGCTGGAAAGGCGGGGCGGCAAAATGGGGCTTCAGCGCGACCCAGGGTGAATTGATGCATCTCGTCTCTTGGGCGGGGCCCCCTCATGGCTATTTGGTGGGTTCTTCGGACCTTAACACCTGTTTGTTGAAACAAGTGGGATTTCCCATTGGACCCACAAGTATAGTGAAGCACTTCTTGCCCAGGGGTAGTTACAGCAACCAAGCTTCGGCTCAAACCAGCCGCGCCGGCCATCGCAACTCGCGCCTCGCGCCTCGCGCCTCGCGCCTCGTTTCGCTCCGTCCGGCTCCGCGCGCTTCAGGCGGAGCGGCGCGGGTCTGCTCCAGCTGCGCATCGCCACTCGGGTCCCTTTGGAGGCCACGCTGCTGGTGGCGCAGGCGGTGAATGCGGTGGGCGCCAGCCAGGAGGTGCCCGCCAGACCCTGGCCCTGGGATTTGTTTTGGGGGCGCCCCCCTCCCCAAGGTGAAAGGAGGTTGAAACAAGGGTGGTTTAGACCGTGCACCAAGCAAAACAGGGGAGAACGATTTGGGTGTGTGTCCTACCCCTTTCGAGTGTGTCCCCTGGCAAGTCTCCAGGTGATGGCCGTGCCGCTTCTGGACGTGGTGCGTAGCGCGCCGGTCGACGCCAACTTCTCGGGGGACGAAGATCCGGTGGAGGGACAGGTGAAGGGCACCTAGCCTTAGATCGGACCAGACCCCCAGACCCCATGTGGGTATGGGTCAAAATTAAACCACCAAACCACCGCAGGCTTGAGTCCATGTTTCCATTTACCAGGGTTCCATTTCGGGGTTACCCAATTTTTGACCCACTGCCATGTGGCTGGAAAACCGCTGTTCGCCCCCTTTTTGTTTGGACGAGTGTCGAGTGCTTGTTTGTTGCCATGGCCACGGTCTGCATGTTGGAGGCAAGTCTATTTTGCAACCGCTTTCTTTTATGGCTTGGGCCCATCAAATGAAGCCTAAGCATAAGTATCCAGGGCGCGAAAATACCACCCTTCTTGTTGGGGGGGGGGGGGGTGTCTTTTGGAAAACGGGCAAGTTTGTTCCACCCGACCCTCGATTTTTGTTTGTGGTTGTTAATTACAAGGAGTGGGTTTCAGTCCTTTTCTTTGCACGTGTTATTGGGCAGATGCTTGGTTGGTTGCTTGCTTGCTTGCTTGCTTGCTTGGTTGGTTGGTTGGTTGTTTTCGAAAAACGTCTGGTGCTTTGATTTGTTGGTTGGTTTGAACCAACCCGAAACACAGAGGGCGCCTTTCTCGCACGAAGCCGCCTGCCTCACGGTAAGGCAAGGTGACCATCAAGCCCGCGGCGAACCCCAGGAACATCATCGCCTATAGCACCTGGTCATGCTCCGTTTTTGGATGCCGTTGGAAGGGAAACCACCAGTCTTTAACTGTTCACCTACTTTTCAAAACAAATGTTTATCCAAGAAGGTGTGTTGAAGCATTTGCACCTTTCCTGCAGATGATGTGACTTTTCCCTGGGTTTCGCCCCCTCGTTTGTTTCCCTTTGCATTTTGTTTTCTGCCGAAGCTGAGGCATTTACTTGGCCAACGGCACTCGCAAGCAGTCACTGCTGGGCCGGGTGGCTCCGTCTCTGGGCGGGGCGGTGATAATTTTCGCGCTGCACGCGGCCTACCAAGCCGGGCAGAACCTCCTCATAGTGAGCCGCTGGGCGAGCAGGGTTGTTTTCATCCCCCAGTGATGAATCCCCAAAAGGGAGCGGGCACGCCCCTATTAATCAACCAGGGGTTTATTACTCCGGGGTTAGCATAACCAACAGGGGTCCAAGTG
Source organism: Effrenium voratum (assembly GCA_963377175.1). Taxonomy (NCBI): domain Eukaryota; class Dinophyceae; order Suessiales; family Symbiodiniaceae; genus Effrenium; species Effrenium voratum. Next base: position 100,404 of record CAUJNA010000728.1, on the reverse strand, counting down.
TAGAACCCCCGCTGGCTTAGGACCAGGGTTGTGGGATCACACGGGTTTTACCCCCTGTGATGCAAGGGAATCTGCCCAGTGATGATCGGGGGGGTTAGTCTTTGGGAAGCCTTTATCTTGGTTGTATCACAGAAAGGGGCATTTCCCACATCCCAAACTTGCTGGTTCCATAGGCAGGGGATGAGGCATGGAATGACCCCCCAAAAGAATCCATCCCCTACGGTTTCCTTTAAGGGAATCCCCAAAACCCTCGGTTACTTCAAATCTGGGAAGTCCCTGAAAGCTAGGATCTTTTTAAAGCCTCATATAGGCATATTTAGGTTCACTAAACTTGGAAAATAATCAAACGTGTTGTTTTTTGTTGCCAACCACCCATCCAAATCGCCAGTTGAGTCTAACATCCTGTGACAAGAAATGCATAATTACCCGCAAGGCCCATGGTCCTTTTCGCGAGTCAAGTTCGATCTGAGGTTCTTACCTGGACAAAGACATGGACCAAGGGATCACTCTGCCGGTGTCAGATTTCGTGGAGGTTGCCAGCAGCAGTTATACTTGGTACGACTGGGGCGGCTATGGTGGCTCTAGCTCTGACTACGGGCGGCACTTGGAGGCCGGTCTCTGTTCGTCTTTTTGCACCATTCTTCAGAGAATAGGATGGGTTGTGAACATACAGTTAAGCTTTTAGCAGGCTCCAGTTTACTAGCTTCATTGCAAAAAGGGCGTGTTATACAAATCGGCCAAGAGAATGAGAAGTCGGTTGCAACCAGAAGGACAAGGTCAAGGCACACTTGTTCTTTCCCAGCAAGCGAACAAGACCTTCCGCACTTGTTCAGGTAGAAAAAAATGGGGGAAAGGGAGGGGTAAGGCCCATTTCCCCATCAAAAACAGACAAAAGGAGAGGGCAATCTTCCAACAAATCAGCGAAGTAGACATGGGGAATGTCATTTCTCCTTTAAAATCAATAAACCAGCGAGTGTTTCCCTTTAGAAAAACAAACAACATTATTTTCCGAAATTCAGCCAAGCACAGCAGGTTGTTTCTCAAAGATCAACCAACAAGCAATTGTCCCCTTCTCAGCCAGCCAACAAGGAGCAAAGGGGTTTTGGTCAATCAAAACTACAGGGATAGAGCCTTTCCTGCACCACCCACTTGAGTCACATTCAAAACCTGGGTAATTGGAGGGTAGTAAGGGCCCGACATGGGTGCAGCCGCCTTTGAATTCTTTACATGGTTCTGGGCAGACCTACTGTGGATGGTTGCGAAATCCATTTCGCAGCACCTAAGAAACCCTTGGTTCTGATTCGATTCTCCGGTTAAAATGCCCAAAAACAACCAATGGTTTCAACCATGCCTTCAAAGTGTTGCAAAATGGATTTCGCAACCATCCACTGTATGGGTGTTTCTTAAACTAGGGGGCCCCATAAAAGGGTTGGTTTCCCTTGTGGTTTCCCCTTAAAACCCAACCAAAAGGGGCTCGGATGTCGCAACCCTCCACCAGGTCTCTCCCTTCACCGCTCGGCTCGGGGGAAGTGCCAGGAGTCGAAGCCTCAGCCCTGGCTGAGCTCCAAGCGCCGCTTCGGGGACTTCCAGCCGTTGTGGTCCGCCGCGGGCACGGTGCCGGTGGTCCATGGCAGACCCCCGAAGACCAACAAGCAGGCGCCGTTCACGGCCGTTCGCGGCCGTTCGCGGCCGTTCGCGGCCGTTCGCAGCCGCGGGTCCGCAGGTCCGCACGTCCGCGGGCGCCGTTTCCAGGGAACTCACGTGTTTCTTTGTTGGTGGTTCCTTGAACCCGGGGTTCCTGGGATGCCACTGACACGCAAAAAGATTAACATGGCTGTTGCTCATTTTCCTGGCTTCGTGGTCCTTTTTTTCGGACACGCTGCTTAATCGAAGCGCCGAGGCGGTCTTCAGCGTGCTGAAGATCCGGAACTTCCTGCGGAAACTGGGGGAGCCGCTCGGACCATGTCTGGGGGGGGGGACACCGCCCTGAGCTCATGGCTTTTGGGCCTCATTAGCGCAAAAGTTCCCGGATTTTAGAAAGGTTTACGGTTTGGACCAGTTTAGTTAGAAATAACAAGTTTGGACTCGTTTTGGGCAACCACCAAAGGCGAAGCAAGCCTCAAAAAAGACAAGTAGTGCTTTGGGGTTCAAGGGTTTGAGGGCCTATTTGAGGGTACATGTACATGGGCTTTACCCTTTTCGGTTGGCTTTCATGGGGACCAAAAGGAAACCACGCATTTCTTGAGTTATTTTTTTTGAAAACAGACACCCCCCACTTCATCCCCTCCCCTAATCCACCTTATCTACCCAGACGGGTCGGCGCCCAGGCAAGCTGCTTTTGTACCGCCCAGCGTGGAGGAGAGACAAAGCGTGGCCGAGACGCTGGCGGAGGTGTTGAAGGCGGGCGCCGAGGACGGCCGAGGTGTTCCGAGGCTTTTCTAGAAATTCTAGGGGTTCCTTCCATTTCCATTTTTTTTCCAGGGATCCGAATCTTTTCAGGAAACCATCCAAAAAAAACCAGGGGAAACAGATCCGGTGCTTGAAAAGAACGATGGTTGAAAAGAATGGGGAATCAACCCCTAGAGGTTTAGTGTGTGTCTTGCTTTGACAAAGGGAAGTCAAAGGGAAGCCAGCCATTTTTCAGCGTCCTCTACTTCAAGACACCCCCATATAAGGGGCTGAAGAGTTACACACGTTGGTCTCTTATGATCATGACTTAATTTGGTTAAGGCCCCCCAAAAAACTCCATGCCAATAGTCTTAGGCCCTTGGAGGTTATGTTTTTCAGCCAGTCCGGGGTCTGAAGGACCCTTCGCTCTTGGGGGTGTTGCGTGAAAAAAAGGGGCCGGATAGCTAGAAAGACCACCTTTCGGTCGCCATTTTTAGGAGGTTTTAGGGTGATGTTTAAGGAGGTGATACTATTCGGGAGACTTGTGGCTGCTTCCAGAAATTGGCGACCCCTATCCTTTTGCTTTCCTTTTCACCCCCTTAAAACCCCTTGAGCGCAATGTCCATTTTGAGCATGCCCAAAACGGGTTCCTCTCCAAATGCTTCCCCTCAGCCCTTGGAGAACCAACCCTGGAACGGGGGAGTCGAGCCGCTCAGGTGGAGATGGGGCAGGTGAAGCTGACCTTAGGGCGGGCATTGAAAGACCCGGTCACACGCACCGCGGGAGATGCCAACGATGCCAGCCTCATCATTGACTTTGAGGTGCTACCCGCCAGAGAGGCGCCAGAAAGGGGAATCCAGCAACCCGGCTCTATGGTGCTCTGTTGCTATATTCCTCCCGTGGTTTCTTGTTTTGGGGAGTGGTATTGGGTGGCGAGTTTCCTATTTGTTCTGTCTCGAGGCCCAGTATATACGTATGTTTATGTATATATGTGTGTGTTTTTTGAGGGGGAGGGTGGGGTTTCCTCCACTTTTGGTTGTTTCTGGATTTCTTGTTTGAATGATCCTTTTCGTTGTATCTTTTGTTGATTGAGCTTTCCCGGGGGCTTCCTTTGCCTTGGTTGTTTTGTTTTCAATTTTCCAGGAGACCTCGCCCTTTTTGCATTTGGTTGGTTGCCTTGTTATCATGCAAGTGATTCCCGCCCCCCCCCACAAAGAAGAAACCACAAGCATTTTAATGAGGACTTTTGACTGAAATGAACCAGAACTTGCCGCCCTGTCTTTGTGAGCCGTGCCTTGGTAAGGTACTTTTTTGACCAGGTGGAGGCGGGGGCGCTGGCTGAACCTCGATCCCAAGTCAAATCCGCCGGAATCCGCCGATACCGTTTTGGTTCTTTGGAAAAGGCGTTTGCCTTTGGGCGATGTTTCAAGAGGACACGTGGGGAAACCTATGCTGAACTGATCAACGGACCCCTCTAGTTGGCTGTTCAAGGCTCAAGCTGGAGGCCAGGCACTGTGCCTGGTGCCGCCAGAAGCTTTGTTTGAACTTTGGGTACCAACCTCTCGGGCCCTGGCCCAAAAGGGCCCCCTGCGTGGTGGATACATACTGAAGGCTTCGGGAAAAGCGCCCTCCTCAGTTTTCATCGGTCTATTTCAGTGCTGGCCCAAGATTCACCAGCCAAGTCCTTAGCTGGAGGCTCTAACTTGGCCGTTTGGATCTCTTACTTTCCTTGCCAGAAGCACGCGGTCTTTAAACCACTCTCCAGCCAAAAGCTGAACCCCCCCTATCGATGCTCGCAAAGATGCGAGCCGAAGCGCCTTCCGGAACCAAAATTCGGACCCAAATTCGGACATGTGCTTTAGAGAAGCGCCGGTTGGCTAGTGGCTAGTGGCGAGGTTGGCTTTGCAGGTATGACACGGGGATCTCGTTTGAGCATCTCTGGATTGTCAAGGTTCACGACATACGCACCAGAATCAAACACAGCAACCACACATTACTTATGGTTGGGTAGCTGAGTAAGCACTCATTCTGGGTCGCCTCTTCCTCCAGAGGCTTTTCCGGTTTCGCAAGGGCCTCGGCTTTTCTTGCGCTCCAAGCGCGCAATGCCCTGAGAAAAGCCGAAAACGCCGCGCTGTCGGATGCGGGTGGGCAGGCGAAGCTGATTCTTCTCAGCCACGGCGGCGCCGCGACGCGGCGTGTGGAATCCGCTTTGTCCGCCCGCCTGAAAGGCCTTGGGCGCCCGGACGCTCGGCGCGGGGGGAGAACCGTTCAGCTGAGCTTCGTCCCACGGTTTTGTCATGAATTTTCAGCTTGGTGGTTGTCATCCTCTATGCCTAGACAGCCTGCGGGAGTGGTGCCATCCACTGTCCACTGTCAGGGTGTTAAGGTACATGTTTCGCAATGAGCTGGACCCTTTTTGGTTGCTCAAAGGGAAGCCAAGGCAACCCAACCAGTCTGGGGACACCTGTGTTGAGAAATATCCAAATGGGGAAGCCCATGGTCCACTCAAGTGACATTGTCCAAATCATCATGTAATGACGGCCTAAAGGGAACCCAAAGGAACAAACCCGTTCCCCCCACCCTGTCCGAAACTCTCCAGTTTGAGGACAGCGAGGCGCGCGAGTTGCAGGTGGAGGTGGGCGAGCCACAGCAGGCCGCGACGAATGCGGTTTGCGGCCGCCGGTGTTGATCTGCCCCCCACTTGGGCGGGTCCCAGCGCCGTGTTTCAGATGTTTCGGGTTGAGTGGTTTGGTTTCCGTTTCAACTTTAAGAGTTGCACTTGTAGAAGATCTAAGGACAGCCCAGCCACCGACAAGCATGTTTGGAAAGCGCAGGGTGCTTGCTTCACCCACAAGCGAAGGGGTCGGCGAAAAGAATCTGGACCCCCTGCTTGGAACGGGTCTTGTGGTGGGGGGGGAAGGGCTCACCGACGAAAGGCGTAAGGTTGCCTCATGTGTAGCTACGAAATTGTAGAAACAGTGTTCCATTATGTGTGAAATTGGGGGCACCCCAAAATGGTGGTTCTGCCATTGCTTTCCCTTTACCTCAACCCTCAAAAGGTACCTCCCCAGAGAAACAAAAGACTGTTGGATCAGATGAAGCCCCTTAGGAAATTGATTCCTTTTTGATAATGTACTCTCTAAAAAATGGGGTGCCATAGCCCCTGCCTTGCTTCCAAGCCTGAGTTCCAAGAGGGCTTTACGTGAATTTGCCCGAATTTTGGTGGATCTGGTTCTACTCTTGCCCACCAAACCGGGTACTTCCTAAAAGACAGCCGCAAAACAGTTCTGACAAGGCTACAGTACTTCTGGTTATCCGTTTCGGAAAGAAACCAAGAAACCAACGACCTTACTTGCCTGAACCAGCCAAAATTACATGCATTTGGGAGGTTCGACCTTGAACCACAAGGAAATCAGCTTTGTTGGAACATGCAGGTTTCTTCAAAGGAGATGGAGTTGTCAGTTGTTGTTGCACCTAGCGGTGACTGAAAGCGGCAAAGTTCAAGCCATCAAAACCGCGGGCTGTGAACCAGTGAGAAAACGTAGATGTCTCGATTCTTCGTGCCGTAGAGGGTAGGCCACCATGCAACCTCATACAGGAACAACCCCCGAAGAAACTCATAGTGCAAGAAGCTCGCTCCACACATCAATCAATGCAGTTCATGGGTTTTTAAGACCCCCCCCCATGTCCACCCCCTCCCCCTCCCAAGGTGGCCCCAAGGGCCCACGGCTCTCACCGACGGCTGGAAGAGACCACGGCCTCAGTGGCTCCGTCCCCGTCTGTGCATTGGCGCCTTGGTGAGTAAAGGCTCTGTTCAGAGCTCGGGCGCGAACGGCCAAAACGTGGCCACCCGCAAAACCACCCCCCGGGTTTTGTGTGAGCCCACCAAACAAAGGGACCGAAACCCACAAACACATGCTTCTAAGTTGCATTCGGGGCGCTGGGCAACGGCATGAGCAAATGTGGACCAGAATTTAAATCTAGGGGCCAACTCTCAGGTCGAAGAATTGCAAGTAGGGACCCTTACCATTGCCTAGGCTGCGGTTGGTTTCCTTGCAGGATAGGCTGCAATAGTGTGGCTGACAATCACCATCCACCCATTCCAAAGCAAGCATTTGCCTGCTATTTTATGGTGAGCTCACTTGGGGGTAAGAGAGCCTTTAAGCTAGAGAGTTGTCTTCCAGGGCTTCCCTCTTAGGTTCCATGCTGGTTTTTTTGGGGGGGTAAACGCTCACCGAGATTTTCCAGTGATACCTCTTGAACCTGCCTCCGGAGTTGGAACTTCAATCAACGTCAAGGCAAACAAAAGGCTTTCTGGGTAGTCAGCCTGGAACCCACGCATTTGGGGGCTACCACGCAATTCGGGGTTTCCGTTGAGACACACCCGCTTTGTTTTTCCGATTCCTGGCAATTTTTAGGCCACCTGCACCCAGATTCCTGGTGTGGTCGTGCATGCTAACCACTGGTAGTCAGGTGTGTCCTACACGAGGGTCTTGCCCCCAGCTGGTTTTCTTTGTTTTCGCCCGAAAAAAACACTGCCGGCGAAATGGGAAAGCAAGCTGTACCGAGTTTACCATGCGTCCTGATTTGCAAAAAAGGCGGTGCTGGATCTTTCTTGTGAGATGTGTTTGTTCCCGCGGTAGTTTAGGAGCCGCTTTACGTGCTTTCAGAACCATGGTTGCTGCTGCTGGTATATTGGGAGTCGTATTTCCAAAGTGCTTTTTTCCCTCCATGGTTTCAGCCCATCCTGAGTTTGCGGTGTTTGGATTGGTGGCTTGGACCAATCCGAGCGCGAGCCTTCGAGGTTCTATGGCCTGGGCATCATTTGGTTGCTCTTCAAGCTCTGACATGTTCCAGTCTTATGCCAGCCGAAAAACCGGCGGCTGAGTTCTGGAGCCAAAATCCTTGGTACCTTTCGGCAGTTTCTCTTTCAAATCTTCCTTGCAGTGTGCTGATCTCACCAGAAGGTCGCATGATAATCATGACATTCCACATCTCGCAGTATAAGCCTGTGAGCACATGATGAATTTGTGCATGCGAGAATTTGTGCAGCAATTCACAGCGCCTGAATTCGCAGGTCCGAGTTGTTCCATGGCACCGCTGTTCATCTTCTCTCCGCTAAAATCTCACTAGACATGGTTGGCCCCCGGGGCTTTCATTTTCTAGCAGTGCCACAGGGTAACTGGGCACTGGGCACATTCTCACCATAGCAAGTGGGACTGGCCAGGCTTACCTCTGAATGGACATCAGCCTGTCCAGGCGACCAACTTTCGAGACTCTCACTTGCCCAAGGCGAGCCGACCATTTAGTTTGTTGACTTTTCACCTGTCTTCTCATTTTGTCAGCCAGTGTCAGTGTGTGAAGAATGTCAAAGCCAATCTCCGACAAGTCTTGCTCCCGCTGTTCAGGACTTTTGGCTTTTTGTTGTTGTAGGGGCTGCCCCAAAAGACTTGATTTCCAGCTCCTTTGGTCGCAAGTGAGTTATATAGAGCCCGCTGTGGCAACTGAGCATTAGCTCTGCACTGCACACCCTTCGCTTCGCTTCAGTCTGGCCCCGTTCGTTCGGTTCTTCTCATGACGTCCCAAAAGACTTTTCCCCCGGCCGTTTTCTTTTTTTTCTTTCTTTTCTTTCGCCCCGTGGCTTTCCTTTGATTTTTCCCTTTAGAGATCAGCCAAAAAAACGAGGGTTCCCCAACAAAAGGCACACCCTTTCCACCCACAGCCGGTCAGCTGGAGGGTCCCAGGCTTCCGAAGGCTCAAACAACTCCCAAAAAAGGCATGGGACGGGGCTCCGGTCCTTGAAATGACTTCGAGAAGCAGAGCGTCGTGTTGGCGATCTTGTTCATGTTTGTTTGTGTGTGTTTCCCCCCCCCCCCCCCCGCGTTTGTTTTTTTTCTTTTCTTGTTTTCTTCTTTTTGTTTTCTCTTTTTTTTTGTTCTCTTTCTTTCTTTTAGGTGTGTCTTCACCATTTTTGTCACCCAAGTTTCTCTCTTCTGGTCTCAGACATCGCTCGGATCATGGAACCCCAGAAACTCTCATCTGAGGACTCCGCCTCCTTTTGCGAACACAAGCGGGCTGCGCAATACCCTAGAAACGGATTTCGGTTGCCAACGTAAACAGGTTACCAACTCCAAAACACCGGGCCCCACGTGGTGGCTGAAAATTCGGGACCCCGGGCCTCAAATTGTTGACTTCCTTGCGTTCCAACCGAAACAGGCTTGCCCCCCAAAAATCCGCACCCCGACACATGGGTCGTTTTTGAGGGTGCCCAATGGGGGGAACCCAAACCCATCTTGTTGGAATTCTATAGTATATACCCCTCAAAAAGGAACCAAATCCTTGACCTCCCCTGTAAGAACCAACCCAGAACATCCCAAAACGGCTCGTTCCCCAAAAAAGAATCACATACAGATATTGAGCTTCTTTCTTCCAAACGTCTCCGAACAGGGCTGGGGAATTCCGGAAGCCACCGCTGGCACCGCTGGCCCGGCCTTTGCGCTGGCCTGATCGGGCCGGTGTCGAAAGCGCTCGTATGGTTCGTGGGAAATGGAGAAAAAGGCGCGGGGCGTTGGGCTTTTTTTGTTTTTTTTGGGGAAGGACGCCCCTTGAAACCAGTCACCCACAAAGAGAGGGCCGATCTACACTATGTTTTGGTGCAACTTCCGAGCTGCGGAAGGGGCCATCTTCTGACGCCCCAAGCTAGACTTAACCCCTGGGTGGTTGATGTCCCGAAAATGGTCAAAGAATGGATGCGCCAAGGGGCTGAAAAGCGGCCGACTTGGGGCGGCAGTCTGGTGCGAGGACTGCCACCGGGGGGGGGGGGGGGGGGACTTGGGAGTTCGCCACGTGGCAAGTGGCTGACAGCAAGTGGCTGATACATGGGAATGTATATATATATATATTTATGCATATATAAGTCTATATAGATGAATGGCATATCCAGTTGCATTAGTGCTCACTGATACAGATGGCGATGCTCATGCATTTTCTCAGTAAATTACAGCAAGCCAAGATTGTTATAGCCCTTGGCTTGGACTGCCAATTGGGGCCTTGGAACACCTTGGCTGGGTGCCCTTGCTCTCATGTGAAGAGGAACACCTTTGGGTGGCTCCTTGCAGATCCTATGCCACTGGAGCTCTCTGCAGTTGGGTGAAAGTAGATGGTACTTGTTCCTTTTGGTTTGGTCATCCCCCTTATCCACATCTACCTGTCAGAAAGTTTCTGAGCCAGCCGCGCCAGCAGTTGTCCAGAGGCTCGTGGGCGCCGCAAGCCGGGGGCTTACATCGGTTGCGCTCAGACTCAGACTCTGGAGAACTTTTGCGGGATGCTGGGAGGGCTTTTGTTTGGTTGATCCTGAAACTCGGGGGCTTTCATGCGCTTTTTTGTCGCTGGCCTTCAAATTTGAAATATGGTCCAGATTTGTTGTTCGCTTTCTACGGCTATGTCGGCCTTAAGGCTTGCCAAGGCCTTTTTGCTCGGGTGCCCTTTCCAGGGGAACCCTGTCTCATGAGTTGCGCGGAGGGATCGCCTTTCACCAGAGGCTATCAACTACCTCAAAGCTGTACGCGATATGCCTATGCAGCCATTTTAGCTCAAGGGTCAGAGTTTCCTCACAGCACCCCAGTTTGTTCCAACTCTTTCCCGAACGGGGCAACCACCAAGCACGCAGCCAGTCAAAGTCATAAAGCTGCAGGACTTTAGGCATTTGGCCCCGTGTTTCACCGGGACCCGGCGACGCCAAGATGGCGACGGCCGGGGAGGTCAAGGCCGGTGAGGTCGACGAGCTCGAGACCACCACCGCGGGCGAGCCCAGCTCAGCTGTTGAAACGCCCACGGAGAAGGTCGAGGCAGAGGCCCGGCTGGTGGCATCGCTTGCTGTCCACCTGCCCTTGTTGGACTTAGCTGAACATGTTTATCACTTTTCGCCTTTTTGGTTTTGGCCTCATGCCTCCTTTGAAATGCAACAAAATGACTCTTGTGATGAATGTGTGGGTCTGGCCCACTTCTTGATGGATCGTTTTCATAGTCCCTTGGAAACGTTTGAAACATCTCTGCCGAAAGCGAATCAATAGGATGGGACCTTTCCGTTTGCCAGTTTTGATCCATTCGTCAGGATCGCGAAAGGTGACCATTTCTTTTTCCAGGCCCTTTGGCCCTTTGGTGTGTGATTTCTTCCTAGTCGAACAAGTTGAAAGCGTTTTGGAAAGCCAACTGGGCAGGCGAGTTGTTTTCCTTGCCTCTCTCTTGACCCCGCGGGTTTCAAGGAACCGGCCGTGACGGAGGTGGTGGTCACTGCGGGCCCCGCCGAAAACGCGGCGGGCGGCGCGCAGGTCGCCGATGGGGGGAACTCCACCGCGCTGCCGCCCATTCGGCCCGCGAATCATTCGCCCACGGGGCGGCAAAGCTTAGTGCCGCCCAAGCAAGCGCGGGCCGATGCCAGGAGGGGGCGAAAATCGGTTGGCTTGCTCTGGTTTGGAAGTAAGGGGCTTAAGAGAACGGCAGCCTTCCAAAGCCAGCTTGTCATCTTGTCATCCTATCCACTTCACTTCAATGATTGTTGGATAGAGGGTAGAGCCTTCGAAGGAGGTACCCGCTTCCCAGACCGATTTACACAGTTTGTTCAATTCTGAAGTCAGGGCAAGGGAATGAATGTGTCCGAATGTGTCCCACCGACATGCTTTTGGCGATTTGAGGTTGCGTGTTTTGGGCATCTTTCGCTCCAGGCTAGCGGGTTCTTTGGGCCTTAAACTGGGAGGAGCCCTGAAAACAGCGGAAAACAGGGCAAGCGCTCGCGCCAGTTTGGGCATCCACCAGTTTGTCCTCAATTTAGCCTACAATTTGGTTTCGTGTTGGTTTCCCTCCCGCTGTTGGCATCCGAATTTCAGAAAGCCTCCCCTCGGAACCCCACCAAAAATAAACTTGTCTTCTCCCTTTGAAGTGCTAACCACAAGCACAACAAGACTAATCACCCACCCCCCAAACCCCAAACCCACCCCAGTCACCTCGTTCCCAAAGGGCGGGAAAACAAAACAAGCAACACAAAGAACCAACCACCAACTCAGCAAAAGCAACGACAAAAGAACGCAACAAGCAAGCAAGCCTTCATTGACAATCCATGAAGACACAACAGCGACAAAAGCAAAGCATAATCCAACTAACAATTCAGAATAACCAACCAAAGATGTGAAAAGAAAGGGATTGTTGGCCGGAGGGCGGAGCCTATTTTTTTGGGCACCCTCGGAAGCTAGCGCCCAGCTTGGAAATGCAATTGTTCTTCCCCCTCGAAGCTCGAAACTACCAGCTACGAAAATACAGCATCAGAGTCGCTTTGTTAAGCGTCCCCCTTTCAAAGAGGGAGTTGACTTGGGAATCCGGGTCCGTAATCTCTTCCATCTGGGGCCGGCAACTGGTGTGGCATGCGATGCGCCGGCAGAAACTCCCAGATTGCCAGAGCTCATTGAAGCCCGGAGCCCCGAAAGCAAATTCTCGGAGGGTAGCAGCTGGTTTTCTCCAAGCACGACGACCGTATGGAGGGCATTTCCACGTGACCAACTCGGCCCAATGGCACCAGAAACAACAACCAAATAACCAACAACAACTCTCACAAAAAAACATACACCCAGCAAAAGTGGCGTTCTGCCTGCTAGTGCTCAGTCGGGGATGATCTTCCGGGTTTTGGGAATGAACCTCAAGTTCCCCTGAAAGGAAACTACAAGGGATGATTCCCCCCCCCCCCCCGTAAGAGGGTAGAGCATGTATAATGTGTCGCGGGACCCTTTCCTGCATATATAGCGCAATTTCAGGCCCAATGCTGCTCAAATAAATCTTTTAAATATTTTAAATATTTTAAATCCCCGGGTCCTGATTTCTGGAGCTGGGGCCGATTTTAAATTTTAAATATTTTAAATATTTTAAATCCCCGGGTCCCTGATTAAAAATATTTAAAATAGTGAAGCTTATTTGAGGCCTACATATTTTAAATATTGTAAATCCCCGGGTCCTGATTCTGGAGCTGGGGCCGATTTAAAATTTTAAATAATTTAAATATTTTAAATATTTTGAATATTTTAAATCCCCGGGCCCCCGATTTAAAATAATTGAAATATGTAAGCTGATTTGGGGCCTAAATATTCTAAATATTTTAAATAATTTAAATCACCGGGCCCCCGATTTAAAATATTTACAATATTTAAGCTGATTTGGGGCCTAAATATGTTAAATATTTTAAATATTTTAAATCCCCGGGTCCTGATTTCTGGAGCTGGGGCCGATTTAAAATTTTAAATAATTTAAATATTTTAAACATTTTAAATCCCCGGGCCCCCGATTTAAAATATTTAAACTATTTAAGCTGATTTGGGGCCTAACTATTTTAAATATTTTAAATATTTTAAATCCCCTGGCCCCGATTGAAGATATTTAAAATATTTAAAATATTTAAAATATTTAAAATATTTAAACTATTTATAATTTTAAATCGGGCTCAGATCCTGGGTTCCCGGGAATTGAAATATTTTAAATATTTAAGCTGATTTGGGGCCTAAATATTCTAAATATTTTAAATATTTTAAATCCCCGGGCCCCGATTTAAAATATTTAAAATATTTAAGCTGATTTGGGGCCTAAATATTTTAAATATTTTAAATATTTTAAATCCCCGGGTCCTGATTTCTGGAGCTGGGGCCGAGTTAAAATTTTAAATAATTTAAATATTGTAAATATTTTAAATATGTTAAATCCCCGGGCCCGCGATTTAAAATATTTAAAATATTTAAGCTGATTTGGGGCCTAAATATTTTAAATATTTTAAATCCCCGGGCCCCGATTTAAAATATTTACAATATTTAAGCTGATTTGGGGCCTGAATATTTTAAATATTTTAAATATTTTAAATCCCCGGGCCCCGATTTAAAATATTTAAAATATTTAAGCTGATTTGGGGCCTAACTATTTTAAATATTGTACATATTTTAAATCCCCTGGCCCCGATTTAAAATATTTAAAATATTTAAAACAATTAAAATATTTATAATTTTAAATCGGGCTCAGATCCTGGGTTCCCGGGAATTGAAATATTTAAAATATTTAAGCTGATTTGGGGCCTAAATATTCTAAATACTTTAAATATTTTACATCCCCGGGCCCCGATTTAAAATATTTAAAATATTTAAGCTGATTTGGGGCCTAAATATTTTAAATAGTTTAAATATTTTAAATCCCCGGGTCCTGATTTCTGGAGCTGGGGCCGATTTAAATAATTTAAATATTTTAAATATTTTAAATATTTTAAATATTTTAAATCCCCGGGCCCCCGATTTTAAAATATTTAAAATATTTAAACTGATTTGGGGCCTAAATATTTTAAATATTTTAAATATTTTAAATCCCCGGGCCCCGATTTAAAATATTTAAAATATTTAAGCTGATTTGGGGCCTAAATAATTTAAATATTTTAAATCCCCTGGCCCCGACTTAAAATATTTAAAATATTTAAAATATTTCAATTATTTAAAATTTTAAATCGGGCTCAGATCCTGGGTTCCCGGGATTTGAAATATTTAAAATATTTAAGCTGATTTGGGGCCTAAATATTCTAAATATTTTAAATATTTTAAATCCCCGGGCCCCGATTGAAAATATTTAAATATTTAAGCTGATTTGGGGCCTAAATATTTTAAATATTTTAATTATGTTAAATCCCCGGGTCCTGATTTCTGGAGCTGGGGCCGATTTAAAATTTTCAATAATTTAAATATTTTAAATATTTTAAATATGTTAAATCCCCGGGCCCCCGATTTAAAATATTTAAAATATTTAAACTGATTTGGGGCCTAAATATTTTAAATATTTTAAATCCCCGGGCCCCGATTTAAAATATCTAAAATATTTAAGCTGATTTGGGGCCTAAATATTTCAAATATTTTAAATATTTTAAATCCCCAGGCCCCGATTTAAAATATTTAAAATATTTAAGCTGATTTGGGGCCTAACTATTTTACATATTTTAAATATTTTAAATCCCCGGGCCCCCGATTTAAAATATTTGAATTATTTAAGATATTTAAAATATTTAAAATTTTAAATCGGGCTCAGATCCTGGGTTCCCGGGAATTGAAATATTTAAGATATTTAAGCTGTTTTGGGGCCTAAATATTCTATATATTTTAAATATTTTAAATCCCCGGGCCCCGATTTAAAATATTTAAATATTTAAAATATTAAATCGGGCTCAGATCCTGGGTTCCCGGGATTTAAAAGATTTAAAATATTTAAACTGATTTGGGGCCCACATATTTCAAATATTTTAAATATGTTAAATCCCCGGGTCCCCGAATTAAACTATTTAAAATATTTAAGCTGATTTGGGGCCTAAATATTTTAAATATTTTACATATTTTAAATCACCGGGCCCCGATTTAAAATATTTAAGATATTTAAACTGATTTGGGGCCTAACTATTTTAAATATTTTAAATAATTTAAATCCCCGGGACCCGATTTAAAATATTTGAATTATTTAAGATATTTAAAATATTTAAAATTTTAAATCGGGCTCAGATCCTGGATTCCCGGGATTTAAAATATTGAAAATATTTAAGCTGATTTGAGGCCTAAATATGTTAAATATTTTAAATATTTTAAATCCCCGGGTCCCCGATTTAAAATATTTAAAATATTTAACCTGATTTGAAAGACAATTAGAAAACTCGAGGGCCTTGTTTTTTTTTTTGAAAAATATGAAAAATAGGAAAATAGAAGAACTAGAAAAACAATTGGGGCCCAGGATTGCGGGAAGTGGGCCGGAACTACAGGAAATAGAAAAAACAAATTAAAACACAAAAAAAGTCCCTCGAATTTATATTTTGTCTATTTGCTAATTTTACTAATTAATTAGAAAACATAGAAAATAGAAAACAAAGAAAGGCCCTCGAATTCTCTAATTGTTCTAAGTTTCAAAATTAGTTAGAAAAAATAGAACAAATAGAAAAACAAAAAGGGTCCAGGATTTCGGGAAGTGGGCCCGGGACTACAGGAATCAGAAAAATTAGAACAAATGCCCTGGAATTTTCTTTTTTTTTTAGAAAAATCATAAAAAGAAATGGACAACAAGGCCCTCTTTTTTTTCCCTAATTAATTAGAAACAATTAGAAAAATAGAAACAAGGCCCTCGAATTTTCCAGTTTTTCTAATTTTCCTATTTAATTAGAACAATAAGACACAATTACAGAAAATCTAGAAAAACAATAGGGGCCCAGGATTCCGGGAAGTGGGCCCGGGACTACAGGAATTAGAAAAAAAGCCCTCGAATTCTCTTATTCTCTTATTTTCCTAGTTAATTAAAAAATAGAAAAGTTAGAAAAACAAAGGGGGCCCAGGATTCCGAAAAGTGGGCCCGGGATTACATATATTTGTTATTTTCCTAAAAAATGGAAAAACAATGGCCTCGATTTTTCCCAATTAATTAGAAGAAATAAAAATAGAAGAACAAGGCCCTCGAATTTTCTAATTTTCCTAATTAATTAAAAAATGAGACAAATGAGAAATATTAGAACAACAATAGGGGCACAGGATTCCGGGAAGTGGGCCCGGGACTACAGGAAATAGAAAACTTAACCTACAGCAACAAAAAATGGAACCCCTGCCCCTCAGGGATGAACTAGAATAGTTAGAACAGTTCTGATAAGTCGAATTTTAGCAAAATTAACATTGAACTTCCCAAAAGGCACCCATCCCTTGTGAGTACGTAGCGGAATTAGAACAATGAGAAGAAGTGGAGCAATTAGGACAAAGAGGAATCTGAAATTCCTCAACAGGCACCCGCTCTTTCGGAATAAGTAGAGAAAGTCGAATAGTAGAGAAAGTCGAATAGGAATGATCCGTTGGGGAAATTATTATAACAAATTAAATTAGAACAAAGATGAATCTGGAATTCTCCGAAAAGCACCCGAATCATTGCAATTTGAAGAACTGGAAGAATTGTGATAAGTTAGAATTATTTGCAAGATGAATTTTGAACTCCTGAAAAGGCACCCGCCCCTTTGGGAATAATGAGAATATTTAGAGAGTTAGAATAATTGGCACACACATGAATCAGGGGTTCGCCCCAAAGGCACCCGTCCCTCTGGGAATGGATAGAACAATGAAATTATTCAGGATAGTTGGAGCAAACCTTAATCTGGAATTCCCAAAGGCACCTGTCCCGCGGGGAACAAATTTACTATTTAGAACAGTTAGCAAAACATAGCCCTGTTTGTTCTTTTATTATCATAGTTATTCGATTCAATGGTCAAAAGTAGCTAATTTTGAATCTATGATTCGGGAATTCCCCACAGGCACCTGACCCTTTCGGAATACATGAGTAGAATAATTTGAAACATGGATCTGGAGTTCCCCAAAGGGCATCCTTCCCGTGAGGAATAACTAGAACAGCTTGAACAATTACAGGAACTTGCGCAACACATGATGTGGATTTCCTGAGAAGGCACGCGTCGCTGTGGGAACAATTGGAAAAATCCGAATGGCTGGAAAAAAAGGCGTTATTTGGTCTATTTTGTTAATGTGTCTAATTTGTCAGAATGAGTTTAATGGCTTGAATAGTTAGACGCAATGTTTGCGTACTTCCCCCAAAGGCACCTGCCCCCGTGGCACAAACAAGAAACAACAAATAGGGCTACGTGTCTTCGTCTTATTCTATTTATTCTAACTAATTAGAACCACTCCAATACTCACAATGATTTAAACACATCTGCCATTTCCCAAAGGGCCCCTTCCCCATTCGGGAAAAATAGACTAACACGAATGATTTTACACTTGCCTATGGCAAACATGAATCTTGAATTCCCTAAAAAGGCACCCCGCCCCTTTGGGACTAATTAGTGCAATTGGACAAATTAAAGAAGTAGAATGATTAGAACAGACACTGAATCTGGCTTCCCCAAAGGGCGCCCGTCCCTTTGGAATACTTAGCATGATAATATAAAGAATCATTGGACGAGTTAAAACAGATGCATCTGGAATTCCCCAAAAGGCACCTACCTGTCTCTTGCAGAAAGACGAGTAATAGGGAACAATGCTCTAATTATACTACTTATCCAAATTCTTAGACTAAGTAGATCAACTAGCAACAATGAATTTGGATTTTCCCAAAAGGCACGCGTCCCTTTATGAGGAACACTCATTTAATAAATCGAAGATAAAACACGCATTGTAATTAGACAGTAAGTCAGGATTTCCCCAGAAGGCACCCGCCCCTTTAAACATAAACAAATGTTAGGATAATCATGAGAAGTAGAATAATTAGCACAAACTGAGTCTGGACTTCCCCACAAGGCTCCCGGCCCATTGAAAATAAGTAGAACAGTTAGACTTGTGAATGCTTAGACTAGTTAGAACAAACATTAATATTGAATTCCCCAAAGGTACCCCTGCATTTGGAAAGCAAATAAGATAATGACAATAGTTTAAATCGAAGAATTACGCTGGATTAAATTGAAGAATTATTGTAATTAGACAGTGAGCCTGGATGTTCAGAAGGCACCCGCCCCGTTGGAAATAAATGTTGGAAGAATCATGAGAAGTAGACTAATTAGCACAAACTGAATCTGGACTGTCGCAGAAGGCTCCCGGCCGATTGAAAATAAGTAGAACGGTTGGAGTTGTGAACGCTTAGACTAGTTAGAACAAGCAAGAATATTGAATTCTCCAAAAGGTACCTCTTCATTTGGGACGCACATAAGATAATGATAGTACTTATAAGAAGTAGAAGAATTAGAACAAGCATAGATCTGGAATTGGCCAAACGGCTCCTGTTTGCTGGTGAAATTGAACCTGAAAATTCCCAAGCACACCGGGAATAATGGGAATAATGGGAGGAATTAGAGACTTAGAAGACATGGATTTGGAATTCCCAACTGTCACCCTCTCTACTCACCAAAAGAAGGCTGCTCAGCTGGAAATTTTTGAAATGATTGGAACAGTGTGGGAAAACTATGGAATTCACCAAAAGGCCCCATCTCTTTTGATAAAAGTATGATACCTAGAGCAAACACGAGTCTGAAACTCTGTAAAAGGCACCCCCACCCCCTAGAGATTACAATTAGAAGAACTAGAAGAATTGTGTTAAATAAAGTAATTTGCAAGATGATCTTGAATTCCTCAAAAGGCACCGGAATAATCAGAATAATGAGAGTTAGAATAATTGGCACAAACACTAATCTGGAATTCGCCCAAAAGGCACCCGTCCCTTGGGCAATGGATAGAATATGAAACTACTCGGGATAGCTGGAGCAAACATGAGTCTGGAATTCCCAAACAGGCACCTGTCCAGTCGGGAACAAGTAGAATATTTAGAACAGTTAGCAAAACATATATTCTCTTATCGTCCTGGATATTCGGATCAATGGGAACAGTAGTTAAGTAGAAGTCAATGAATCGGGAATTCCGCCCAACAGGGCACCTGTCCCTTTCGGAATACATGAGTAGAACAATTTGAAACATGGATCTGAGGTTTCCCAAAGGGCATCCTTCCCGTGAGGAATAACTAGGACAGCTTGAACAATTACAGGAACTTGCAAATAAAGTGATGTTGATTTCCTGAGAAGGCACGCGCCCCTGTTTGAACAGTTAGAATAAGCCGAGTGGCTAGAAAAACAAAGGGCGTTATCTGGTCTGTGTTGTTTAATCTTCTAATTCGGTAGACTCATTTTAATAACTAGAACAGACACACACGATTTACGCGTACAAATACGGCTACGCGTCTTCGTCTTATTCTATTTATTTCACCGAGTTGGAACCACTCCAAGACTTGAAATGATCTAAACACATCTGCTATTTCCCCAAGGGCCCCTCGGGAAAAAATAGAGTAACGAGAATGGTTCTGACACTTGCGTATTGCAAACATGAATCTTGAATTCCACAATAATTGGTGTAATTGGACAAACCAACCGTAGAATGATTAGAACAGACACTGAATCTGGATTTCCCCAAAGGGTGCCCGTCCCTTTGGAATACTTAGAATGATACTATCAAGAATCATTAGACGAATTAAATCAATTGCATCTGGAATTCCCCAAAAGGCACCTGTCCCTTTCAGAAACATGAGTAATAGGGAACTGTGTTCTAATTATACTACTTATCCAAGTTCCTAGCATAAGTAGATCAACTAGCAACAATGAATTGGTTAGTTTCTCAAAAGGCACGCGTCCCTTTGGGAATAACTAGCATAACCCGACTAATCAGAAGAGTATAGCCAGGAAATCCACGAAAGCACCCAACCCATTTTGAGTAAATCGAAGAATTAGGCTACTTAGACCATCATTGTAATTAGACAGTGAGTCTGGATTTCCCCAGAAAGCACCCGTCCCTTTGGGAACACATGTTAGGATAAATAATGATTAGCTCAAAGTGAATCTGGACATTCCCAACAAGGCGCCCGGCCACTGAAAAACAGAATGTTAGAATTGTGAGAATGCTTAGAATGATTAGAACAAGCATGATTGTTGCATTTCCCGAAAGGAAGCCCTCGCTTTGGAAATAAAATAAGATAAGATAGTAGGTTTAGAAGCAGAATAGTTAGAGCAAGCATGGATCTGAAATTCGCCAAAAGGGCTCCAGTCCCTTGCGGGAACAAAACAATTAGAATAGCTGCACAAAAATGGAAATTGCGTTGAAGATCCAAAGCACGCCCGTCCATTCGGGAATATTTGGAAGAATTAGACACTTAGAAGAATTGGATTTGGCATTCCTCAACAGTCACCTGCCCCTGTAAAAGTATATGGAGTGATTCGAATAATGAAAACAACAAGGGGCGTGCGGGTCATGTGAGCCACGCGCGCGCGCCACATTATACATGGTCTACCCTTCCACCCCCCCCCCCCCCCGAGGTCATTCCCTCATTGCGGTCATTCCATGCCTCATTCCCTGCCTATCGCACCGGCAAGTCTCAGAAACAGCCACCCCCACCAACCAACCAACAACTCTCCCACCCACACACACACAAACCCAACACAAGTGTTGTTCTTTGACGTTTCTTGGGGCTGAACCTAGGGATCTTTTAAAAGGAACCCACCACTGGAAGAAAGCTCCCAAAATCCCGGAGAAAAAAAAGAGCCCAAGATGGACCTTGAAAAGGAACCCACCCAAAAATTCCCCAAACAAATCCCAAAAGTGGATGGCCCGCTTTTCAGACTCACCCGGCGCCACCCGAAAAAAAATCGGAGGAGGCGGATCCTGGCGGCGCGCCTGGACCTGGAGCGCCGGGTGGCGGAGGCCACCGGGGCGCGCCTGGAGCGCCAGAAGGCCACCGCCCGCGGCGAATTTTTTTGGGGGAGCTGAAGGAGCCTTTTTGCGTGCGACCTGGGGTGACCTTTGGCTTCTTCTTGGCTGTTGACTTGTTTTGTGCTGTTTTTTTTTTTTTTTTGGGGGGGGGTTGGCTGTTTTGTTGTTTGAAGTTTTTCTTGCTTTCTCGAACAGATGGCGATTCCTGGTTGGCCCGTGGGCCACCCTTTTCCTTATCTGTTCAGGTTTCCCCTGAAAACCAACCAGCCAACCAGCTGGAAGGTTGGCTTTTTCCATGCCTGGAGGTTTGGGTAAACTCTCCTGAGCTGTTGTTTTTTTTGGTCTACCGTGAAAAGGGACAAGGTGTAAATAAGATAGTCAAAGAGTAAATTATGGGTAAAGGAGGGGCAGCCTTGGCCTATGTCCCCGATGGGTACCTTCAAAAAGAGGCTCACCCATGTTTCTTTGTGGATGGTTTGGGACTGCAGGAGCCCAGCCACGTACTCCTGAGCCTTAGTCTTTTCCTCGGTGGAAATGGCTTTGTACCCTTCATCTTGTTTGGCTGGGTTGATCGAAATTAGTGAGGCTTATGCCAGACGGTGGTTCTTTTCCTTGTAGTGGCGTTCCACCACGGATTGTGGATCGGGATGAAAAAGAGCAGCAGACTTGGATCTCCAACCCACCTCACTCTGTTGTTTCTTTTGCTGATTTCGCAGACAGGCCGATATCGATGATTGAGTGTCCCTATGGTGATGAGTTCGCATATGAAACCCCAAGTGAGACCCAGCCATTTTTTGAGAAATCTCCAAATGCTCATTGCACCCGTTGGTTGCCCGTTTAAAGGAAGCCAAGATCAGACCTTTTCAGACAGTAGTGGTTTAAACATGTTGGCTGCTGGGAAGCTGTGGTTTTGAGGCAACAAATCCTTGGCACCATGGGAATGTGTGATAAACAGGCCGCAACAAATGGACAGCAGGAAGCCAAAGGTTGCCGTGCCCCAACTCAGCTTCCCTCGAAGTTTGGAGCGCGGTGGTTTCGGATGGTTCTCGAATTGCCCAGAACTTTCAGTGGTTTAAACCCGAACCCAAACTAAAGGGTTACAACCTCCATAGGTGTGCTGTTCAGTTTAGTTCCACTGGTTTGGATGGGTTTTATGCCATCCTTTCGCCAGGGGAAGCCCATCTATTTTTCCCCAGCACCTACGATCTGCCAGGGACACCCATCTATTTTTGCATCAAACGTCTATGCGATACAACCAGCTCCAAAAAAGGGCAACCTACGGGGTACCACCCCCCCCAACCCAACCCCCCCCCCAACCCCACCCCCCCACCCCAACCACCCCCCACGGTTGCCGCGACCACTGGGTGCCGCGTCCGACCCCCGGGCGCGCCGGACTCGCGAGCGGCGCGGCTCGCCAGGCGCAGGAGGCGGAGGCGCGGCAGCGCGCGGAGGCGGCCCAGCGCCGGGCCAGGAAGCGCCTGGCCGAGCGCAAGCGCCGCGGATCCATCCATGGACGTCTTGGTTTGTTTTGTTTGGCTTTGTTTGGGTTTGTTTGGGTTTGTTTGGGTTTGTTTGGGTTTGTTTGGGTTTGTTTGGGTTTGTTTGGGTTTGTTTGGGTTTGTTGGTGGCGTTGGTGTTTGATTGTGTGTTGCTTTATGTATCTTTCTGTTGCTTTGTTGCTTGCTTGCGTGACTGTTTGCTTCTTGCCTGTTTGTTGGTTGGTTTGCTTGTGTCGTATTGTGATAAAAGTTTCCAGATTCAAGGCTTAGTACTTTTCGGGAAGAAGCTGAACAGGCAGTTTGTACTTTGGATGCTTAGCGGGCCCGGCCCCGCCGGTAGTACAACCTGTGGTCACTCTCTAAGGAAATTACCAGACCATAGTGAAAGGTATTGCCACAAGACAATCGGCTCATTTCGAGTGGGTGTAAATTAGTAAAGTCCAGCATGTGATGCGCACATCCTGGGAACCATTTGCAAAAAAAGGGAACTATCGTAGGCCTGCACATCGAGATTGTTTGGTCAGGGTTTGTTTGTAGCCCTAAACTGGGTCGTTTGGCAGAAGTCTTGCAGAAGGGCTAGGCGGCTGACCGGCCCACCAACCAACCAACCAACCAACCAACCAACCAACCAACCAACCAACTAACCAACCAACCAACCAACCAACCAAACAACCAGCCAGCCAGCCAGCCAGCCAGCCAGCCAGCCAACCAACCAACCCACCAAAAAAACAACAACAACCAACTCACCAACCAACCAACCAACCAAGGGCTAAGCGGCCGCGGATATGGTGCAAGTTTGAGGGTGCGACCTTACGACGCTCCAAGGAAGTCCCGGTCGCCGGAGAAGGCGCTTGAGGAGGCACGCCTGGACCTCTTGGACGCTCGGATTCAGAGAGTTGGCAAATAGAGGTCCAGAAGTTGGTGAGCAAGTTTAAGGTTTGGCCGTTTGAGGGAATTTGTAAGTACACTTTTTCTTGGTGCACTGTGTCTCCAAAGTTGCTTGCATTGCACCTTGCAAAGGTAGGTGTTAGGGATTTGGCCGTTCCCCCCAACTTTTTCCTTTCAGAGAGGATAAGTCAGCTTTGGCCAAAGAGCCGACCTTTTGGGGGTTGTTCCCCCCCCTCTCCCCCCCGTCCCCCGCCAGAGGGTCGTGCTTGGCCTCAGGACAAGAGCCGCAGCCCCTCGCGGGACCTGCCGGGCCTGCGCCCTGCGAAGGCGAGGGTCAAGCAGAAGATCCAGCGCCAGCGTGAGGACGCGGCGAAATCGGAGGGGCTTTCCGTTCCATTTTCGGCGCCCGGATGCTGGGCGCCAGGGTAAGGGCCAAAATGAAACCAGGATATGGACCGCAGCAGCTTTTGCCGTCCCTACTTTAAACCCACGCGCAGGTGATTTCGTGTCTTGTTTTTGGGGTGGGGGGGGGGGGAAGGGTTGGGAGCCATTCTAGGGGTTGTCGGTTGTTAGGGACCTGCGCTGGTTGTTTAGCAAAGAAAGCTAGGGGCATGCCGACAAAACAAGACATGACGTGACGTTGTTCTTCACAACTCTTGGCATATGTACTTTTGTTTTCTTGTTTGGTTCTGCTCATTTTGAGCGGCAGGCTGCCACGAAGAAGGCGCGTTGTTCAACATCATTGCCAAAGGTTGGGAATGACAGGCAGACAGTCAGTCAGTCAGTCAGGCAGGCAGGCAGGCAGGCAGGCAGGCAGCTAATCAGGCAGCTAATCAGGCAGGCAGGCAGACAGACAGGCAGGCAGGCAATCAGGCAGGCAGGCAGGCAGGCAGGCAGGCAGGCAGGCAAGAAGGCAAGAAGGCAAGAAGGCAGACAAGAAGGCAGACAATCAGGCAGGCAGGCAATCAGGCAAGCAAGTGAGCAAAGCAACAAAGCAAAGCAAAGCAAAGCAAAGCAAAGCAAAGCAAAGCAAAGCAAAGCAAAGCAAGCAAAGAGGCCAGCCAGCGAGCGAGCCAGCAATGAAGCAAGCAAGCAAGCGAGCAAGCAAGCCATTCCCCAATACCCTTCCGCCGACCAACATGGAACTCACCAAAGAGGCCATATCAAAGGCCCTTTTCATCTTGGGGCTGTTCCAAAACCCATGTTTTGGTTTCAGTATCATTCCAAGCTATTGTACAACCCAGTGACTTTCTTTTGGTCGTCATATGTCCTCATTTAAACCGGGACCCCGCAACAACAAAAGGTGCCTGCCTGCTTGTTTTGTTGTCCGTTTGGTAAAATCCCCCCTCAGCATAACTTGCTGGGCACTCAACGTTTCTTTGGTGCAACCAGGGGCACCAAAAAACCAAAGGCGACTTGCTGGTCGAAGCCGAGGAATTATTCAATGTCCAGGGGGTCCCTTCTGCTTTGAGCACCAAAAGCCGGCTTACCCCGCGGGGAGTGGGTGGATCCCTACAAAGGAAACATGGAACTACATAGAACTCCAAAGCTCAGCACCCCCGTCTCCATCTTCAAATGGACATGGTGCCAAACACGGGCGGCGAGGGAAAGTGTAAAAGACTAAAACACTACGCCCAATTTTGTGTGAGCCAAAAAGGACAAATAGGCTGCCGACTCTTGGTTTCCTGTTGCTTTCCCTTCTTTACCCACCAAAAGGGTTTCCCATGAAAGACAATGTTCACGTTGTCCAACCGAGAATGGAACATGGAGATCACCAACAATTTCGGAGGAGCCGGAGGTGCCTGCCTGCCTGCCTGCCTGCCTGCCTGCCTGCCTGCCTGCCTGCCTGCCTGCCTGCCTGCCTTGCCTTGCCTGCCTTGCCTGCCTGCCTGCCTGCCTGCCTGATTGCCTGCCTGCCTGATTAGCTGCCTGCCTGCCTGCCTGCCTGCCTGCCTGCCTGCCTGCCTGCCTGCCTGCCTGCCTGATTGCCTGTGTCTGTCTGCCTGCCTGCCTGATTAGCTGCCTGATTAGCTGCCTGATTAGCTGCCTGCCTGCCTGTCTGCCTGCCTGCCTGCCTGTTGGCTGGCTGGCTGGCTGGCTGGCTGGCTGGCTGGTTTTTTGGTTTTTTGGTTTGTTGGTTTGTTGGTTTGTTGGTTTGTTTGATTTGATTTGTTTGATTTGTTGGTTTGTTTGTTTGTTTGTTTGTTTGTTTGTTTGTTTGTTTGTTTGTTTGTTTGTTTGTTGGCTTGTTGGCTTGTTGGTTGGTCGGTCGGTCGGTCGGTCGGTCGGTTGGTTGGTTGGTTGGTTGGTTGGTTGTCTCTGCCGGTGTTTGTTTATTTGTCTGCTTGGTTCGAACTCAATGGCACAGGTTTCTGTTCGGAAGCCATTTGCCGGTGCCATCCGACCTCAGCTTTTGTCCAATTTGTGGCCGGGATTGGTTTGGAGGGGTGGCTTCCCGTCCCACAAGACGGCCTTCAAATCCCCACGCCAAACCACCAAGTAGGGTTTATTTGGATGGTTGGCCTCTTGGCTTCGAGGAGCAACAGGCGCGTCTCCAAGAGATTGAGGAGGACCGGCAGAGGGCGGAGCAGCGGAAGCGGGAGGCGGCTCAGGCGGGAGCCGGAGACTCTGCACGCTGAGGGGCGCATTCCGTTTTAGGTGCCCTTTCCCCACGTGGGTATGGGTCAAAATTAAAGCACCAGGGACCGCAGGTTTTAGTCCTTGGTTCCATTTACTAGGGTTCCAAAATAGATACCCATTTTTGACCCACAGCCACGTACCACGTCACACATTCACCCATTCATGCGGTTGCATGTCAGCCAATAGAGGTTGTCCCACCTATGCATGGTTTGACTGAGTGGGTTTCACATCCAAGTGCGTTCCTCTAAGTGGGTAAATGGGCCATTGGTTCCCGTTGAATGCGTGCCCTCCTTTTTGTTCACGAAAGAATGAGGAAAAGGGCTCAAATGAGGGGTAACTGAGTGATGGGGAGGGGAAAATAAGAGTTCCCTTGCGCGGTGCAGACATCTCCCCAGCTAATTGAAATGGAATTCCTTTTCCAGTTCTGCACGGAAAACAGGACCAAAATTGACTAGCACACAATCTGCCTTAATTCTAGTGTCGGGGAAGCTTTTTGGGGACGAGTTTAAGAGGGAGGGAACCAGCAGGGCAGCGTCCGCCTGCTAGGGGTTGATCTTTAGGTTAGTTCGACGTGTACAAACTGCAGGAGGAACAACTATTTCGGGTCAATAACGAGCTCAGCGTGTGGTTGAAGGTTAAATGCAGTCGCAAGAATGCCTCACTTTAGAATGAACCTTGATTTGAGGGAATCCCAAAAGTCACAATCACCCCTCCGCGGGTTTGCCCCATAGGATCCCACAGGCTTGCCCCGACGACCAAACCAGCATGAACAATTGCTGGCTCCTTCCCAGGAGCCTTTTGTGTCAATTCCAGGGTGAATTGGGTGTTTGGCCTTTCCAGGGTTTGGCCAACCCCTCCGTTATCCCTCCACCCGAACAGCCGGAAGCTCCCAGCACTTCGACACACTTGGTTCCATTTACAGAGGCCTAGGAGCCTCGTTCTGCTAGTCTGAGGAAATGTTCCCTTTTGGGCCAATTTTTCCGCATGCAGTCGCTTTTTTGGCATCCAGCTGATCCATTTACCTGTCTCGATAACCAAGGGAACCCCTTACACGCCAAAAATATGGAATATTGCGAAGGGTTACCTACTGGTTACCCAATTGCTGGTTACCTACTACATACATACAACAGGTATATATATATATTTATATGTATAAATGAAAAAATAGGGACCCACTTGTACAACTGCTTTCGGCCTGCCAAGTGGCCGCTGGATGCACCGGGCGAAAAAGAGCGAGCTGCACCCGTCAAGCGCAGGCGCTGGAGCTGCACCGGCAGCAGGCGGCCAAGCGGGCGGCGGAGCGGCTGAGGGCGGAGAAGGAGTCCGAGGCCAGGGCCAAGGCGGAACGCGAGCAGGAGACCCGGGCCTGGAGAGGAGGGGGGGACATGGGTTTGGCTCATGCGCGTGCATCTATGCTTGAAGGCAATCAGCCCTGGCTTTCTACATGTGGTTGTGCAGGGAGAGAACGGGAGGGAGAGATGGGAGCGAGGGACCCTCAAGACCGGAGAGGGAAATGGAAATGGTTTTGGAATGATTCCGCCCCCGGAAAAGTGGTGGCTGGTTGGAGGGGGAAAAATGCATGAACGAGACGAGTGGTGCCCTGGATTTTTCGAGAACATGGCGGCTCTGAAAAGTCTGTGTGCGCGAAAGTAGCTCGTGTTCAATTACTCGAGCACGTATGCGTGTGCAAAACGTGATGGCTGCTGGCTGGGTGGAGGGAAAATGGAGCAACGTCGGAAAGGAACGCGGGATCCAAAGCACAGCCCCCTCTCCCTCCGTCTTTCCCAAGTTCTGGCCGTGGTAGCTGGGGTAAGTGGGGTCTCTCTTATGACCATGGTGGCAACCTTCTTTCCAAGTGGGTTGACCATCCTGCAATCGCCTGTTTTTTTTCCCCCCCCCGTTTTTTTTTTTTTTTATTATTATTTATAACTCCTGTGGTCCATGAACCGCATATTTTGATGGTAGCTCATACACCATTCCAGTGCCTCTTGATATCAGGGGCAACCCAGTGCCCCAGGCCCAGGTGGTTGGGCCCGCAGACTTGCTTCCTTCGCACGGGTCAGAGGACTTGTGTAAGCAACGGTTCCCGTCAAAACATGGCTATCCTCTTTTTTACTCTCTCGGCATCTTAAGCCCAAACCTGTCCCAAAAGGAATGCAAAAGGACCTAGGATGGTATAAATTGTTCTGTTGTCTTAGTTCAGGCTTTGGTGCTGTCTAAGTAAACCAAGGTGGGTTGCCAACAATACCTGCACAACCACATGTAGAAAGCCAGGGCTGATTGCATTCAAGCATAGATGCACGCCCAGTTGTTAGAAAGATTCTTCCAAGGGGGGGATTGAGTGGGGGGGCTGAGGTTGGCCATTGGAAGATGGGGCAAGTGAAGTGAAATATGGTTGCGATCAAGTTGTCCTGGTTGAGCAGGCCGGGCAACGCAGGGCGATGATAGGGGGTGTCAATCAGACAGCAAACGAACGGTTCCAGAAGCGACGTCTGGTTTCTTTTGTTCGGACGGCTTTGGCTTGTGTGAGTTTGCGTGCTTTGTTGTTGAGGACGCCTTGATTTTGCACGCTCTCAGAGTTCAGGGGAATATCAGGCATGGATTGTGGAGTTATGCAGGTGCAACACCACTCTAGCTTGTCCAGGAGTCCGAGCAAGAACTCCCATGTCGTGTTGCAACTTGCCCCAGCTCACAGCCCAAAGTGCCCCGAACCACTAAGTTTGTCGGGTTCGCTCGTCGCTCGATTTGGAGGCCCAGACCACAAAAGCAAAAAACCCTCCCAAGGGTCGGAGGAGCCACAAGGCTTTTGGGAGGCCCTGGATGGGAGGGTTTCCTTTTGAGGGAGGCCTAGTTGTCACATTTGGAACCCCCAAAATGGGTGTCTTGTTGGTTTCCTTTTCAAGCAACCCCAAAAAAGGGGTACCCTCAAACAAAGACACACCCATTTGTTGTTGTTTTGTTTGCTTTATTTAACTCAGGGCGGCATCAGCAACATATTGCCGGGCCGTCCAGGAGTTGCAAGAGGCTCGGGAGAGGCAGAAGCAGTACAAAAGCCCAAAGTCCATCGCCAAGCTCATCTCCAATGACGCACCACGGCGGGCGCTGGGGATAAAACGGGCGAACGCCGATTCAAATCTGCAGAATGACTTGCTGGTGCGATAGGTAGGGAATGCGGCAATGATTTCAGGGGCTCCCCTAAAGGAAACCACAAGGGATGGTTTATAAGGGATATTCCCTCATTCCCTGCTGAGCACCAGCAAGATGATGACTTCGTCCTTCATTTCCCACTTTTGAAGTAGGGATCAGGTGCAGGACGGGGGCGCAATGCGAACTCGTAGGCGAGCGGCGTAGCACATCATTGTTCAATATGTGTGCGTGCCTGTGCACATAGCTTTACACTGTTCGGTTTCGAGTGCCGTTCGGTTTCTCAAAGCAGTCATAGTAGGTACCCTTCGCCGAGCTCTCCTTGCCCCATAGAAAGAGCACCTATGGTTGGGGCACGGGGTCCATTGCTCTAGGTGTCAAATGGGGGGATGGCTACCCCCTTGGAGACCTTCATTGTGTCCATCTTGTGGGAAAGGCTGGGGAAGTGGGAACTGATCAGAGTTTCTGCCAACCTGAGTCAGCATTGGCAACCATCCTGGCTTCGCATGGAGCGACCCTCGAGCTCAGGATCACGAACTGGGGGTACATCTTTGAGACACGACCCCAAAACAGCAAACAACCGACACATGGAATGCCGCCGATTTCCCGCGAAGGGTCAGCACAGGGTACAGTAGCGGTCAGCCACTTCCAATTGTCCAAGATTCCAGCAGTAGTCCGCCTGTAGTTACTATAGTTTATGTTGCTTTGAAAGGCGGGGTTCCCGTTTGGAATTAACCATTAAGAGAAAAGTAGCCTTGCCCCCTCGCCCCCCCAAAGCAAGCACCAGGATTCCCTTAAGCTGGATTGATTCAAGTGAGAAGTTAGTTTGCCTTTTCTGGGTAAGTGAATTCTCGCCACCATTGAGAAGGCTAACGTTGAAAGGACACACTTGAATTGACTCACTTTTGGGCTGGAAGCGTCACTTTTTGGATTCCTTGGGACATGGTGCTTGAGGGAGGATATTGGCGGGAACGCTAACTCCGGGGCTGAAGCTAGGGATTTATTGAAGGGTGTTGAAGGGGAAGCCGGAAGACAACCTACCCATTTTGAGGGGTCTTCATGTTGACCATTCCCAACGCCCTGTTTGAGGGGTCCGGGCTTCGATAGTGACTGGTGACACCAGCATCCCCCAGAGGCACGTCGAGATTTCCTTAATCTTAGTGCCGTTTTGTGAAAGAGCACTTTTTGGAATTTGATAATGGCCCCTGAAAGTGTAGAATTTCGCTTGGGGACCCCACATTTCTCCCAAGGGTGGAATTTCTCCCAAGGGTGGACAAAAAGGCCAACCACCCTGTTGTTTCTCATGTATTTAGTGGTGGCTGCAAAGTTCATAGCTTTTTGCTAGCATACCACGGGACGGTAGTGAAACATAGGGTTGTAGGGTCACTTTCAGCGATACCAAGGGAACCCTCTTCAAAGTGATAAAGTATTCATGGGAATGGCCCCATGTTGCTATCGCAGAAGTGTGATTTTCGCACGCACCAAGGCTTGCAAAGTATAGTGAGGTTCAGACCGCTCATCAAGCAATAGAAAATCACAGACGGATATCTCTTGACCACAATCTTACTTATGGAGTACCCCTCCTCCCACTAACATGGCATATGTGGTAGGGTACCTGGAAAAGGAATTTTCTCTTAAACAGACCCTCTGTAAATTGCCATGGCACCGTGGGAGGGAGGGTATCATCTGAATGGGTCCTTGCCATTCTTATGAGACACAATCAGCGGTGATGTTCCTTGTTTCTTTCCATGGTTCTGGGCTTGGACTGTTTAAAAACTGTGGATGGACGAAATCCATTTCGCACCACCAAAGAAGCCATGGTTGAAACCACTGTTTGTTGGTATTTACGTAGGGAATCAGACCATTCCAGGGCTTCTTGGGTGCAAAATGGATTTCGTGCCAGTCCGTTTCGGTGATCAGCTCCAGAGCCACGGGGCGCAGGCGCCGCAAGCGCCGCCGTCGGAGGTTTTTCGGCTGAGGCGGCGCCCGGCGCCCACCTGGAGGAGCGAAAGCGGGCGGCGCAGCGGGAGGAGTCGCACCTGCGCCGGGAAAGGGAGCGGGCGAGGCGGGGCCGAGGGGAGGATGGTGGGGGGCTGGCGGTGGGGGGTGGGCAGTGGTGGGGGTAAGGGGGAACATCAGTAAGGGACAGTCCCAACCATCCCCGGTTGTGGACATGGTTTTGGGTATTTTTGAGTGCGCCTCCTGTTTTGGCCCTGCAAAAGTGGCAGTTTCATCGCAACCCACCAGTAGGTGGCTACTGGGGACATGCAGTGACGGTCCCTTCCCACACATTTGCTTGGAAAACGGCAACACGAAGATCGCCTGTTGAAAAGGCCGAGTTATTGAGCTTCCCACCCCCTTCCTCTGGTGACACATATAAGGAGCCCGGGTAGAGATAGGAAGCATGAAGTGCCGGGCCTGTTGGTTTCCAGAACCATCCAGAAAAGATTGGCCGAGGCTTGGTCCGCATGTTGAGGTGGAAGAGAGTCACCTCCCTTTGATGATCGACATGTGATGCCTGGTTTCTCCCGGATTGGATGTTCTTGATCTGAATCACCGGCTCCTTGCATATGGGAACCAAAGGACGAGTTGCCATGACGGCCCCTTGAACAGCGAATAGGTAGCACCTGGGCACCACTCACAGTTGGCCAGTTGCGGATGTTCTACCTCAGGTTAGTCCTGCCGGTGCTGAGACTCAGGGCCCTCACTCAGCTGCTCAAGGTCTAAACCTACCCTCTTGTCCTTCACCATGGAAGCTACCCCGAAACGCCGGCTTCGGTTCGACTCCAGGGGTTCCAACATGTTCCAACGGAAAACGGACATGGAGCCATGGCAACCTGAGCCAAGGATGGAGGGTCATCACCTTTGAAATCCTTCAGGTTTGAGCAGGTTGGAGAGGTATCATTGCTTTGACAAAGCGTAAAGTTGGTGTTTGAAAGTCATGATGGTTCCAAGAAAGCCGACTTGCCCAAAGCCGTCCTCATAAGGACGACCTCGCTTTGGGTGAAGGTCACCCACGCCCTTTCATAAGTGTAGGGCTGCTCGTCCAAGACTGTAGGAAGCTAAGGAAACTTGGGACGGACGCAGTTCTGCCTTTGCCTTGATTTCCCCCACCCGTTTGTTGTGAGCATCCCATGTTTGTGACAGGTGAACCGAGTACAACTAAAGGTCCCCAACCCCTTGGACTGATGCATTTGGTGGCGGAGTTTCATTTTGTACGACCCAGATCACATGTGGTTTGAATATGGAACTGGCAACAGCAAGCTTGCAAAAAGAAGGGTGGTTTCGAACACCTCGTTTAACAATGCCAATGGTTGATTTGAGAGCGCCGGTTTGCCGGGGTCATCGACCCCATGAATCCAAAGCGGATTCACGTCTTGCCAAAGCTTAGCCCAATTGAAACCTTTCAACTGGGCAGTGCGTTTCACAGGTATCCCTTGAACAACTTTTCAACTTGGCAGTTTGTTTCAAAGGTATCCCTTTGCGGCGTGGTCTCGTCGCCTCGCCCCAAGCCGTTGAAGCCCACCGAGCTTTTCCCCGCAGGCGGCACCTGGACGACGGCGCGGCGCTGGAGCGGCCCTTTGGGACCCCGAGGCTCCCGTCCAAGACGAGGGAGGACGCTCGGACGCCGACTTGGACATCGGTACAACGAGGCTACAGGCAATTGTAGGCGTTTTTCTCCAGGGATCCAGTTAGTTTTTTTTTTTTTTTTTTTTTTTTTTTTCAGGTCTTCGAAGAGCTACTGAATTTGCAGAACTGGTGGTGCCAAAGCACCGACTGGGCGCGAGGCCCTTCCGTGCGAGGCCCTTCCGTGCGAGGCCCTTCCGTTCTTCTTCTTCTTCTTTTTTTTTTTTTTTGTGTGTGTGTGTGTGTGTGTTTTTGGACTTGTTGGTTCTTTGTTTCTTTGTTTGTCTCTTTGTTTCTTTGTCATGTTGGGCTTTGCTAGCTTTGGTTTGTTATGGCCTGGATTGCTTGGTTTGGTTGCTTTGCTTCGTCGCTTGTGTGGTCACAACTCGGGTCGGTGCCAAGTCCCTTGAAATACGTTGTTTGGGATGGACTCTTCCGAATCGCCAGGTTGTGATTACATTTTTTCGAGCTGCAAGGTTTATGGCTTGCTTGCTTGCGCTTGGTTGGTTGGTTGGTTGGTTGGTTGGTTGGTTGGTTGGTTGGTTGGTTGGTTGGTTAGTTGCTTGGTTGCTTGGTTGCTTGGTTGCTTGGTTGCTTGGTTGCTTGGTTGCTTGGTTGTTTGGTTATGTTGTTTGTTTGTTCCTTCGTTCTCGGTTGCTGGTTCGTTGGTTTCTGGAGGCCTTTCCGGCATCTGAGGAGCCTTTTGAGGAGGATGAGTTCATGGCCAAGACGGTGCATGCCTTGACAGATGAAGATTGGAAGGTGAACATCAAGTTCTCTTGAGCCACACTCAGCCTAGAGACCAAAGTTTGGGCACCAACTACCAGGAAACCAAACATGTTACACCACCTGAGCCACAGTCAAAACGGTAGATGAAGGGTAGTAAGGGACAGGCCCAGCTAGGAATAGGTGCCGATATTCGCCCTTTCGATTGTTTACCTTGGTTTGAGTAGACCGCTGTGGTACCAAGTTTTTTTGCTTATGACTCTTCTGAGCCCCCACTCCCACCGCCACTTTTCGCGGCCAAGCCGCGCGCACTCACCAAGATTCGGATCTTGAAAAGGGCGACGGCCGCGAGGCGCAGGTCATAGCATGGCTGTGTCAGGCACTTGTATGCCATTGTGCCAAACAGCTATGCGGCTCGTGTCTGGCACTGGTCCGCAGCTTCTGCAAATGAGCGAGCGTGGCCTGTGAATCTTTGGGCATTTCAAATCCAATGGCAGCGCAGCATGAAAGAGCAGGCAGCAACTTGGTCACGCCTGAGAGACTCCGAACCCATTTGCCAGTCTCTTAGTCAAAGGCACCGGGGCAAGGGGTAGACCGGCGACTTGCTTTGATGAGCCCATAGCCATGGAGATAGCACCGCGCCGCTTGGAACAAGACGTCGAGTGCTGGCAAGCTGAATTCTGATTACCCTCCATGGCCGGACATCTCCAAATGGTGTCCAAGGGTCTAACCGCTAAGGAAGTCAAAGTCAGCCATGACCTTGGAGGGATAGTATGGATGTGTGTTGTTTTTTGAGTGTACCCCTTTCTGGACGCTTGTCAAGGGACATCCAACAAAGACCAATATTCCTGGGGGAAAAAGAGTAATCTTTTTTTAAGGGTCCTTTCTGCACCCTTTTCAAAGGGAAACCCAAAGGCAGACCGCCCTTTTTGGGGGTCCCCACCAAAAAGGAGGCACCCATGTATGGCTGTATCACCCTACATATGCCAGGCAGTGCCGTGCGGCCAAAGGCCGCGACGTCGAACGCCGCTCCGCGGCTTCGAGCGGTCCGGGCTGCGGCGCCCGCTTTCAGCTCCAACTGGCGACAGGCTGCAGGCGGCGCTGGGGAGCTATAGGGCTTAGAGACTCCCCAGGAATTGTTCTCACCATACCTTTCGAGAACTAAGGCTCTCTTGGAAGCTTTGGGCGGTAATTCCTTTCGGGGGGGGGGCTTTGCGTTCTGAAACCCCCTCCGTGCCCTGTTTTGGAGTGCTGCTCTGTGGCCGCAGTGTGGTAGTTCGATTCGTACTCTGAACTACTTTGGCCATATTCTGTCTAGAATCTCATCACCACAGTCAGCAGCCCGGGGCAGAATCTGGATGTGGCGACGGATGTTCCTCTTTGCCCTGCAGGTTGACATAAACTCATTTCAACACCCATTTGCCCCACTCGATTCACGCAGCGTAACTTCTCTGCGGGTTCTTGCTCTCGCAGTATTTTTGGTGTTTGTCTTCTCTTGTTAGCGTCGTGGGCCGGTTTTCACGCAAGAGGAGACTCCTGTAGATGTGAAGGTTTCTCGGTTCCATGTTGTATACTGTGTCGCCTAGCAGATGGAATATGTTTTGTTTTTGTTGGAACTTGCATGTGTAGTATGGATGTTTAAGCGGGCCGGGAAAGGTATTCTAAACTGCAATAAAACGTTGAGTATCTTGTAAATTCAAAAGCAATAACATGTGAGATCCATATTCTAACTGCAACGACATGTGAAATCCGTATGATCTGGGGGGGGGGCAGAAATCCAAAAGACATTTTGCCCGTGGCAAACCCAACATTTGGTCGAGGTCGGGTATTTTCATCAAAATCCGAACGCTTGAGCTTCTGCTTTCCGCAGGAATACTGGATGCATTCGGGTTTTCCCTGAGGCATCAAGCGCCGACCCATGAATCTGGGTGAATTATAACGACCTGGTTCATGTGGGGAATAGCCCCCGAACCACCTTATTTCAGGTTGGCGGAAATTTATAATTCACCCAGATGAATGGACCTCTGAAAGGTGTTCTGCGGGATTCCACACCCTATAGGAGCACTCGCTGCAGCTCTGGCGGGCCGGTGGCGCTTCAAAGGCGGGCTTCGTATCCGGAGGTGTCTGCAACGGGGGACATGCCGAATTCGGGGTCGTTCGTTTTCGGTTTTCCTTTCGAAACGAGCCCAAAATTAAAAAAAAGTCAGGAAGTGGTCCGAACACCACGAGTCGGCATGGTCATTACATCGCACCTGTATGGGAAAATGATTCCCCCCCCCTTGTCAACGTGTAGCTTGAAAGCTTCTGGCCCAACTATTCGTCCTGGAAATTGGGAACGAGCGGAGCGGGCGGAGATAGTTTAAAGGTATAAGACTTAGCCTCTCAAAGGCGGGTCAACCATTCACCTCCTAAAATTTGACAACAGTATGATTTTCAATACAGAAGATAAGACAATGAGAGACTCATTTGTCTCACATGGTCTTCTCATTATCTGTCTTCATCTCTATTATTTATTCATATGTTGGTCTCGTTGACTTCAGGGCTTCCACAGCCAAGTCTCAGATAATATGAGCATACTTTGTTTTTATGTTCCTTCCGTATGATTCATGTTTAGTTTTTACATTATTTTAACTTTATGTCACTTCTTTCTTCTTTATGTGTTTTTTTTGACTTCTGTTTGTCTGTATGTCTATGTGTTTTTCGACTAAGGCTTCAGAAGCTTGACCACAAATACGGAAGGAAAAGGAAGCTTCATCTTTTGGTCATTTGTCTTTTTACGCGTATCTTCTTATCTCTCTCTCATCTTATTTGTATTGCTTCTTCCTTATTGATTTTTTGCATATTGTCGTTCTTCTGTTTCTACGTCTGTTTGTGGCATGTCTGGTTAATATTCCTTGAGGACACACATGCTGACAGGAAAGCAATTAACAGGTGGAGCAACATACATATTAGTTGATTGCTTGTTTAGTTTACTGATTACCTCTCATCCGTCTCACATGAATAATGTCTCTTATCAATAAGAGAGTCTCAGATAAATAACCCTTAATTCCAGAGACTCTGCAATGTTGGTGATGAGAGCTGGTGCCAAGGGATTAACCCGCTGTAGTTACAATATGCACGTCGATCCTTCGGTGCGTGTATGGTTCACTTGCGGCTCGTCGACAAAGAATGAGCCGAACAAAGGAGAACCAAGGACCGTTTCACAGTTGAATTTCAACGACGGAATCCAACTTTTGGACTCAGTGCACTGGGGGAGTAGAAGCGCAGCTCATCTCGAACAGCCCTGGCTACCCACGACTTTTACGGGCTTTTGGGCCAGTGGGCATGTCTAAACATGTTCGTCCTGGTAGCGCCGGAACGCCGCCCATGTCAATCCGCGCGAAACCGGATGGCCGTGTCAGGCGCCCTGCGTCGGGGGCACGCGCTGCGCGCTTCAAAGGAGGCTCAGGAATGCAGCTGAGCTGAACTGGACGTGGTTGGATGCATATGAGTGTGTCTGGTTGTAGGGGGCCACAAACAACTTGTGGTTCTCCTTTT
The DNA here is from genome assembly GCA_963377175.1 of Effrenium voratum. Lineage (NCBI taxonomy): Eukaryota > Dinophyceae > Suessiales > Symbiodiniaceae > Effrenium > Effrenium voratum. The sequence continues at coordinate 63,680 of CAUJNA010000728.1, read as the reverse complement.
GGTGCGCCTGAGACCACACGGAAAGGGATACCCTCACAAAGACACCCATACTCTTTCAGCCTTGAAAAGCTGACCATACCTCAAGGGCAGAAAGTTTAGTCAGATCCATGAAGCTTCCAGCCTGCCCATGTGAGCCGATTCTGTGGGAAGCTGAGGTGAAGTGCTGGAACTGGTCAACACGGACCTGTGCGACGGTGCCCCGGAAGCGCCGAATTTGGCGCCCCTTGGCAGGAGAGCTATGCGTTGGTTGGATTAGTTGGATTTCAAAACCTTTGTCTGGAGGCAAAGCCCAACTTGTGGCAGGTGGTTGGAAGGTTTTTACCCTCGCTTCTTTCATCCAAGCGAAGACTGATGCGGCGGGCCTATTTCTTGTCAGGAACCAGTGCCAGCTGTAGTGGGTCTCCCTTCAAGTTCAAGCAACGGCAAGGTTGCAAGTTATTTTGCTTTCAGGGGAGTGCTACCTTTGGCATCAAGCAGCAACATTCCGAACGATACTGGCTGCAAGTGAGGCAAACCAAACAAGTAAGTAAGCAAGCAAGCAAGCAAACAAGCAAGCGCACAACAAAACAAGCAAACACCCAAACACACAGGGCCGCCTGCCAAGGATTCACGAGTCGGAGTTTCGACCTCCCAACGAGCTGGACCTCTTTATGAGAGCCGTCCGTGGCGTGCTCAGTTGGGTTTAAGTTGACAGCTGAGCAGTGCAGCGCTGCGGGACGCCAAAATTTGAAACATCGAAGTGTTCGTTTTAAATTGTTCCTCCAAAACAACAAAATGGGTCCCCTCAAGAATCGACGCACCCGTTTGCTTTCGGTTGCCAATCTGCGAGTTTCCTTCGAAGTAATGTTTAAAGCTGACCCCGGATTCACCCCGGCGGATTAGTAGGGATGATTAGGGATGTGTTTTCCCAGAAGTGAAGGATTCCCGCTTAAACGCGACCCCCCCCGCAAGCCATGAGTCAAGCTAGGGTGTGTTAATCAAGTGGCCTCCCACCTACTACCAATTTTAGGCGGGCTTTTCTGTTGTCCAAGACAGCCCACATTTTCTGTGGACAACCAACTCTGGCATACAGGTTGTCCAAGCCTGAGGATACTACGCGGAGTGCTCTGGGTGGCTTGGCGGCAAACGGATACCGTATCTCCGACTCCCGACTCCTCGCACTGTGTGACGTCTCTGTTTTGCTTGTAGGGGGTCCGGACTTGCTGGGGGCAAAATCAAGCTAAGTCCAGTTTAACAGTGGTCTATAGGGGGGGCCGGGCAGGACAGTAGGGGCTGACAGGCGTAATTTTCCCAATCCTTACTCCTGACAGCAAGGTGTGGGGGAAGCTCCCTGACTGCCCTAAGTTCTTTGAAAGGAAATCGAAGGGGGATGAATATGTGTGTTTGGTGCGCCCAATTGTTCTGGGGACCCTTTGGCAGGCATTTTGTCCACCAACCACGCTTCAGTGGGCTCCCAACTGATTCAATCAGTTCATGGTGGGCTGTCTGCTCAAAACAGCGTCCAACCACTTTGGATTTGGTTTCCCCATTGTAACAAAAGAGGGGAATCCACCCCCCTGAGTGGAAAAGATCCCACCACTCAGGTTGGTTTCTGTTTAAAACTCAGCCCTTTGGGACCTCTTGCACACTTCAACCCTTGGCTCCAACCGCGAACTGAGGTTGTTGCTGAGCCGGCGCCTCAGATCCCAGCCCATGCACATGGCTTGCTTGTCCTATCTGCTCAAACCAACATGGAACCCCTGAAAACTTGGTGGCTCCCAGCCATCCCCTTAGCCTTTTAGCCTTTTAGTGTTTAGTGGTAGTTTCCATTTAACCCTTCTGAAAAGGGGTGTGCTTCCAACATGGCAACAGACGGCAAAACGTTCGTTACCGTGGGGGCTTTGTTGTTAGTTGGAGTAAAGATGGTGGAAAATTCGGGGAGGAGGGAATCAACACTAGCGCTTGGTTTCATTTGGAACCATTTTCCCTTTTGGCTGGAGAACTAGACACATGGAGTTGGGTGACCTCCACCCCCAGAAAGTTGGGTTGTTCAAAATCAACAATCCTTGAGATGGAAGTTGTGTCCCTTGCAGAGCACTTGTTGATGCGTTCCACTCAGGCTTCCCCGCATTTGAAGCATCCCCAACCCCCATATTTTGCGAACTGGACTGTTTTCCCTCTAGGTGAATTCTCCAGGGGCCCACGGCTTCGCGGTTGAGGCTACGTGCCGGTCTACGTGAAGAGCTCCATGGAGGGCCATGACGCAGGCGCGCGGCGCCCGCCCGAAAGTCGTCTCGGGCGGAAGTGGCGCCCCGAAGGGCCAAGAGGTTCCTGGACGGAGGTGTCCGAGGCGTAGGACAGAGCAGCACTTACCATAGGTGTCCTTTCTGGTTGCTTTGATAGAAAGATAGAGGGCGATTGCTGGTTTACCTGGCGGTTGAATCATCTACCAGGGCCATCTATTTCCCCGAAAAGGACGCCTATGGCACTTACCCGTTGATCTGTGGTTCGTGCCTTTTTTGGTTGGGGGCTGGGGGGATGGCTGAACGCGAGCTTTTGGAATGCGAAGTTTTCCGTGAGCTTCCTCGAGGTTTGGATGTTTTCTTCGTCACCTTGTGGAAAGTCCTAGTTTCTGACCCAGGCGACATGATGTTGTTAAGTTGGAGTTGGAAATATGGGTTTGTCTCAGAATGCGGGGACCGTCGGATGGTCAGTTTTCTTTGTTTGCGTTTTCTTGAAACGCCAACTTCACTTGACTGCTATTAAGGTTGGATCTTTAGACTTTAACTTTTTGGGAAATAAAGATGTTTTCCACTAACCCCCTAAAAAGTTAAACTTTTTGCCGGGGGGTCAACAGCAACCAAGTTCAGGAGGGGTTCCCCGGCTGGGAAGAAGTGCTCCGCCCAGGCGCTTTAGAAGAGGAGTGGCGGGTGAGGTGCGACGGTGCGACCAGCGCGGAAGGTTTGGGTGGTTTGAGGGCTCCGGATGCCTGCCAAAGTGGAGACTTGGGCAATCCCCGTGGAGGTCAGTTCCCTTTTTTTTATGGGGCCCAAAGCTGTAGTCCCCTCACACTTGTGGTCTTGGCATGTTTTGGCCCTTAGGAGTTGTATAAGTCATGCCAACTAGGATGAAACAGTATTTGATGTCCGTTCCTGCCAGGGTCCCTTCTAATTGTTTGCTTTTTTTTTGTTTGAAAGGTGAACGGTCGCAGCTGCATGGCCAAGGGCTTTCCAGCTCAAACCGTGCAACGTTCGGCGCGACATCTGCTGACTTCTGTTTTCTGCAGGCATGAAGCGGGCGCAAAGACCATCGAAGACTTGATCAACGAGCTCAAAGGATTTTATGTGCAACCTGGCCCGGATTGAGTGCAATCGCTTCCCTTGCTCTCAAATCCCGGGACCGACACCCCCCCCGCCCCAGCCCCTCCTCGCCCTTTTTGCTGAACAATTAGTTAGTGATCATTTTGCGGGGGCCCGGGTTTCCACCGCAGCCTTGTCCAAATGGGGATGCCCCTTTGCCGCTTACAAACACCGTCGACATGATAGTTTACCGAGTAAGGAGTTGATGTGGAGTAGCTGAAAGCTCGTGATTGAAATGGTCGACTCAAATGTAAAGGGCAAAATTAAAATTCCAAGAGAGGCTGCAGAGTTGGGCCAAGTAAAAGTACCAAGGGAGTCCTTTTTTGGGATCTTGGCCTTGAACTATTCATTAGTGGGGGGGGCATAGAAAGGCGTAGGGTTTGGCCATGGACCATGAGGGACCTCCCAGCGGCACGATTTAGCTCACCTGCAACAACTTCCAACAACTTGCTGAAAAGAACATGCCTGGGGATTTTCGGAACGCATGGACACCCCGCGGCTGCGGAAAGTCCTATCTGGCCCCTGGTGGCAAAAACCGTCGCCTCCCTCAATCATGTCCCCCCCAAAAAGGGAATATGACATCCTTCGTAAAGAAAAGGCTTCTTGAAGGAAAGGACCCCAAGCTTGAAGGACAACAGAGAGACACCATCTGAGGAAAGTGGGCCAGGTCATCGCAACGCGCAGTGACCTCTTTCCAAAGGAGTACTCCAAACAATGCGCCGCCATGATCGATTCGGCACCTTGGATACGACACACATTTTTGTCTAAAAGCAGCGGCGGCTGAAGCACATCTGCGTGCTTCAAGGTGCTGGGGTAGGGCTGGGCCAACCTTTGTTGCTCAAACCACTCCTGGTTAAAGAACCTGGGCTGTGGCCCGGTTGATGTTTTTTTTTTGGGTGTGGCTAAACCTGCTATGATGAACAAGGTATGAATACGGTCGCAGGGCCCTAGCTCCCGTGGGCACGTGGCAATTTCAAGCATAGACTGGTCGGATCGAGTTCCTTTTCACCACGTACCCTTCCTCCAGCGTTGACGTGTGTGGTATTTTCTGGTTTGGATTCTGCATGGGCCAGAATCAAAACATTGCTGCTTTGGTTACGGGACCAATGCTAGCTGGATGTGGTCGGCCCCTCCCAGTGCCCTTGTTTCTCCTTTTTTTGGGAAAGGGTCCTTTCAAAGGAAGCCCCTGCTTTCATACTAATTGGTGGGAGGGTACTAGGAATATCAACTGAGCACCACACCGTGCCGTTTTTTCGCCCATGCCGACTGGAAGCTTTTGCAAGCTGAAACGGACACATCCATGGACCAATGAATTCTTCCATGGACCCATGCCAATGTCAGGCTTTGATGGCTCTCCAAGTAGACGATGAGCAATAGTTGATGAACCACTGCTGGGATCTTTTTTTAGCTGTTTGCACGTTTAGTCATCTCTTTATTATCTTTCTTGGGTTATGGGGCGGGCTGGGACACATGAAATTGCGGGTTGATACCAGGAATTTCGGTGACAATCACCCTCCTTCAGCTGACGTCCTGAGGTGAACCCTTTGCCCTTCGCGGTGGTGCGGAAGGTGGTGGAGGACGAGTTGCTGGGCGGACTTCCGCTGGAGGAGGCGCCACATCGGAGTGTCCGGGGAAGCGGGGTGGGGAATGGGCCTGCCGATTCTGCGGCCTGTGAAAGCCCAGACCCCCATTTAGCCTGAGAAAACCATCGGTCAGAACCATTCTAAGCCCTGAGTGCTTGGGTGCGGTAAATGTCCATGTTCGGCTTGATTGGGCGCATGTTGCTTTCAAAAGGGCTCTTACCTTTCACTCCTCTGCATGGCTTCCAACATGCAACCACCAAACATGGGGCAACATGTGGGAATCCTTGCAAGCTGTAAAACATGCGTGTTTTCCATCGCCCCCAACAGAGAAACACGAACGTATAACTTCCGTCCTGCTTGAGCTAATATTGACCTTCCAAACATTTGAAAAGCGAGCGAGCCACCAGCAATTAGGAAATCTGCCGGGGACTCCTGAAGTGGTCAACATCTCGCACTCGCACGTAACGCCCACCTTTTCCAAAAGGACACCTAGGATAGTTTGGCTCATTTTCCAGAACGGGCTTCCTCCTTGTAGGGCTTCCAGCTTTCGCACACAATGGGCCGTGGACCGCCCTTAAGGACATATGGATGAACGCTCGTTTTAAGCCATGTCGGGGCTGTATGTCACGGGTATCATTCGCAAGCCCCGGGCCCAGTATGGCTTTTTTGAAGTATGCTTGTTTGATGCTCAGAAATTCCTTCTTAATTTCACCCAACTTGGCAAACACGAGGGAAAATGGCCTGCCACCTGAGTAACATTTGGGTTAACCTAGGCGACCCTGACAAACAATTCCCTTTCAATCGACACATTTTTGAAGTACCCTCGAGAAAAAAACACATCTACATTAATGTTGTTGATTTGTAGGTACATTCCCCGGCCCAAGTGGGGGAGTTAACTTGGGTTGACCGAGTTGGGTACCTCCCCGGCCCATGTTCCGCCCGGATCGCGATCCAACGCATTGCTCATAACATGCATTCAAAAAAGACCCCATTAGTCATGCTAAGTGAGGTGTTAACTTGTGTTATCCCAGTCGGTACTTCACTGACCCAAGAGGGGGTTAATCCTGTGTTTTCTTTGAGTTGGTACCCTTTTGGGGGGGGGGGGGGCGATTCCAAAAAAAAGACACCCAGTCAGGTACCTCCCCGGCGCCCCAAGCGTGGTTAATTGATTTGGAGGTACTAACCCATCTCAAGGTGCCTCCCTGGCCCCAAGGTTTCGGGTCAACCCAGTTGGGTGTTTGCTTCTTCTTTTTTTGAGTTGGTCCTCCCCCCCCGTTTTGAGGTGGTTTTAAAGGGGTACGCCAAAAGGAAAGCCCACAAACATCCCGCCAATTTTTTGGGGTCCAACCCCAAACAAGACAGGTACCCACTAACATGGCACCTGTGGGGAGGTACCTGGAAGATCAGTTTCCTCTGAAGGAACTCCCTGGCAGGAGGGAGTGCGCCCCAAACGCCCCAAAAACGACAAAACCGCCCCAAACACCTGAAAACCGCCCCCCAAAACGCCCCAAACCGAACGCCTGGGAGGTCTTCGAGTTCTTCGAGGAGCAGCCCCTGGGCAGCGCCTCCATCGCCCAGGTGCACCGCGCCAGGCTGCGCACCGGCCGCGAGGCGCACGGGTTTTCACGCGCAGCTGTCTGGAGGTCTGCGGCTTGAAAAAAACCGCGACCTGCCCCTTAAAACCCGTCCCCCCCTTCTAAAACAGGAAGAGATGGAGAGAGAGAGAGAGAAAGAAACAAGAATCACATCCTGGGGAGCAACATTAGTTTTACTACTGCAGTCTTTATTGTTGTTATACATGTATACATACACACACATATATATATATATATATATATATTTGCATATATATATATGTATTAATTGCTATTTTTAGTCTTATCATTGTTAATTCGGGGTCCCTCGTTTCCAGGTTTCCGGGCCCGGAACAAGTTCACAGATGACCGTGCTTTACAAAGTGATTTGAATGGAAGCCGCAGCCTGTTGTTCTTTTTGAGAGACATGCTCTAATCTTAAACATGTGTGTTTTACATATGTCCATGAAGTGCCATCCGCGACTATGACCCTCCCATGGCTCCCCTTGCACTGGCTCTCAGGCTCTGGATCAGTATTGGAAGGGTGTCGGAGGTCTACTGTTTTCTCTTTTCTTAAAAAGAAGAAGAAAGAAACAAAACAACACGTTTTGATAGGCTTTCCCTGTTCCTGAGGATTCGTACGAGCTTCTTGCGATTCGTATTTGTTTGTCCTTCTTTGGCTGTTTGCCTGCTTGCTTTGAGGCGTGTTTCCCTTTCAAACTGTGGCATCCCGCAAGCGTTTCCCTCAAACAATCGGGTTTTCAAACATCCACAGGCAGGTTCCCTCATTCCAAAGGCAGGATCCATTCCACCTAGATAGGGCTAGTATTTTCAGGCGTCCCAGGCAGGTATACCCTTTTTGACAGCCTTCAGCCTTACGAGGACACTAAGAAAACTGGGCACCTGACATGACTGAATTCTCATTGATTTCCCAGGTTTTTCCACACCAGGTGTAACTCGCGCGGCAACATGCCCGACCCGGTTTCCCTTTACAGCAGCCCAAGAATTCCTCCCCCACCCTTCTTCCAAGGGTCACTGAAATTTCTTTGTCAAATGAGGGAAGCCTCAGAGAGCTCCCGTGCTGCAGGAGCAACGACCTCCAGCGGTCCCTTGTTTGTTGGTGGTTTTTGACGTCAGGTAATTATTGTTGTGGCCGTTTTTCTCCTGGGGACCTTTTTCAGCCCCGTCTCATGCCAAGCGGAGGTGGCCGTGAAGGTGCAGCGGCCCAACGTGGAGCGGCGCCTCATGAGCGACATCTCGGCGCCTCGGGCGCAGCGGGGCTCAGGGCCCAGGTCGGGGCCGCCTGGGCCCCGGTGAATCGAGGCGCGCGCTGGTAGCTCCTGCCACCAAGGAACGGCCGGAACCTGACGTTCGGGAAAGGAACGTCAGGTTCCGGCTGGTGGGAAATGGCCCCTTTAAAAAGAGAATGGCCTATACCAGGACGCGAACGTCAGGTGCCGGCTGGGAGTTGGTGGGACGGTATGTATTTGTGTGTGGCTTGCCCCACACGAAAAGCCAGCCGTTCCCTGTTCTGCCGGGGAAGAGGGTTCCCCATCTTTCCCGGTTTGGCAAGCTTTAATCTGTGACTTGGCGGGGTTCGTCGGCATTTTTTAGTCAAGGCCCAAAAAGTGCGTGGTTTTTCGTCGTTTCGTTCTTTCTCCCCGGGAAAGTAAACTCAGCATCTTGTCTATATGCCCATGAACATCGGTAGGGAATTAATTCGAACCCACATTGTTGGTGGACCTGTGTCAAACATCACGGCTGTTTTCTCGCGGTGGCTGGCGGAGTTTGGGGTTCGACCTGTTCTAGCGGTATTTCTTTCCAGGACCCCTTTTTTCTCGGAAGCTTGCCAAATGCCAAGCTGCTCAGGGGAAGTTGGACGGGTGTTCCAAAGAGCCGCGGGTGGGCATAGTGCAGCTTCAACCTTTAGAGATATGTGCGGGCCATGCGGAATATCGTATTTATCCTCGGCTTTCGGGGCCAATTTGAAGCAAGCGCTGCAGTTTCTAGGTTGAAGATCTATTTGTAGGCCCGGTTTGTTGAAAGGTTGTTTGGCGCGATTTGGAGGGCCAAAGGGAGGCCTCCGCGTGGGAACCCACACTAGGTCAAGCCACCCCTCGGACTGTTGAGTCACTTGGACCAAAAAGTCTGCCAGAAGGTGAGTAGTAGAGGTGTCCAAAGCATTCTCAAGGACATGTAGGGGAGATTCCGGAAAATCGAAACGGCCCTCCTTGTGGTTGGTGGTTACCAGCCATTCGGTTCCGGAGGCTTTTAGCTTTTTGGCCGTTGAGTGGCACTTTCCATTTAACCCACTAGAAGTTAGACCCCTGGCAGGGGATCTGAGCAGCTTTGATCTAGAATGAGGGAAACAACTGGGCAAGTCCAATGGGCACACCGATCCGGAATTGAAGCAAGCCCGCCCGTGATTAATTGCTTGGAGACAGCTTCGTTATTTCCAGCTTAAAGGGCATGATAGTTTGCCTACATCTATTCAGCCCACTGGGGCAACCTGAGAAAGGTGATCACAATCTCAGGGAGGTGTTTGTGGGTCCACATTGGGTGGAAATACCGGGCCAATGGAAGAACATGGGGGTTGAATATTGATCCGGTACTTAAAAGATCAAAACCAACGGGATCCCATTTTGGTTGGTAGGTGAATTCACCACCCATTTTAGAACCTACTTTAGTGGGGATACGTACGATTCGGCTTTTGACCCATGGCCATACTGGGTGTGTCCTCTTTTTTTTGTTGGAATCGGACGGCCCCCTTCGAAAAACCATTGTAAAAAAAGGGGGGAAAGCCTGCCAAGCAAAAAAGGCGCCAATAAACAGCCTTTTCCCGACAGCTGAAAGGGGGGGGGGGGCACTTTGAACCCCATCCGAGGTGATCAAAACCTTCTCCATGATCACCCGGGAGATCTTCCCAGTGGACTACTACTTGGTGTGCTGCGAGCTGGAGGAGCAGCTCAAGGACGGAACCTCCTGCCCCAAGTAGCCGCAGGGAAGGGGAGAGGTGGTGGGTGATTTGGTGGCTTGGGTAGTTTCCCATTTACCCTTCACAAGAAGGGGTTCAAATCCCCAAGCCACCAACCCCAAAACAGCAAGTAAGGGTTACCTGAGAAACCAGCTACAGGAAATTCTACCAAACATTGGCCACAAACACAACAAACACAGGGCTACCCTTGAGATTAAGCAACTAAAGGGGTATCCTTTGGTGCAACCCGAGCCCACTGCCCGGGGTGAGGGGCGTTTGGGTTTCCATGAGGCATGGATAGGGTAGTCCATGCCTGCTCTTTAGACTGGAGCACTCTTGGTACGTCGTTTTGATGTGAGTTTGATGCGTGTTTGGCTTGTTTGGTCCATTTTCACTGGCCATCGAACAGCAGGCAAAGGGTTTGCGAACGTGCCAGCTTGCTTGGGCAGGGTCTTTTTGGGGTGGTTTCTTTGTACCTGAAGGGAGGGGCTGATTTGGGAGACCCCTCATCCTATCAGGTTGCCACTCGCATGCCCTGAAGTAACAAGAAAAGGCACCCCGCCGTGAAACCCAGATGTTTGTTGACTGTTGTTTCGGCGCATTTGCTTTGGGGGTCATTTTAGTGGCTGCCTATGATCAGGGATTTGTGGAGTTCCTCGAATCAACACTTCATCAATTCACTGGCAGGTTCCAATGAAATCAGACAACTTTAAGCTGAGGCCTCCCTGAGTTTATATCAGCAGTTTCCATGTCTCATTTGTTCACGGCCATTTCCCATCTCCAGCATCACCCGCATCACCAGCATCACCAGCATCACACAGAAAATGCAAGGGATGCCCGCCAAAACCAACAATAATAACAATAACGATAACAATGATAATACATCAACATGGGTGCAGTTTTTAGCGTGATTGTTGCGCATTTAAGCACGCTCTGCAAGTTTTCCTATTCGCCCCCCGGCCCCCTCCCCCGCACACGAACTCTAGCGACAAAGTCGTACAGCAATTCCGCAGAAGCAAAGGACCTGACACTCGCACCCACGTTGCCTTGCGGACCCGGCCAGATGGGCTTGCCCTCATGCCCTTGTGATCATGACTGCGTTTTGCTCCAGGCCTTCAGAATGCTGGAAAAGTGTTTTCTTCTCCAAATGCCTGACCCTGACAACCCGTCTTAGTTAAGATTTGCACTCAAGCTCCACTTTCCGTTGTTGCAAGTGTTCTTCTCCAAATGCCTCACCCTGGCCAAATTTGCACTCAACTTCCATTTTCCTTTGTTGCCTTCCGAGTTTGCAGAACAATGTCTTGCCAACGTCGCCCCTTGCCCAGGACGAGTTCGATTTCACCGCAGAGGCCACGGGCATGGATCGCATCGCAGACGCTCTGGAGCGGAAAGGCAAGGAGCTGAGCGGGCGGCGGGCGGCGGGCGGCGGGCGGCGGACAGCGGGCGTTGGTCAGGTTCGGTGGACGGGCGCTACACGGGCGCTACACAGCGCGCATTTTACCCAAAACAGAGGCTGACTGTTTAGGTTCATTCGTGAAGCCATTGCAACTTTTGGACCCACTCAGAGGCTGGTTTCCCTTTTTTAACGCCATAGGCGGGGAATGGGCTTTTGAAGGACGAAGAAAACATCAGGCCGGGATCAATCAACAGGAGAATCCACAATTGAAGCCACCGGATTCCCCGCTTGAAACCAGGCGAAATGGGGGACTTTTTTTGAGGGCTCCCAGGAGCCCAACTCCCTGAGACTTTGAGTTTTTCGATGGCCGAAGGGTCATTTGTGCGAGTCCCGCCGGTCAGGTTCCATGGTTCCATGACTCAGCTGCCAAAAGCGAATCACGTCTTCACGAGCTCCCAGTTTGTTTCCACGTCTCTCAGTGAGTCAAAGGAGGCATTGCGGCCTGAATGTCACCTGAATGACTCAGTGGAGCGATGCTTGTTCACTTACAAGGGATGAATACATATATATATATATATATATGGTATATTATGTATGAAACTATATGATCATTCACATATGCATATACATATACACATATATATTTGTATAATACAAAATATATGTATACTTGAATCCAATGGGAGTGGAGCACCTTTGGGAGGCCGCCGCCCGGCGGTGCACGTGCCGCGCTCCGTGCCGGGCCTTACGTCCCGGCGGGTGCTCTGCAGCTCGGTCCGCCCCCTTGTGCCCGTTTTTGTGTTTTGTTTTTTGTGTTGGGTTGTTGTGGTGTGCTGGTTGTTATTGTGTTCTGGAGCGATTGCCGTCGTTTTAGTATTTTGGTAGTCGGTCATTTGTTTCTTGATTTCTTGCTTTCTTTTTTGCTCTCTCTCTCTCTCTCTCTCTCCCTTTCTTTCTTTCTTTCTTTCTTTCTTTCTTTCTTTGTTTCTGTCTTCCTTTTCGTGTTTCTTTATTTATTTCTTTCTTTCCTCCTTGTCTTCTTTCTTCTTCCCCCTGTGTTGTTTAGGTATTTCATTATTTATCTATTCCTGTCTTTCTTCATTTATTCCGTTATTCCTTCCTTTCTTTCTTTCTTTCTTTCTTTTTTTTTATTTCTTTCCTTTCATTGTTTTGTTTTGGTTATTTATGTTATTTGTTTCTTGTTAGCTTCATGTTTGTGGCTCTTGCTATTTGTTGTTTTCCGAGACATTTTCCAATTTGTTTTTGTTTGTCGTCAAATTGTTTGTTTAATTCATGTTGAATATTTTCGTCTGACTGTCATTTGTTCTTGTTTGTTGTTTCTCTATTTGTCTTCTTGTGCAGCCTTATCAGGCTGTATAACTTTAGATGGACTCACGCCCTGAGTTTCTGGAGTTTATGAGACTTGTGGGGAAGACCATTTTGGTGGTCAACAAAAAGTTCGGAGTGTTTTTTGGATGAGGCAGTCCATCAACAAACAGAGAAACGCAGCCCTTGAGGCTATGGGTGACCATGAGGAATTGTCTTTGATATTTGGTGTTGGAACTGTCAGTCCGCACACAACGTGACAAGCAGGACAACACATGAACGCAGGAGGTCCGTCTAAAGCTCTCTTGGAAGGGCCGGTTGGGCCCGTAAGACACGCCCATGTGACCACTGACCGCCATGGTTGTTGGTTTCTTTCCAGGCACAATGAGCACTCCAACAAAAACGCCCAAGTGAACCCAAATGAGTTGCGCGGCCTATTTGTTGGCATTTTCCCACTGACCGACAGGCAGCCAGACCCAACCTCACGGCTTTTCGCTGTATGACTGGATGGTTCCCCTTTCAGCCCAACGAACCCCAACGAGATGTTCTTTGGCAATGCCACCGAAACTGAGACACCTCCGACCTTCGACGAAGGGGGGTTGGGAGGGAGGAGAACCTGCAAGCCCCATAGAATATCATGGACTAAGAGATTGGCTCGAGCCAATGGACAACAACTCTTGAAGTATTAGCCTTTGCCATTCGGACATGCTGTGCCTTTACTCTTTTCAACTTGAGCATGCCCAAGTTGAGCCATACGAGCTCCCTTTCCTGATTGGAGACTAAGCACACATCGATTGGTCCACGAGCTGCTTGCACAGCGGCTGGGCTAACAGTGGATGTACCAACCATTCACCTGGTGCAATGACAAAGCCAGGAGTGGATCTGCCGGCGCTTGAAGACTATCTTAAGTCAGATCGCGGGTAGAGACCCCCTTTACCAGCAGCATGCGGCCTGCAGCCAGCGCGAGGTTGAGTCTCGTTCGAATTGCAACGCCTGTAGCATTTCCTGCGAGGGCCCTGCAGATCTGAGCAAAGAAGGCTTGTGGCACACACAAAGAAGGATATCATGTCTGAACTGCTGGCATGATGACATGCGGAGGGTCATGTTGCCCAGCTTGGAGCACAGCGCAGGGCTGTTGTTAACATCCAGCTTGGCCGTGAGAGCTCCGTGGAAAGTTTGTGCGGCAACGCGCAAGGCCGAAGCTGCGCAGGTGCCGCTCCGGGGGGGGGGGGGGTGTTCGAGGGATTTCATGTGGCGTGGTCACCCGACTGTGCTTAGCAGCCGTGAGTAAGAAATAGGCATGACACGGCTGGTGACAGAGAGGTGTGTGAATGACATGAGCTCCTCTTGTCCCGTCATTCACTGTCTCCCTCTACCTTCTCTCTCTCCTATCTCTCGCTTCTCTCGTGGAACGAGGTAGGACGAAGCGAGGAGAGAGAGCAGGGGAAGGAGTTAGAGAAGCGCTCACATCCTATCGCTTTCCCTCTCCTTCCTATCACATGCCTCTTTCCTGCTCGCCGTTCACAGATCCATTCTTGGCGAGCAACAGATAGGAAAGAGAGTACGGCGCCGCGACCTGCTAGCCCTGCGCCTGCCAGGCTGCGCCCTCAGTGCATCATTCGAATCAGGGGCTGGCGGCGTGTCAGGCCAGTTCCCAAGACATTGACTTGGGGCAAGAGTTTGAATCAATCGAGACTTGCTCAAGTAACAGGGTGCAGACGCTAGGGTGGCAGAGCTCAATGACTGCCAAAATGAATACCGATCCGTGCCGAAGGGCTTTGGCCGACACGTCAAGCCCGAGACTCATCGAAGGCGTGTTTTTTCCATTGCCTGCCCCGAAGGCTGCTTCCACTGCGGCTTGCGGCTTGCGGTTTGCTCTCATTCGAACTGCTGTGGTTGGCAGACGCAATGCTGCCGACGGCATGCGCTCACGCCATTTGAGTCTGACGCTCTCGGATGTTGGCAAACCTTTCGGCTTTGCCATCAAAAGCCGGTGGGCAAGGAACTGTGCCCATAGCTTTGCAAAGTTCCAGCTGCACGTAGTAGGAAGCAATTTCTGCGAAGCCTGCTGGCCAAGCAGCGAACAAGCCTTAGGCCCATCACAGTACACCGCAGCGTCCCAGTGTATTTTAGGGATTTGTGCCTTGACCTGGAGTAGCACTAGATGGCAGTATGAGGCGCATCTTGTTGGGTTGACTTGAGAAAAGCACGGAGTCGTTGGTCCGAGTCAGCCTGGTTGCGCCCAGAGCTGCAGGGCAAGCTTCAGCTTCTTGCGCATGTGTTCGCACCATTCGAGTTGGATGAGTTGCCCGCGCTGTGCTAGCAGGCATTTTTCCAGCAGGTGCTTCGAGCTTGAACTTTGGGAGCTCAAGGAAATCAGGCCTGCTTGCGGTGACGCTCTCGGATAGCAATCCTTTCGACGTTGCCATCCGAAGCTGTTTGCATGTGGTAGGAGCCAATCTCTGCGGAGCCTGCTGGCCAACCAGCTGACAGGGCTTAGGCTTGTCTCAGCCCCTACGCGCCGCAGCGTCCCAGTGTGTTCTAGGGGTGTGCGCCTTGACCTAGGCTGCTTGGAGCGAGGTTTGCGTTGGGCACCAGGAGTAGCACTAGATGGCACTATGAGGCGTCATGTTGGGCTGACTTGAGCAAAGCACGGAGTCGTTGGGCCCGGTCTGCTTTGTTATGCCTTGTGCTTCGGGGCAAGTTAGAGCTTCAGACTGCTGATGTGGTTGACAGACAGGACCATTTGGGTCTGATGCAGTGCCTTGCAGCGCCGGCAGCGCCGCTACTTCTCAGCCCTCAGGCTAAGGCTGGCAGGCGTTTGTCCAGCATGTGCTTCAATTTTTGCCTTCGCCTCAAGACAACTTGGAGCTTGCACTTTGAGAGCTCAAGGAAACCAGGCCTGCTTGCGGTGACGGGCGTGGGCTCTCGGACGGCAATCCTTGAGAGTTCTAGGCGCCTCTTGTGCTTCGTTTGCACTGGACACAAACCAGATGTCAGCACGCGCCGACCTGTCCCACCCCTCATCTTCTCCCAAGCCCAGTTGGCCATAGTCACTTCGACGTTGCCATCCAAAACCGGTGGTGAAGGCAGCCCTATGAACACGGCTTTGCGAAGCCCCAACTGCACGTGGTAGGAGTCACTCTGTGCGGAGCCTGGCGCCCAAGCAACCAACAAGGCTTAGGCCCAATCTCAGCCCTCACGAACTGCAGCGTCCCAGTGTATTCAAGGGTTTTGTGCTTGACTCGGGGAGCAAGAAACGGGACGGCTGACTCTGTTCCCAGCAAGCAGGTCCTGCAAGCTTTTTGGATTCGGCGAGGGGTTTTGCGAAGTGGTTCTGCGAAGCACTTCTGCACGACTCTGCGAATCAGAATAGTCACTTGCGTAGTCAGCTGGAAAGCTCTTCGGAGGGTTCTGCGAACCGCTTCGGCTCAGCGAGGCTGCGGTTCTGGAGCTGCGGTGACACGTTCGAAGTGGAAATGCAAACTTGGTTTGGCAGGGCTACAGCGATGGTGCCCCTTTAGTTTTGAGCTAAGCTGCTTGGAACGAGGTTGCGTTGGGTGCCAGGAGTAGCACTAGATGGCGTTGTGAGGCGCGTCATGTTGGGTTGAGCAAAGCACGCAGCCCTTGGGCTCTGTCAGCTTTGTTCTGCTCGGTGCTTCGGGGCAAGCTTGAGCTTCAGACTGCTGGTGTGGTTGACAGACAGGACCATTTGGGTCTGATGCAGTGCCTTGCAGTGCCGGCAGTTCCGATACTTCCCAGCCGTCACGCTAAGGCTGGCAGGCGTTTGTCCAGCATGTGGTTCGGTTGCTGGCTTCGCCCCAAGACCGCTCAGAGGTTGCACTTTGGGAGCGCAACAAAGTCATCCCTGCTTGAGTTGACGGCGTAAGCTCTCAGATAGCAATCCTTCCGGCTTTGCCATCACAAATTGGTGTTGAAGGCAACCGACCTGTGCCCGTAGCTTTGCAAAGTTCCAGCTGCACGTAATTAGTAGGAAGCAAATTCTGCGGAGCCTGCTGGCCAAGCAGCTAACAAGCCTTAGGTCCATCAAAGTACTTGCACACCGCAGCGTCCCAGTGTATTCTAGGGAGTTGTGCCTTGACCTAGGCTGCTTGGAACGAGGTTTGCGTTGGGCACGAGGCTTGCGTTGGGCACCAGGAGTAGCACTAGATGGCACTATGAGGCGCATCATGTTGGGTTGACTTGAGCAAAGCAAGGAGTCGTTGGGCCCGGTAAGCTTTGTTATGCCCGGTGCTGCACGGCAATCTTCAGCTTCCTGCGCATGTGTTCGCAGCATTTGAGTTGGATGAGTTGCCCACGCTGTGCTGACAGGCATTTGTCCAGCAGGTGGTTCGAGATTGAACATATTGAACTTTGGGAACTCAATGAAACCAGGCCTGTGACGGGCGTGGGCTCTCGGATGGCAATCCTTTTGATGTCTCATTACTATTCAGCCCTCACACTAAGGCTAGCAGGCACTTGTCCAGCATGTACTTCAATTTCTGGCCTCGCCTCAAGACAGCTTGGAGGTTGCACTTTGGTTGCTTATTGAAGCCAGGCCTACTTGCGGTAACGGACGTAGGCTGTCGGATGGCAATCCTTTCAACGTTGCCATCCAAAGCTGGTGGCAATACCAACCTATGCACAGCATAGCTTAAGCCGATACTTTCCAGAGCTCAGGCCTCATGATAGCCGTGAACATACTCTCGCGTTGCGTTTTTCCGGGAGTGGATGTTGCTCGGCCACACAAAAAGCACGCTTCTGATCCCCTCTTCCCAATGGCCATCCCTTCTCCATGACCTGCGTGCCGCTGAAGGCTGTCATTTCAGGTCTCATTCGCGCCAGCCTTTCCTCTTCTTCCTCAGGGTGAACGGCATATTCGCATGAGGGAATTGAGAACTTGCATGGGTTCCCCAGCGCGGCGCGGCCGGAGATGTCACAAGCGGCTGCGGAGGTCCTTGCAATTTTTGCTGTAGCAATCAGTGTCTCTTCCTCCTTTTGCCCCTCTCTTCAAGCATCTTAGGGGATCGCGTGCCATCATCCAGCAAGGGAAGGCAATCACTAAAGTGTCGGCCGAAATCGTCTTGGATTGTTATAAAAAGCAATCAAGGGTTCAAATGACAGCTCCTTTCTTTTTATGTTCTCATTTCAAGTTGGCTTCGAGCTTGATTCAGAGATCTTGAAACCTGCCAGCAACGTTTACTGCTTTGCCCGTGCAACGCAAGCATCCTGTGGATGGTGCGACTTTCTGCCACTGCGACTTTCGATCGTCTCCGCTCATGGCATCTTGGAAGCACATGCGTGAGATGTGCGGCCATGTGATGTTCGGAGATCTGGCCCAAACGTACACTGACATTGGCAAAGATCATTTGCTGAACAATTGAGCGTTTGCGCGCGAGTGCTCTAGGTCGTCCCCAGCAATTGCAGACTCACATCCTGTAGGCGCCGTGAAACTAGCTGAAGCGTGGTTTTGCCCAAATCAGCTTTGGTGAGACTCCTAACCATGCCCCATGCTCGTCGCAGTTGACGCGCCGTGTGCCTCGCAGACGCAAAACAGAGGGAGCGGCTCAGGCGCGGTTTGCCCTCAAATTCTCGAGTGGCCCCTGCGATTCAAACATTTGGCCTCCCCATTCCTTCAGTTTGACCCCCCATTTGACCCCCCGTTCCTTCAGTTTGGCATGGGCGGGCGGTTCCCCCGCAAGAGTTGGCCAACTCGAAAGAGGCGCCCGGCGCCCGGTGAGGCATGGATTTCGTGCCCGGGGCGCCTCTCTCGCAGCTCCGGGAGGCCCCGAACTCTGGGTCCGGGGAGGTTCGGCGGATAGCTAGGAAACCCTTTTGTGGTGATATCTGATGTAGAGTGCTTGAGGTGTGCTGATTTTTGCAAAGGGGGAGTTTCCGCGAGAATTAGATATCTCTGGCTACTTTTTTGAGCTGGCTAGCTCACACTTCCGGGTGCTTTTCTAGCCTTTCATCTTTTTCAGCTTGGCAAAAGAGAGAGTCCTCTTGAACCCCTTGGGGCAACTCCATTCAACTCGTTTGCAGGGTGGTTGGCATGGATCGAGTTGGGAGTTGCGGCCATCGGAGGGCCTATGGTCAACGTCACATCATGCGGATGGAGACCCTTTTGGCGACAAAGGATATGGCACTTTGAATTTTAAGCCGAATTAAAACTCATACCCGTAGAGTGTGAGCTTCTTTTGCAACATGCCCACCAACCCAGCAATGTGCGGGGACCTCATGTCTCCCGCTCCCACCCCGAGGCCCCCTTGATCCCGCGCTCGCGATCCAGGAGCTGCAGCGGCGGGGCATTGTGATCGAGCCCGGGTCCATGGCCGAGCAGGCGATCGAAGGGACCCACCCTCTTTGAGCTGATTTTTGTTCGGGTCGTGTCAGGACATGGCCAATGTGTCACTGGTGTCTAAAAGCTTGTCAAAGGCCAACCTTTAGGATGTGATGAAAGGATTAAATAAATAAATATATATATATATATATATATGGGATTCCTGTTCAATTATGGGATTATTCATTATTAACCAACAACATGTGAATAAAGCTTATCAAACAAACTGCGCTTAGTTGTTGATTGCTTCAACCCCCAAGTGGGTCAACGGAAGAACGGAGGTCTTCGGCCGCAAGCTGCTGACATCCTTGACGGAAGCCTTCGGCGTGATGGTCTTCGAGGAGGGCTTCTTCCATGCGGATCCTCACCCCGGCAACATCTTTATCAGGAGGGGCCCTTGGGGGCGGGGCCTTGCGGTGGGCCTTGGGGGAGAGGGGGGGGGGATGGTCATGTACCTTGGTTTTTTGTATTGAGCCACAAGTCATGACCAACTTCTTAGCGATCCCAGTTATAGTGGGTACCTTTTTCTAGGGGTTGGGTTTGCAACATGTTCAGGCCAAAGGTGGGGCTGCGGGCGGGGGGGATGGTGGACGCGTGGGCCGTCTATGTTGCAAAGTGCCCATGGCACTGGGGGCCCTGCCCATGGCAACATGGACCCTAAGCACATGGCGGTGGCTCAAGAAGATGTACCAAATTTGTATCTTGGCAAATGGAGCCCCAGACTAAAACCTGCCTAGGCCTAGCTCTTTCATTTTGAGCCACACCCAGACCCGTGACGACAGGGTTTCATTTCAAGGGGGTATCCCGGCAACGGGGGGACTCAGAGATTCGAACAGTAAGCCCGTCACACTTTCAATCAGCGGGGTCCCGTTAAGACTCCGTCAGCTTGTTGTTACTCGGGCAGGTTGCCAGGACTCCCTTCGGTGGATTGAAACATCACCTCAGGGCGGTTAGGTGATGTCTAAGGAGCTGGAAAGGCATCGGGTGTATATAACAAAATGCACAGTATTTGCCAACACCTGCCAGGGGTCCACAGTAGTGAGAACACCTATGACGATTTCAATGGGGAGCAACTTGTGGGCTTATCACTTGGGTGGCCCTTTCGACCACTTGGATCCCTCTTTAGATGATTCTTCGGAAGTTGAAGGAAAGTTGCAAGGGAAACGGGCCCAATTTTCCCAGGTTCCTTCCCCGTTGTACTGAACCCAGAAATATCAACCACCAAAAGGAAACTGGCTGTAAGTATGGTCTCTTCGGATCTATGCAGCCGTCAGGCCAGATGGGTCTATCGCACTGATTGACTTCGGCCAGACCAAGCAGAGCCCCGCTTGCACCAAGCGGGTTGCCCGTGGTTTTCTGCCCATGAACCGAGGCCTGAGTAATGACCCCTCAAAGTTTGGCGTACGAAACCTAATGCTGGAAGACGAACCATTTTCTCTTGGAAAGGGCGGGTTCCGCGCATGGGCAAATCGGCGAGTTGCTTCATCGATCTAGCTTGCTGGCCCCCCAGGGAGTAAGACCTTATTTGGCAATTGGGGCGGGCGGGGTCGTGTTCCTAAAAAGGCCTAAAGATTGACTCCCATCTTTCAAAGGACCAATTTAGAGCGTGGCCAAAACTCCCACAGGAGCAGGGTTCAAAGTGAAGCGCCATGTCCGCACCTCCAAGCTGGAAATCAAGTATTAAACTCTTGGAGCCACAGAAATTAGACAACAACTGGAAAAGAACAAAAAGTCGAACGGGTGGAACCAAGTGTGTGCACTCGTGCTACTGGAAATAGCTTCGAGAAGGGTTTGTAATTCTTGGACCTTCAAGGCTGCAAGGGCAAGCAAGTTTGCTGGGGCCCTGCCACCGCGCGGCGACAGGATCAACTTCAAGTTCCGGAAGCAGGCGGGAGCACGGGCGTTCAGTTGCTTTCCAAGTCCCCTCCCAGGATGGACACCTTGGAGTTTTTGTTTGGTTAAAAACCATAAAATAAATGATAATAATATGTGTGTTTTTCCCCCGAGGGTGGAAAGCTGGCAGGAGGCGCGAGGTCAGAAAGCCGGACCAAAAAAGCTGTGCGCACACAGGTCGCGGAGCTCATGGTGCGAGTTTCGGAGTACACCAAGCTGAGTGACCAGGCAACGCAGCCTTTTGCCGCGTTTCGCTGTGCAAGGCCCTCGGAGCCAGGAGTCTCGTTATCCCCAAGCCATTTGGCTATGGGTCAAAATTAGACCAGCAGACCACAGATTTTAGTCCGTGGTTCCATTTTCCAGGGTTCCATTTTGGGCCTTTTGAGTACCCATTTTTCACCCACACCAATTTAAGCCTTCTGTAAGAGAAACACACGTGTTTTTGTTTTTTGCTCGGAGGGGTACGACCTTTCAGCGTACAGCTCTGGATCCTTCAGGCATCACAATGGCTTTCCCAGTTGGCCAGCCTTATTCAAGCCACAGGCTGGTTGGGTGGCCCTTAGGCTCCAAGAAGAACAACGCGACCTGAAGGCTTCCAACAACTCCCCCTGTGGCTCTGAATCAGCATTGACGCTGGGTTAGTCAACTTGGTGGTATGGCTGTATTCAACCCTTCCCGCCGAAAAGTGAAGCTTTGCCTCTGAAATGGGACACCCCTTGTGAATCAACCAGTGGCCCATTAATTAATCCACACTTCTTCCATGCTGGGCGCTGTGTCTTCAGGACTCAGCAGATGCGAAGGAGTATTTGCAATCCCTGGGCGGGTTCGCCAAGAGCATGGGCCACTCGGCTGAGGATCGAGTTGGGGCCCCTGAGCTACTCTTGTCTTGTCTTGTCTTGTCTGTCCGCATGAGTCCGTGAGGTGAACTCCAGTCGGGGCACTGCACATGACGTGCGCGCACACTTGTATCAGTGTGGTTGCGCTAGCCTAGCCATACGAAGACAATTGCTCACGCTGCAGCTAGGCAAGCACTTGAAAGAGAAATAAATGCAAAAGAAGAGCAGCTGCACATGCTGCTCACACGCCTGCTACCCAGCATCAGCTGGGGATTGGCGACGGGGGTGCTCATTCGAGTTCCCCGTGTTCGCGCCACCGGTTAACACATCATGCAAGTATCAGCTCACCAATTCGGGACGGGCGATTTTCCGTTTTGCAATTCAAACGGGACTTGCAATTTCCAGGGGGTTGCAAAAAATGGGAGGGGGTCAAACTGAAGGAAAGGGGGGTCAAACATAAAGGAGTGGGGAGTGGGGAGTCAAAAAGAAGGAATGGGGGGGTCAAAAGCATCATGTCCCCTTTAGAGCTGGTGATGCCGGCATACAGCTGACAAGCGCAGGTGCGTGTCCTTACGTGGGGTGCCCCTGAACACCGTCCAAAAAGCCAGATGATGACGCGTTGGCACTTACTTGCTTTGAGGCTGATTTCAATTTCCTTGGTTGTCCAACGCTGACCGCTTGACCTGTTGGTGTTCCCGTGTTCGCCCAGTCCTACAACGTTCATTTCCTGCTCCTTTGGCAGACTAAGGAGTGGAGTTCCTGCCGTCGGCTGGGCCTTCCTGCGCAGGCGTGAGTTAAATTGAACGGCGCGCCACACACAAGTTTCAACGAAGTGGAGCGAGCTACAACCATTGCTGGGCTTGGTCAAACATATTTAAACGCGCTATTATTTTTGTTGCCCTGGGTGCCCCTTTCATGCGCAACCCTGACCCATATGTGAGCCAGTGTCAGGTCCCGTGAGGTTCACGAACATACGTTGGGTGACTCGAGTTCTAGATGGTGTTCTAAGACCGCATGATCATCCCTTGCAACCACAGGACCTGGATATTGCAGGGTTACGAAAGCACTCAACTTGGACACCAAAATGTTTCAGGGGTCGATTCGCTGACACCAACTGAACATAGCCACAAGCGATGGGAAGGGCCGCTGACAAACCACTCATGTCCAAGCCCCTTTGCCCCTAAACTTGCTCGGTCCTCATGGAGCCTAAAAGCCCTCATTTCGATGCGGTTGAACCCATTGTTGAAGCAAGATCATTCAGTTCTTCCTTCCATCAGCATCTTTCAAGGTGAGCGCAGGCTCCTTAGCTGGAGGGGGGACGCCACTACTGTTTCAGCACCAACTTGGGGTAGGCCCTTGTGGATCCGGACGTCTTCCGTGAGTCATGTTTGCTTTTGCTCACTTCCTGAGTTCCTGGAGTTTAAGCTTTTTGGGAAGATCATTTTGGTGGTAAATGTAAGGTTTGGATTCAAGAGTGAGTTTATGACTGTCAGCCCCCAAGAGTCAGGGGCCCCAAAAAAAGCCTTGGAGCGTGGCCGTTCGTTTTCCGCAAGGCGCGCTGGCCCTGTGGCTCTTTGACAGCAGCCGCCGGGAGCTGCCGGACGGCTATGAGGCCAACGCACCCTGGCAAGCAGGGCTCAGGGACCCTGCGACCGGAGTTGACCGGGTGGATGAAAATCATGCACCGCCAAAAGTGGTCCACAAGGCACCCGGTTGAATTGCTGGTTTCGTTCCGAAGGCTCCGGGCAACCGCACGGAGGCACCATGGCTCTGGATGTTGCCGGGTGGCACGGTTCCGGGCTGGCTTACGTTGTCTCAGGGAACGAGGGGCCCGGGTCCACATGGACACATGGAGCGGCACCCTTTCTGATTTGTTACAAGCACTGCCTTATTTCCTCTCCAAACTTTCAGCGTTTATTCCAGATGTCTTCATCGTTCGTAGGGCAAAACGCATGCAGTTGCTCCTATCTCGGCATCGCGCCTTGTTCAGCTCCCCGTCCCCACGTCCAGCCCACGCGCCAAGGAGCTGTCCCCGAACTGCCCGGTGCGGGATGCGGCTCGAGTGCAAAGTGCCGGCTTGCCAAACGTAGAACTCTGGGTCCCAAATAGCTCATGATTGTCAAGTTTTCCTAAATGTCCCATGCTAAAAAGGGGTTTGGCAACTTCTGATGTTTGAAGTGCTCCATTGCTTAGTGGCACCTTAAGAGGTCTTGCGCCCAGCTTTGCGCGCATGCTTAGGAACATTTTAACGCATTTTGGGCCTGGTTGGTGCGCTGGGAAGGGGACCTCTGCCCAAAGGGAATTCGGCCTTGCAAACTTTGGGGTCTGACCATTTTGAGTTGCTCCCTGAGCTGATGGACTTTACTTGGGAGGATTGTGTTAGTGGCCAGTTTGGACTCTTTCTGAGCAATCCACTTAGGCAGCGAGTTGAGTCAAGGCAACGAGCGGCTATGAGCGACTACATACTTCAAGCTGTTTCGTTACAAGTAGGTGGCCTGTTGCGTCAGGCGAACTTGCAACCTGACGGAAGATGGGGAGGAAAGATTGATTTAGCTAGAAGGCTGTATTTAGGGTGCACTCTATATAATTCTCAGGTGAGTTTATGTGTGGTTTGGGGGGTAGTGGAAATTATCTCTGGCTAGTTGCACCTTGTTCCGTTGTAAAGCTTCAGGGGCCCTTGGGAATCCCAGTGCATCACAGACAGGGCCACTTTTCGCAGCTATAGCAGGAAGCCCAAGCGCTTGTTTCGCGGGGTTCCATGCGTTCTTTGCTTTACAGAAAAACTATGTCTATATGGCCATAATCGTTGTTGCCTCTGACAGAAACCAACCGGGGATGAGAATGTGCCTGTCTTTTACAGAGTTTCGCATCCCGCTTGTTTTTAGGGCGAAGCACAGAAGGTTGTTGGAACTTGAACTAATGGCTGTGGGTCAAAAATAGGTAACCAATGGCTAAACCCTGCGGTGCTTTGGTGGTTAATTTGGCCCCGTACCCAAGAACTTCCGATGCCATTCCTTTCTGGTGGAATCTCATCAGTTTCCTCCTCAAGACCCACAAAACCCAGGTGGCAGCATTCCCGCGCGAGTCGCTTGCAATGCAAAATCGTCCGCCCTCAGTGTCAGACCGGGGGGGTGAGGGCAATCTGTGTTTTGGGACTGGTTTTGTCACCTTTTGGGGCCATGGTTGCTTTTCTTCCCTTGGTTTTGTTTCGCAGGAGGTATGGGATGGTTGCCCATGTTTCGGGGACCAGTTTTATCGAATTTTGGTGGAGTGTGCATGTTTTTGTTGTTCTCTTCGGGGGGGCAAAATGGGAGTCGATCACTTCAAGCGAACATGGGCGGGTTTTGAAAGGAACCCAGCTGAAAGCCAATCAGATGGTAGTTTTTCCCTTGTTGTAGCGTCCTGACTCCTGATTGGGGATGCCGCTCATCTTGAACCACCTTGTTTGGGCATATCTTTCTTTCGAGGTCACCTTGTTTGGCTTTGAATGGACACCACCAAGGGGCACCCTTTTTTGCTCATGTCCTGACTTCCTACACTTTATGCTTTCGGGATGGCCATTTTAGTGGCTAATGCCAAGTTTAAACTTTTGCTGGCTAACCCACTTCCTGGGCAGTTCTTCTGGAAAATCGGATTGGCCCTCCATTTTGAACGGGCCAGACTTAGGAACGTTTCGACTTTGGGGTAGGCCGGTAGGGCGTTTTGGTGATACGTTCGGACCACTTTGAGGTTTGTGCTCCTCTGCCGCATGACGCTGCTCATCCGTGGCCTTGCCATGCGCCTGAACGCCGGGGACTCAGGGAGAAGGCTCCAGGCGATTTGTAGCCAGCCTGCCATACGCAGACCTGATGCTTAGAGTTATGTTTGTAGAATTGAGAGGGATGTCTGTTTTTAAGAGTTTATTGGGGGTTGCCCAGTAAACATATTTTAGAGGGATTACTTTTAAGTGTTGAGAGTTTAAAGGCGGTTACCCACCAAAACTGTAAGTGTTTGCAATTGGGGGGCCAAGTCATGTAGAGGACGACGCCTGCATGTCCGTCAATGACTGTCAACATGTGCAACAGGCTGTGTGGGACAATCAGGGACGAACTTTTGGGGGTTGGCAGTTCATTCTAAGTTTTGGCTGGAGACCCAAACTGCTACCCCAAGACTCCCTTGATGCAACCACGTGGGGCAAAACTTTTAAGCCAGGAATCCCTTGAATTGTGTCCCAGGTGCAACTGGTACCTTCTGGAATTCCCAGCTCATACCCCCTTATGAAATCTCATGTGGCGGCTAGGAACCAGGTGCCAGTTACCAGGATATCATGGCTGCGTCTCAGACAAGCCTTTCACATCTGTTTGTTTGAGTTGGAGCCCGGTTCCAGTTTGGGGCTGTGCAACCTGTTTCGGGGATGCGGATAAGGGAAGGACGGGGAAACCCATCGGCAGGATGGTTTTCTCTCAGTTTGTTTGAACTCCTGTCTTTTTGTTCCCAAGTGAAGCAAGACATGCGCGGGGTGCTTGTTAGATTTGGTTCTTGGTCCAAGAGCTCAACTAATCGGAAGGCACGTCCCTAAAGCATCGGATCCATTTTAAGGAGATCTGCAAGAACAGGGCCCAATACAAAGGAGCACCTGTCAGCCGGATAGAAGACCTCCTTTACTATCTGATTCAGAGGACAATTTTTTGTAGACCTAGTGGTTTGGATGCATTCCTCATGGCACCCTGTTTCTGTGTTTCTTTTTGGATGCCATAGTCTATATCATTTGAGGTTTGCTTTCCCGCTGGATAAGATTTTGTCCAGTCCGCTGGAACCCTAAACTAAATCCACACAAACCTACCCTAACCCCCCCCCCCCCCCTCCCCATAACCCTAAACCCTAAACCAAGCCTAAACCTACCACCCTAAACCGTCCCTAAGCCCGCCTCAATCCAATCTCTTCATTCACCAAAAAACCAAAAAAAAGCAAAGGTCGGACAACATCCTGAGAAAACTTGCTGGAGCTCAGTGGGGAAGGAGGGAATGACCCCTATAAACCATGTCTTCTGGTTTCCTTGAAGTTCATTCCCACCTTCCCGACCTATCGCGCCAGTGGACCAGCAAGACGACGTGCGGAGCCACACCGCTGAGGTGTCCTGGTCCCTGGCGGATGCCTGGCGGAAACCGGCGGAGCGCCTGCTGCAGGGGGAGCTGCCCGGCT
The DNA here is from genome assembly GCA_963377175.1 of Effrenium voratum. Classification (NCBI taxonomy): domain Eukaryota; class Dinophyceae; order Suessiales; family Symbiodiniaceae; genus Effrenium; species Effrenium voratum. Next base: position 37,239 of record CAUJNA010000728.1, on the reverse strand, counting down.
GCGAGCCGCCGAAGAAGCCACTTGGACCGCCGGTTGGTCCGGTTGGACCGTTGGACCCCCCACGGAACACGCGGGGGCTGAACAAAAATGGCCAATCCCTTGGCTGCTAGTGGGTTGAGTTTTTTAGACTGCGAAACTTTTTGGGAAGTCAGGGCTTGTTCCCGCTATTTTCCACAAACAGTTGAACTTTTTGCAGAGGCTTCAACAGCGACCAAGATCCCTTCCCCCTAATGTTAGACTCATCCCTATTAACATGTTTTTTAGATAGGGGGGAGGGGACCGAGATTTAACAAAACAGGGCGGGGGGAATGCGATTAACATTTGCATGAGTTTAGGCTTTGGTAGCCCAACCCCTAATATTTAGCCCCTTTATGTTGCCCAGTGCTGCGCTGGCTTCCTTTCGTTGAAGAGGGCGGTTTCCGGTTAGCGCCTGCTCTTTCGGCGGCTCTTAAAAGCCTGCGCTGTGGGGTGGGAAAAATATCTTTCCAAGAGGGGCAAATGGGAACCCCCCCCATGGTGTCACGGTTCCCAGCTGTGGATGTTGAGCCCAGGTCAATTTGGAAACGACTTTCAGCTCTGGTGCGCCGCTGAAGTCAGCCCGTCGCGGTTACTTGGGCTCTTGCTTCGTTCTGGAGAAGCTGGGTTGAACCTTGCCACCCTTCCAGGTTTAAGGTTGGTAACGGATCACTTCCCAGATATGGGAATGAACCTAACCAACAATCCAGCGGTGAAGTGCTGTTTCCCATAGACCCGGCGAAGAACCATCAAGGTTCCGGCCTTTTCGGCGCCAACACGGCGCCCGCGTCACTTTTCCTGCGGGACACCTTGGCCGCTCCGGCCCGCCGTTGGGCGAGACAAAAATCGCGCCGGCGGCCCGTGGCTTTCTGGTTTTGTTCTGTTACTTCCTTCTCCTGTTCTCGGGGAAAAATGAGGAAAAACAAAAACAAGCTGGATTCGGGAACAGGAGCATGGCATGTCAAACAGAAACTGCCCCTACGACCCTACAAGCACACCCCGAGCTGTCTATCTTGACCAGGTGTGTGAGGCGCTGTTGGGGGGGGGGGCAAAAAGATTTGTTTCCCTTTTGGCGTCGCACTTCCGAAGCCCCCGTATAGCTTGGAACATGAACCCGCGGCACCCAACAAGTAGCACTGGTTTGGTTATCTTGTTTTGGAAGGCTCCTCTTGGGATTCTCTTGGCAAGCACGCTCAGAGGTTGCGTGCCCTCCTGAGCCTGAATCGATTCTCTTGAAGCACTTCACGGAAACAAAAACAAGAATCCAACGCCAAGGTCGGCTGCTTCGGGTTTTTGAGCGGCGCGGTGTACAGAATTGGTTTTCCGTTTGCCTGCTCCACATACCCTCCTGGCTATGAAGTTCAACTGGGGGTTTAGCTGGACAAAGCACCTCCCCGTAAAATTGTCCACCATTTGATTGCGTATTTACAATGGAAAGCATGTTTGGTTTTTCAAAAGGAACCCTATGCATCTTGGGCATTGTGCGGGGTATGTGTCTTTTTCATGGCCATCCCCGAAAGGGTTCCATCATCCTCTAATGAATCTGGGGAAATCATTCGGGGGGGTGACGTGTTTGAGGCTCGTGTCCCAATGCTCCCCCAACCTTTAAGGCCTGGGAGGGGAAGCCTCGAATTGCAGCTTTCCTTCACAGCGCCACTCTGGAAGGAACCTTCAAAATGGATGGTCAACCATATGGCTGTGGCTCAAAAAAGTGGTACCAAAATGGCACCTGGGAAAATGGAACCAAAGACTAAAATCTGCGTAACTGTAGCTCTTCAATTTTGAGCCACACCCATATTGTTCCCCCAGATTTTCTGTTCGACTCCCTCATGTCACTGAAAATGGCAAAAGGACAGCCCGGACCCGCGTCTGGGCGTCCAAAGGGACCGCTGCTTGGCACATGATGCGCGAAACTCCGCGGCGAAGCGGATTCAACGGATGGGTCGGAAAAGCGCCGAGATGCGGATGGGGTCCTGGCTGAATGTCCTGTAGAGAAGCGCCAGGGCGCTTGCACCGCATCATCTCTGAAGTGTTTGTGGGCAGAGGGTTTTTTTTTGTCATTTTAGGGCTGTTTGGGACTTCTGGGGTTTTCAATGTCTAGTTGCCCAGACAAGGCACCAATGAGGGACAAACAACATCCAGTCCTTGCGATTCAGCACCCACCTGGGGGGGTTTCTGTTTGAGCGTTTCATCCAACTGCGAGGAGCTACATGGACGGCGGACACAAGCCAACCAAGGCCTGAATCGTGGGCGGTTGGCTGAGACCCAAAAGAAGGCACAACTGGGGGGGAAGGAAGCCACTTTCCAGGTCAGCTATTACTCGGGGTTCATTTAGAAAAGTAGAACTTGATTCCCTGTGTCCTCCAAATTCTCTGGGATTTGCATGCTCATTGAGCATGTGCTGAGCCGAACATGACGTTTCTCGGTTTGACTGCGTCAGGCCGATGCTTCGCAGCTCGCGGGGGCCCGAAGTCAAACCAAGCTGACGCGGTTAGGATCAAAACAGAGGTCGCCTTCTGGTGCCCATGTCACGGGATGTTCCGCAGAGTGTAATGAGGAACACGCCGCAACAGAGATCCAAATTATTCCAAATTGGGCATGGGTTCGCGGGATATGTGTGCTTGTTTGGAAGGGACACGCTAGGGACTACCCAATTGAGAAATTCCCTCGTTTGGAGACAAACCTTGGACAACATTCCAACTTGGCTGTTCAAATCACGTCACTCAAGTTGGTTGGAGCCATGATTGCAAGGGGGCCACCCCCTATTACCCCAGCAATAATCACCGTTATAAACGACTTGGTTGTGGGTTGAGACTGCCTGCCCGCCCCCCTCTCCCCACCCACACACACAGACACGCACCCCTCCTGCCGACACAACCTGAACGGGAGAACGGTGTTTTCAACTGTATATGGGTATGAATTTTAATTAGGGACCCTTTGGACATGATTTAGGTGGGGACTAATGTCCGCCAACCAGGGGCTTCCCCATGAACATTAGTAGCCATATTGGTTGCACCCCTTTGGGGCACTCAGCTTGGCCGACCCACAGAGATCCGAAATTTAGGCGTCGGTGCCCGACAGCGTCCCTGCCACCTTCCCCCACGTGGCGCGGTGGTCCAAGCGACCTGGCCGAAGGGGCCATGGGCATCGTGGCTTTGCCTGACTTCGCTGGTTTTGGCGAGCTTCCGTTTTTTTTTTTTTGGTTTCCACGTTTTGTTTTTGCTTACATATATATATATATTGCGTTGTGTTCGTGTTTGGTAGGGGGGCTGCCCCCAAAAAAATACTTCGCTTCGAGCAATCCCCACACTCCACACTCACGAGCTTACGACCGTGAACACGGTTGTTTGAATTCAAGCATGGTTTTCGAGTGGCTTGGGGCCTATGACTGCTCAACAAGCTTTTTGCATTCAGAGCCTTATCCACCTGTCTGTGTGTCAAACTCCACTTGTCTGCGAGCCGCTCTCGAGAACTCAAACATCGGTTCCGTTAACAAAAGCCAAGCCCCTTCCAAAAACAAACCCGACGGGGGATTAAACGAAGTTGCTTATTCACAACCCAAAGGAACACAAAAGCATCACCCTTTCCGAGCCTCAGGGTGCACTCAGAACACGAAGTCGCCAACATGAAATGTAAACCCAACAGTGCGCCGGGCGGGACATGTAGCAAAACCAGACTGGCGAGCTGCCTGGCGGGATACTGGAGGGATCCAATGGCAAATGCCGGCTCGATACTGGCCGGATACTCGGCAGGAGCCACCGGCAAAGGATGCTCAGCAGGATGCTCGGCGGGATGCTATGGGATACTCAGCAGGATCCACTGGCGAGCCGCTCTGGCGGGATACTCGGCGGGATCCACTGGCGAGCCGCTCTGGCGGGATACTCGGTGGGATCCACTGGCGAGCCGCTCTGGCGGGATACTCGGCGGGATCCACTGGCGAGGTGCTCTGGCGGGATACTGGGTGGGGGCGTGGTGTAGAAGCATCGCAAACGCGGATTCCAACATAAAATCTAACAACCCCTTCCTGGCTGGTGGCGAAAGAACACGTCAGTTTTTTCAAGAAGCCATACCAAGGTTGTGAAGTTGAGGTTTTTACCTGAACAATTTTGGGGACGTGACTTGGTGCTTTTCCGGGCGTGTTCTATCCCGGCATTCCACTTGGCAAAAGATGGCAAACAGTTTGCTGATTCGGCTTGTGGCTTTTTCTTTCGGAGGGGGGGTAGGTCCAAGTCAGTTTAGCTTGGGTTTGCCAAAGCAAACCTCCGCTCAGCACTAGGTAGGGGATCCAAATCTCTAGTGACTTCTCGTGTTCAACCGGTTTGGGGTCATTTTGCCTGCAAAGTCAGCCAAACAAGGGTGTCCTTTCTGTCTTCTCCCACGGCGGTTCGGTGGGGGGCGGGGGCCTTACTCAACAAGTTGGGTCAAACGAAGAGCACCTCGAGCTTTTGGAACGCGAGCTCACCTTTGGGTATTCGTTTCCTGGCGCCTGGAATGCACGGGTTTCTTTGTAACTCCATTGGGTACGGCCTTTTTCCTCAACTCACGTGCGCCCCGAGGCACATCAGCTCCTTCACTCCGGCGCAAAGACAAGCATGGTAGGTTGTCCACGGGGCCACGGGCTTCGTGCCAATGGCCCTGCTGGCGGAATGAGTGGCATGAGTGGCATGTGCGCGAGCGATATGCGTCAGAGGCGCACTTAGCTTAGAGGCAAAGGAGCATGACTTGTACAGTGCTACAGTAAGACGCCGCATGCGTGCGCAAAGATGCGCCAAGGGTATGCCTCCCTGCCATGGTCAAAACACCGGGTTTTAGTATTGGGCACCTGGGTTCCGTTCCTCAAGCTTCCTCGTGTCGATGTTTTGTTGGTTCGGGGACCCACGAATGGTTCCTCTTCCCCTGAAGCTGCCTGGGGATCTCTGGGCTGAACAGCACAAATAGCTGGGGTCTGGAGATCCGGTGTTGCATCAAACACTGCGTTTGCCCCGTTGACTTCCGTCGGTCCCCTGGAACATCTGGGTTTGTCTGAAAATAACGGACCCTCCCCAAAACGTGGTTGGGTTCCTTTTGGCTTCCATTAAGAACTCCACAAAAAAGGGTACACTCAAAAAACGACACGGCCATTTGCCTTTGCCGGTGATTGGCTTGATGCTTCTCGTTGGCTGTGGAGCTTCCGAGGCCGCACGAGCCCGGCACGTGCACGCATGGCAGCATGGAGGATGCAATTGCAGGTGTTCCACGCTGGCGGGTTGCTTCCTTGAAACAACCCACCAAAACGAAACTCGAAGATTGGCAACCGAGAGGTGGTGCTTAAATCAAGCCAAACAGTGAAGCAAAGGCAGCATCATCCAGAAATATTTGGTTGCAACCATCGGCTTACAGCCACATCGGTGTCGCGGCTGTAACAATTCGCCAATAAATTCTTCGCACATACCTGTGGTTTGCTGTTGCTCAGTGGTTCAGTGGCACCCTGTGTCCTTCTTTTTTTGCCCCACTAAACATGGTCTTCCCCGAAAAGGGTTCCCCTTTTTTTTGCAGGGTCACTGAACAACTGAGGTTGGTTTTCCTTCTGCCAACCAACAGCGGCTTGACCCCGAACAAGCCCTGCCATGGGCCCCGCGGGCCTCGAGCGCTGCGATGTGCCGGCGGTGGAGGGCAAAGGTTTGGTGGAGCCATGTTTTCAGACCGTGTAAAAACGGGAAGCGGACAGGAGCTTGGAATTGAAAGTTGCAGATGTTTCAAGGAGCCTGGATTTAGCCCTTTTGCAGGCAAACAGAGAAGCTTGACCAGGTACCACTAAGTGGGGGAAGAGGGTCCTATTCTCTGTTGCCCAGTGGTGCCCTGCTTCCTTTTTGTGGGTAAGGTTTCTCTTGTAAAATTCAACCCACACAACAAGGGTGCCGATTCTTTTTTCCCATGGAAATGTGAAATCCACTGGGCACCTGAGTAAACATGGCAATGCATCCCCTGAAGGTTTGGCCTGGCCCCAGCTCCGGCGCCATGCTGCAGGCGAGGCGGGTCGTCGATCGGATCTGACGAGGTGAGTCGTCGGAGTGTGGGCCAAGAGTGCGCGAGAATTTCTGGACCGGGATAGCAGGAGAGAGAGAGAGAGAAAAGAAAAACAAAGCAAGTTTCGATTATCAGGGTTTTGGTGAGGCCGATTCTAAAGTGGGTTTCCCTTTGTGGGGTGATGTTTGAAGGAGAAATGCGTGTAGACCTGCCAACAAAAGAGGTTCTCAGACCTTCAACGTCCTGTTCTTCCTTGATAGAGAGGCAGTGGAGGCATGGAGGAAGTTCATCCCGGATAGTTCCTTGCGGAGTTGGGGTTAGGAATGTGATCCATTCAGGCTGTCATAGTCTCAAACGTTGTGTTGCTATGGACTTTGCTCTCGGTTTGACCCGGTAAGATCGCACGCGTCACGCGTCCGGAGAAGGTTGCGAGCAGCCAGCCACGAACCATTCACAGCTGCGAAAGTTCGCTGTTCCCATGCTTGTCAGGCGCCCCCCAAGCAGCCGCCCCCCCAAAAAAGGCACTGAAAAGGAAAGGAACTCTGTCAGCCCTTAGGCGCTAGGGCTTTGGGTGCTATTGAGGACTTGACAACCATAGGAACGGTTGTGTATTCATGGCTTTGGTGCGCTCCTTTAGCACTGCAGCCGCAGCTGCTTGTCACTCATTAGGGTGGAACTCCATGCGAAAGGAAAGCAACATCACGCAAGGCATTTGGAGAGTTTTTGATGACACATCCACCTAGAGGCAACATCTAACTGAGAGGTCTTATGAACTGAGCAACTGTCTCCATGTTTGGCTTTACACCCCAGATGCAAGCAGCCAAGGACTTGGTGCATGGGTCCCCCCAATCTTGGGTCCATCAAAGTGGCATGCTGCCCAAGCACCGTCCAGGTGATTCCGAGCAAGGCAACCCCCGTCAATTTGAGAGCCCCGCTTTTAAACAGACCCAGAAATCAAGGTCCCTTGAAAAAAACATGAGAGCCCCGCATTTCAATGGAGAAATCAAGGTCCCTCGGATCGACCCCTGGAAGAGGTGTGGTGCTTACTGGCCTCTTTGCCGAACATGAGCTGCTGCCGTGGAGACGCTCGAATCAGATTCAGGATCAGCAAGGGTCTCCTACCACCTAAGACCAAATGGTCAACTCCATGTGGGGGTTACCCTAATGGCTTGCCAGGGTACCTGGTGGTTTGATTTTGACCCCACTCCTTTTTTGCTTGAAGCCAGGGAGTTCCAACCGATTCTGCATGGTAGAGCTGTTGGGACCGGGCCAGTTGTGCCTCTCACAAAGGCAGGTTTGCCAGGACAAGAGGGTGCTTCCAAAGGACGGGGGGGACAAATATTATGTCTTGCCTTTCGGCTTCGTGAAAACGCCGGCCACCGGCGTGTCCTTCAATATTCCAACCCACTGGGCCGAAAGCAGCCGAGCGTGTTCATCAGCTTTGTACACTTGGCTTGTGGTCGAGCCGGAAGTTCATCATCTGTTGACCTCGGATCCCGTTAGAGGACAGCTATTTTGCAACAGCGGTATGTGCACTTCGTTGGGCAAGTTTATCCAGCTCGTTTAGTTCAGATGGAGTAAATGATAGCCCACTTTGTCCAGGGACCCTACGGCCGCCCAAAGACCCTCTCCCAAGAATCAGGGTCAAGAACCCTTGGGGGCAAATAAGGCCCAGCTGAGGCGTGAACTTGTTTGATTTTTTCTCCGTGGGGGTTGATATGTCGGTCTGGCTGAGGGCTGAGGGAAGGGGTTCGAGGAACCCTTCTTGGATTTTGCAGGGAAAGCACTGCAATCCCCCCCTTCCCCCCCCCCACATTCAAAGACATATCCGGTGGGCCGCCGTGACATCTTCGCATGTGACCATGGCCCTGTGTTTCTCGGCTGCCGGGATCTGCCAAGGACAGGAGGCCGTCCTTGCTCGCCACGGCAACGAGACCTTTTATGCAGACAACACGAGGGGCAACTACGCACACCCCAAACTGGAGGAGCATCTCGGCTCAGAGCGGATCCAGCTGGTCTTTTTCTTTGTCTGTTCGGCCGTAGAGTTGCAAGTGAGTGGGAAAACGCATAGGCGTCCATGCAAAAATGGGGGGGGGGGTTGCTTTAATGGGCAACCACGACAAACACACCAGCAAAAAAGGTGGTTGGTGTCAAGAAGCATCCTTCACGTGAACATTCTGGAATGCTTGAAACATCGCCTTGTTGGCAATTTTGAAAGGGATTGGTTTTACGCAAGGTGACGTTGACATGGGGCATACAGGACCCTACTCAATAATCGTGTTTGCTTTCCGCGGTAGTGTTTCCTTTCCGCGTTCAAGTTCAGGACCTCAGTTATGTTGTTGCGTTTCCTTCAGGTCCAACTCAACATCCCTGTTTCGGGACACTCATCTGGGCAGATGTCCCCGAAAAATCGCCGGGAAATCTCCGGATGTTGGTGTCCCTGAACTTGCGGCAGGTACGTGCGGCGCCAAAACGGGGAGCGCATGATCTTCGTGTCGGACACCCTGCAGGGCGCCTTCGGCGCCGCCTGGCGCTTCGCGTCGGGATCCAAAGGATCCGCGCGGCGGAAGCGCCTGGGCTCCAGAGAGGCGGCCGTTGATCCGGAAATTTCCGGGGACAAAGACCAAAAAGACGCGGAAAAAAAAACGGGTGCCTTAAAGAAAGACCAAAGAAACACGAAAAAGCCGGGTGCCCCTTGAAGGACGCAGCCAAAAGCCCGGGTTCACAAGGGGATCCGAAGATTTCACAGTTCCGATGGTGGTGGCAGGGGCCGGGCACCTACAGGGTTTCTCCTTTAGAGCGGCAGCTTCAATGGGAACCACCAGTAAATTTGAAGGAAATCCACTTTCTCGCCAGGGTCCTTGTGATGGCTCCACATTTCTTGGTGGTTCCAGCCATCCCCTTCGCTTTTTATTGGGTTTAGTGGTGGTTTCAATTAAGCCCACAAAAAGTGCACAACTTTTTTGCAGCGGATCTGAAAATGGACAGCCCGCATCTGGTTGGGTGATTTTCTTTGGTATCACACCTCAGGAAGTCCCCACATGCCCGTCCAGGCACCAGTCTCTGATTCAGATCCAACATGGAGGCAGGATCGTCAAATTCTTGTTGGCAGCGAATTTACGGCCGCTGTTGATCTCCTCACTGATCTCAACTCTGCAATGAACGGCCTCTGGCCTCTGGACACTCCTCCAGGCTATCAAAAACAAAAGAGAGATAAAAACAATGGACCGCCTCGTGTGCTTTATTGGGTTTAGTGGTGGTTTCCATGAAGCCCCCCGCCTGTTTTCGGCCGCCTGTGGCCCAAGGCTTCTGCGGGACTTTGCGGAGCGGCCCATCTTCTCCGTGGGCGTCGCCGGCTCCGGCGTGCCGAGCCACGACGGGCACCCGGAGACCTGGCGCCCCCGAGGAAGAAAACATCGCCGCCGGGGTGGGGGGGTGGGGGGGTGGACCCCGGGTCGGCGGAGTGAACACCCCAGACCGAAAGAAAAGAGGCTTGGATGGATTTTTGTGAGAGGGGCCAAAGAGAAAGAAGACATAGGGGGACCGTTAGAAACAGCTGGCTTGCGTGGGGTCCTTCTTTTGATGGGGATATTGGGATCCTGTTTGCTGCCTTCCTGCTTCGATCAGTGGAGGCCAGCCTGGCACAGAAAACCGTGTGGTCTTCTATACCGTTGTTTTCCCATTCCCCTCAAAGCTTGTTTAAATATGTTGCTCATGGTTGAACTGTGGCGGAATTTGAAGAGGAACTTTCATTCAGTGATTGGTTTCCCCGAATCCGGGGAACCTTTGGCTTTCCCATGAAAGCAACCCAACAAGGGGTACGGTTTCCCGAGAAAAGCAACCCAACAACATGTACCCAAAGACACACCCGAGGCACGCCTTGCTGAGCGGCGTGAAAGCTTGGTGGCTGGGCCCTTCGGGCGCATCCAAGATCCCATCCTTCCGGGGCTGGGAGGACTGGAGTATGGAGGCTGGGATGAACAGATGGGTGGCTCGTTTTGTGTTGAGCTGGCACCCCCTGTTTTGGTGGTTGTGAAGGAGACCAAAAGGAAAAACTAATGTTCGGGGGTCTAAAAAAGACACACCATTATTTGTGGCCAAATCTCGGGTTTCCCTTTTCGATTTTTCTTTCTGGGTAACCCTGTGAAATTGTTTGACCAACCTCTTGCTTCCCCGAAGGGCCGGTTTCTACCGCAGGACCCTTGCGGCGCGGCCTTCGGGACCTTGCAGGGCGATTCTTCAGTGCCGGAGGCAGACTTTTGATTCGGTCTAACCTAAGCTGCTCAAAATCTGCAACCCCAGATCTTGTTTCTTTCTCCAAGCTTTACTGGGGATGGGGGGTCACAGACCATTTTTGAGCCTGTCTAGGTCCCAAAAGGTGAACCTGCCATTGGTACTGACCACGTTGCTCGTGGGTTGAAGCCCCCGCCCCCCTAGATCCTAAAGTAGCAAGCAGTCCTTTTTGGTTATTTTGGTAGAATAGATGGCCCTGGTTTACCTGGTGGTTTCTGCAAACCACAACTCGCATGAACCTGATACTGCGGGAAGTGCCGAGCTTTTGCTGAAGGTAAGCCATGGTGTAACCATGGCCATGTGAGCAGTTTAATCAACACCCTTTGTGAGAGCCACCCCGGTCTTCCCAAACATCAAAGCAACAGGCGCACTTGCCCAGAGGACAGTAGTCTTCCAAAAGGGGCCGGAAAGCACCGAGCGAGCCGTGATTCGACCAGAAATAGGCACCCTTGGTACCAAATCCAGATTGTTCAAACACAAAGAATGTTTTATCCTTATTTCTGCCAGATGGTTTTTTGGCTTCCCTTTCTTCCTTGGTGGTTCCCCTACAACTTTTAGGACAAGGCACCCCTTCCGATTTTCAACCCATGACTCGTCCAGTGCTCGTGGTGCAGGGCGTGAAGCTCTGCATCCAGCGCGCCGGGGAGGTGCTGTACTTCGGGGAAGGCGTGGAGCACAGCACCTGCAGCCTCAGCAACTTCAGCCTCGCCGTGGGTGCCCAGGCCGCGAGGAAATGGATGGAGGGAGTTGCACGGGGGTGGTTTCTAAGATATGAAAGTAGGGACCGGAGGTTGCAGGTGGTTGGTTCGTTCCTATGTGTGTTTCTCAGATAATTTGGGCCTTTCCGGATGGTTGGTTTGGAGTTTCTCATGCAACTGGCAGGAGGTTTCAGGTGAAGGGCTTCCCTTTAAGACCTCAAAACAGTGCCCCATTTTGAGATAGACCCACGCGCCCGGAGACTTGGGAAGGAACCTTTGGAGGCAAAGTGGCCAGATTTCTCGCTGCTGACAACGGGCCCACTCAATGTTTGACAATGGATGCTTCTTTTGGGTTTTCTTTTGCGTGGTTTGTGATGGCTTGGGGAAATCGTTGCTTGGGATTTTGCGAGTGTTTGATGGCTGTCAGTTTTTCAAGCTTGGCTGCTTTGTGCCCACAATGCCGGAAGGCAACTAGGGCCTGACTTGAGAATTTTTGCCCTTGTGAAATGCTGACCCGTTTGCCAGGGTCAATTGGAGACTATCAGTTTTCAGGTTGTTCGTTGCATTGCACCATCCTCAAGGCTACGGTTTATTTAGAAGTGGCAAGTATTGGGCGATTCCTCGGGGTAACCAACCTCAAGGTGTCATACTGTACTCGGGGCTGTTCTGCCAGAAACAGAGTTGCAACTAGTCAACGCACACTTCACGTTTCCAGCCCCCTTTGAAAGTGCTCCAACTGATTTACGTTTGCCGCGAGGGTTGCCACAAATTCCAACCTGTGTCAGACCAAAAAGCCGAATCCAGGGCCACACGGAACATTGGCCCGAGCTGCCGCGGGCCGCCAACCGGGGCGACCTGAAAACCGTGCGGCGCCTACTGAAGCGGTCGCCTGCGGAGCTTGCAGAACGACAGCCCGGGCACCCAGAGGTGTGACCGGGGCGGCCGGATTTTCTTTTGCGCGGGGGGGGTCCTGTATGCCTGTGGGTCAAAACCAATGGGATCCCAATTTTGTTGGTGAGTGCACCACCCATTTTAGAACCTGCTCACTGCAAGGAAGCACGGGGAACGCTTTGTGCAATGCCCCGCTTCAGAGTCGACAGGATACCCTTGCCGAATGGGGCTCCCGCATCGGGCAACTGGGTGGCCAAGCCGTTTTAGCTGGACAAGACAACCAACTTTGATTTTTCCGTGCCAACCTTTCTGACTGTTCATTTGAGGAAAACCTGGTTGGTCGATATAATGTTTGTTGAACTCCAGGTACAAGGATGTGTTGACTATGGCCCATATGCACAATAGTCAGCACACCTGATGTGAGGTTGGTAAGGCTCTTCGTGGTTTTCCATAAAGAGAAAGACAATTTCAGGCATTTCCGTGAAGGCAACCATGCGCTGCAGAAAGAGTTTGAACCATGGTTCAGTGATTTGTCGCAAACCTTGAGGCCCATTTGGGTCGGGATTCGCCTTGGGGAAGCCAAAGGGGAACCATCCAGTTTTGAAGGGCCCTATTGACGCATGTGGGGGCCAATACGTGTGCCTGTTTTGAGAAATTTGACACGTTTAGGGGGGCGTATGAAGAACCTTGCCATATGAGCTCATCATCACCTTGTGCTTTCTCAGGGTTGCCCGCCTTTAAAACCGCAACGACGGACATTTAGTGGCCGCTGTTTGTTCCTTTTCCAGCTGCCGCATTTGGGCGTTTGTTTCCATTTTTTTCGAGGGCACCCCTTTGTAATGGCTAAGGTGGCTAGGGGAAACCAAAGCCCACAGGATTCCTCCCATTTTAAGGGCTCCCCCATTTTGAGACACCCCATGTCTACCCTTACGATCGGGTCAACTCGATCAGGCGCTTGCTGGACGGTACGGCAGGGAGGTACGGCCACTCCGCGCTGCACCGTGCGGCGCTGCACGGCTTTGCGGAGGTGGCGGAGGCAAATGCCGCCAACGTTGAACATCCGGAACACTCAGTTTGGGCCCCCGCGTTCAGCTTGAAGAGGAGCTTTCCCCTCCGGAATGGGGTGCTGCGATGCTTCCCTTTGTTTGGGAAGAATGTCCCCACAAATCCAACATATGACAAACCCGAAATGGGAAACCTCCCCCTGCCTATTGCCCATGCGGAGAGCGAAATCGGCTCGTAAGTCGGGGTTACCTGGGGGGCTACTCGAATATACCCTTGAAACCATGTTTGGCGTCGCACACAATGAGTTCAAGAGATTGTCGCAGAACTCTCCAACATATGCTTACTTGTTGAGTTGGCAAACTTAAAGACTTTAAACATGTTTGTTGGTGTTGGTTTCTCAACGTCTTGGTCAAGGCTGAAAAGAAGTTCAAACCGTGCCTCTTTTTAGGTAGGGCCAGATGTTGATGGGGACTGTGGCGTTTTCCAGGCCGCCTTTGCTGTGGTACTGGCTGGTTCCCGTTTAACGAAGCAAAGTTGGCCAGTTTGAACAAAACACGGTGTTGCATGCAGACGCCCTCAAGCCAGAGAAAGCTTGATGCTTTGAACAGCCGCATTTCGCGTCAACAGACACAGGTTTGAAACACCTACCGCAAACAACACAGCAGTTTGCAGAGGAACAGCAGCACCAGGCCGAATCGGTGACCGTTTGTGGCTTGAGACTTGAACATCGGTTCCTGAAATGGGGGCAGATCCAAATTTCACTTTCCGTCTTTTTGGTTGGTTAGTTGGTCGGTTCTTGGTTGGTTGCTTGGTTGGTTGGTGGGTGGTTTGTTTGTTTGTTTGTTTGCTGGTTTGGTTCTGTCAGGTGCGGTTTGGTTTGTTTTCGCTGGATTTTGTTGCTCGGTCACCCGGCATGTGTGGTAGGCGCTGCTGGCCGCCCGAGCCGACCCAACACTTCGGGACAGCGAGGGCTTGACGCCCAGCTGGAAGCCCAGAGTTCGGCAAAGGAAGTTCGGTGGGTTCTCATGAAATAGCTGTGGGTCAACACCAATGGTACCATTTTGGGGTAGGTGCACCACCCATTTTAGTCAATTTTAGTAGGGATTGGGATGTTCACTGGGGGTACGGGATTTTGACCCATGGCCAAATGGGCATGGGTCAAAATCAGGGAGGCCCCTGAAATCGTTGTCCTTTTGTTCTGAAATAATTACCAACCAAAAGGGGTCCATGTGTAGAACCCCCCGGGGTTTATCATTCCCCACTTCTGTGATATTTTTGGGAAAATACCCCCCTTTTGTATGGGGGGGTTAGTCTTGCGGCTGCCCTTTTTTCACTGACTGGAATTGCAAGCTCAGATCAGTAGGGTTTCGATCAGGATGGTTTCCAACAAATTTGCTCACCAACAACATAGTTATGCAGATCTTTGGTTATTTACCTACGGAACAAAATGCAATAGTATCTTTTCTCAAGTCAGTCATTAACTATCATACAGCAAGTGTCTAGCGTCTTTTACTTTCATAATCATTTGTTATAGGTTGTTTCCGTCAATTGGTGTTGTACTTTAGGTTGGCCGAACGCCATTCCGCTGACTGCTTGTCATTGTGCAGCTACCTATTCCAGCTCACTTTCCAGAACAATTCGGAAGCTACTTTATATAATATGTATATATATATATATATGTGTATATATATATATGTTATATATATGATCAGGGCCTGCAGGCCCCTTTCCCCCCCCCTGTGGGCCTGTGGGTGTTGGCAGGTCTTGAGCTTTAATGGTGGGTGCCCCCTTTCTTCCCGTAGGTGCTGGTGGGCTTCACGTGTTGGTTGCTGCCAGGATCGACGACTCGCTCGCTTGCTCGTGCTTCTGAGGTCATAGCTTAGCCACCAACAAGCAAATAGTGGGCTTCACGTGTTGGTTGCTGCCAGGATCGACGACTCGCTCGCTTGCTCGTGCTTCTGAGGTCATAGCTTAGCCACCAACAAGCTGCAACAATACAACTACCAAGCCAATATAACCAAGCACATTTGGCAGCGTGTGGAAACATGTTAGCAATTCAAAGTCACTAGGCAGTCGGTCGCGCTCGGTCTGCGTAGTTATGGCTTGCCAGCGCCCTGGCATGGACCCGGGTGGCACGCCTGGCTTGCTCGCGGCCCTCTCCTTTCTGCGCTCCTTCCCGGACGCTTCCTCTTTCAACGTGCTGGTCCTCACGGCTGAGAAGCACGCGGTGGCTTCCCGTCCGCAGGCGAGTCCGGACATGGTGTTCCAGAGTCTCCCAACGTGGCTGCAAATGGAGAATGTCCACATCTTCATCAGGCCAAATTTGGGCAACCTTGTCCTGCTGGACGCGGACAGCTACAGCGGTGACATGGGCACTTTGACTAGCCTCCAGCCACAGTGCCTGACGGAAACATCCCCAGGTAACTACCAGGCTTGGCTCACCCTGCCTGGCCACTTGACTTCCAAGTCAGCGCTGCAGGTGACCAAGGACTTGTCGCAAGCCTTGGGCGCAGACATGGCAGCTGCCAAGACCGGGCAAGTCGGCAGGCTGCCCGGGTCCAGGAACATCAAGACAGGCAAGGGCAACCTGGTGGTCCTCCTGCACTCTTGCTTGCAAGACATGAACGAGCGGGTTTACTTGAAGTTGGTTCCAGACCCCAAGCTGTTCGTGCAGAAAGGAGTTTGCCAAGTTGCTCGAGGCGTGGCCGGCGGGAGCGCTTCTTTGCCAGCTGCCAGCTCCACAGGCCAAGCTGTGTCAGCTGACTCGGAGCTCCCAAGATGTGGACCGCATGATCTCCATGGCCCTGCACGCCAACTTTCCTCGAGCTGAACAAGTGTCAAAGAAGTGCGTTGAGTGCCAGGTGGACAAGGCCAGGAACTTGTTTGCCCACAAGCAGTGGCTCAAGAAGACGCCAACGTGCCTGGCTTGCAAGCCAGTGCCCGAGGTGTTACGGGGTCGCGCGCTAGCATCCAAGGCTTGCGCAGAGTGTGGCAAGGAAGTTGAGCGAGGCAGCTTCTCCGATAGCCAGTGGCTTGTGGGGAGCGGGAGCCGGTGCAAATTGTGCGTGCATGCTGCCAGTCTCAAGCAGAGCAAGCGGGCCAAGGTGTGCAAGGACTGCAACGTGGAGAAAGCCAAGGATGACTTCTCCACCACTCAGTGGCAGCTGCCGCTCGCAACTGGGAGCTGCTGCGTGGCATGCTGCCAAAAGCGCCTTGCGACTTCACAGACAGCATTCACGGACTTCCGCAAGAACCAGCTCAACAGCAAGGCCAAGCCACAGCCAATGGCGCAGGCAGCAGACGTCATTTGGCCCGCTGCTGACAAGGCGGGTGCTCACCGGTGGCTGCTGGAGGCGCCGCTTCTGGCGCTGCCCTCTGAGAACCTCCACGGTCTGCGCGGCACTGCTGACTGGACCCAGAAGAGTTTGCGTGCGGATGAGTCCGGCATTCCCGCTAAGCAGAAGCTAGCGCTTCTGACTGCAGCCCACGAGGAGCTGTCCCATATGGGCGGGCGCGATGCCATTGTGAAGGCATTGGCCGCAGAGGGCAAGGTTTGGACAAACGTGGCCTTGGACGCCCAATGGGTTGTGAAGAGGTGTGAGGAGTGCCGAACGAACACCACTCAGGACTACTTCTTTGTGAAGGCCGCGGACGGTTTCCACGAGAAGCTCGAGCCAGTGCGCGAGGCCATGGCCAGCAAGCACCTGCGCCAGGCCATGCAGAAGAACTTGCGCTATGACTCTAAGCGCAAGCAGGCTTGTGAGGCGCCAGTGCTTTCTGGGGACAGGGTCATCGTCAAGAACTCGCAGTACACTTCGAAAACTGGTCACGGCAAGTTCGAGACCAAGGATGGCAAGGTCCGGGAGTACACGGTGCAGTCGGTCTCGCAAGGCTTTGTGGAACTCACGGAGGTTGGCTCTGGCGCAAGCGTGTACAAGCACGAAGCCAGCCTCAAACTGATGCCGCATAAGCTGCCTGCGGATGACGGTCACGTGCCCTCACCGCCACCCAAGGTGGTCCAGGAAGCAGGCTTCAAGGAGTGCGGGCCTTTCTACAAGATTGCGGCGCTTGCTGACGGTGCCTGTCTCTACAGGTGCTTCCACATGGCCACGCAGTACTTGGCAGGCATCGCGCCGCAGGCGCTGGTGGATGATAGTGCTGGCGCGCAAGCAGTTCGTTGCCAGCTGATGACCCACATGCAACTGTGGCTGCGGCACTTGACTGCTGAGGAGAAGAAGGAGACGGTGTGGAAGCTGGCATCCGAGATGGCCGATGACCCGCTGTGGGCTGGCAGCGCTGCTGGAGACTGGGACTGGGACCGGTACTTTGCCTATGCCAGCCAGCCAAGGGTCTATGCCACCTCGGGGCATTCGTCCGCTACCAGGGGCTAACAGTGGAGATCTACCAGGAGGAGGCGGACGGCCTCGAGCTGATTTGGAGCGAGCCGGGCATCGGGGACGGTGGAGCTATGAGGGGGGGGCCGGTGCGCTTACTGCGTGGTGCCGCGGCCCATGAGGCATCGCTTGTGGGGCAAGGGCCCGGCATCCAAGCGCGCGCGCTGTAATTAGGAATTGTTTTTGCATGACTGCCTTGAAGACAATTCGTAATTGAGTCCAAATGAGGCCGCTGCAGGGGGGGGGACGGCATGGGGGGGGGGGGGCTACCGAACCGCAGACCGGGATCATATATATATATATATATATATATATATATTGCATCTGCCTCTTGTGTTGCTCCAGATTGTCCCAACTTTTGAGCATCATCTTCAACCCCAGGTTGACTTAATAAATTTGTTTGACTGCCCGAATCGGACCCACTGTTCTGCAGTGTTGCTGCTTCCTGACCACAAATCCTCGTTTTACTTGAGCAAAGTGAAACCTTTTGAGACGGTTCGATATTTTTTGAGATTGTTTGAGATGTTTGAGATGTTTGAGACTTTTTGAGATAGATTTTCAGGGATCCAACAATTGACCCTGCCTTTAAAGTACTATTGCACTATATTAGTCCCGAAATGTTTTGAGATAAGAATATATTTTTCCAGATAAAAAGGGCAGCATTTGAGACTTTTTGAGATGGATTTTCGGGACTAACCAAATTGCCGCTGCCTTTAACCTGCCTTTAAAGTAGTGTTGTGACATATGCCAAATTGATTGTTTCTACACTGCCATGCTTTCTGATGCACATGCCATGGCTTTTCACTGCCTTCAGACACAATGTGTCATGAGCTGCGCACGCAATCAACCAGCCTCTCACTCACATTGCGCTCGTCAGTGCTGGCATAGATCAAGAAGCTACACTGTGCCAAACCATAGATGCGCAGGAAATAATATTCTTTAAGCAAGTCTACAAATATATTGTGTATTTTGCTAAAAGCAAACTTAAACATGCACAAAATACATTTTTGGGGTTGTGTCAAAAACAATCCTGATTTGGACCCTCCGGATCTGGAGCACTACTTACACTTGGTGATTTTCGTATCACAGAAGTGGTCATTTCCCACAGCCTTGACCGGCCGTGTGTTTCCATTTCCAATTTTGGGGGTACCCTATGTTTGACCCCCGCCCAAATAGGGGTGCCCGAAAAAGGAAGGCCATGGCTTCCAATGTGTTTTCCCTTCGCCAACACGACCGGCAAAAAGACACCTGCAGCATATATGGGGTTCACAACGGGGGTTGATATACGATTCCTGGGCCGAAGATAAAAACATGGTGTACCCTTGGGCCAGGATCGGAAAGAACCTCCTCCCCTCTCCGGCTTCACTTGATCAATTGCTGGGGAGTTGCCGGCACTCGTTCTGGTGCTTTGTCTTTTTCACAACTCCCATATCGCTTCAATATTTTGGGTCATTCATCACATATGTTCACCCTACAACCGGTACTATGGTTTTATTGTGGGTTCCTACGATTAATTTGGTTAAGCCCGGCATTCTGACCCTTAAGCTTTAAAAGATGCTACCCACAAGGTGAACTCAGAAGTGCTTCTTCATGGCTCCTCCAATGGTCAATTTCCCCTTTTTTGGTGGCCAACAAGTTGGACATCGGGTACCCTTTTTTTTGGCCAAAAGTTGGAAATTCTACCCTCCCACCAACCAGCACGGAACCTGAGGTTCGGGGCTCCTGGAAGATCATTTTCCTTTGAAAGGGACCTTGGGTGGGAGGCTACTCGCTGTGTTAAGACCCTCCTGGCCCCGTGCCTAAATTGGGAAGCAGTTCTGAGGTCCGTGTTTGTGTTGCTTACAAGGTTCCATTGATTGCCATTTTGGCTCAAGTCACAAGTGAGGTTCAAGATCTTATGTGAAGCTGCGTTCATACGTGATCGGCAATTGAGAGCGGAAAAACACTTCGCTTGCGCTGCATTTGTCAGGACCACTGTTGTAACTATTATTCCTTCTCCCTTACAACAGTTACACGGGTTCGGCTATAACGGTTTGACCGTATACACCTTTCTACGTGGTTGGTATTTACAGCTGGAGGGTTCGGTGGACAGCGTCCCACGGGACGTCACCTTGCCGTCTCTTGACAGGTTATCAGCCGTAACGACAAGCTCTACACTGGACAGAGAGACAGCTGGTTTATTGCGGGTACAGGGACAATAAAGGAACAATAACCTACACGGTACAATGGCATCTTCAGCGAGCCCAAGTACTGCAACTTTTGGGAACAGCAGCTCAGAGGGATCCAATGGATTGATGGCTCTTCCTGCGGTGATGGATTTGGTCGCAGATTCACAGGATGAACCTGGGAGCGGAGGATCCGCGCTATTCAGCGACATATCCACTCCTACAAGATCATGGAAGCAGATCGATGTTCGTCAGGAGTCGAAGCAAAGAGAATCCCCGCCGAGAAGATCATCATCTTCGCCTGCGACACCACGGACGTCGCAGAAGGGCGTGAGGTCAACATCAAAAGGTGGGAGGTCTAAATCACCCACCAGTGCAGAGTTTCGCGCCGCGATTAAAGAAAAGAACAAGATGGAGATGGAGATCGGGGAATACCAAAAGACACTTGATGAAATGTCGGCAGCAATGGCGAATCTTCATCAAGAAGACTATGGGAGCACCATCCGGATCCAGGAGCTGGAGAGACGATGCGAGATTGCCAGCAAGCAGTCGGGACATCTTGTGAGTCACCACCAACACCACATGGCTGAGGCATGGCGCAAGTTTGAGGAGGAAGCCCAACAGATGCGCAAGGTGGAAATGAACGCATATCAGTACGGGGAAAAGAAAGACATGGAGTCGAATGTTATAATACAACAGATGAGACAAGCTGAAGGAACTATTATGGAGCAGAAGCGGGAGATTGCAGTGATGAAATCCTACATGGCAAGCGAGAAGTCGGCCGCGCAGGAATCAGCTATACGTGCAAATCAGATACACCGTGAGGCTTCACAACAAATATCAGTTTATCAGCAACAGATCAGAGGTATTGAATCGTCTACATCTATCGAGAAGTTCAACGAGGAGGAGATGGTCCAAAGTCTAAAATCACAGTTGGAGCATGCACTCGTCAAACGCCCCGAGACGTACTCTATGGAGGACTCCAGGGAGCAGCTGATGGCGAGACTGAACGACGTTACAACATTCGCGGAGCAAGAGTCGAAGAGAGCAGAGTGCTTACTTCGCGAGAAGGAAGAGATCGTCAAGCAGTACGAATCCGACGTGTTGAAGAAGGACCAGATGATTGCTATCGAGGGTAGTCATCGTCAAGATGCGATCTTGGAGTTAGCCCAGGTCAGAGAAGCAAAACAAGAAGAGCGGTGCACGATGGACGAGAAATCGAAGGAGGCCGAGTACTGGAGATTGACAGCTAAAGGAGTGTATGATGAGTACCTCGAGGAGATGCGTGAACTTCAGGGACAACTGAAGGATCGGGAGGCGACGCTCAAGCAAGAAGAGAGTTTTGTTCGTCAACTCGATGCTGACAATGAGGAACTACGAGCACTCAAGAAGCTGGAGACACAGGAAGCCTCTAGCAGTAAAGATGGACATCGTGAACGAGCAGTAGTGAAACGCGCTGAGGGAGGACCCCAAGCTAATTCGACTAGGGTAGACAAGAGGGTGACTGGGTTATTCCCGTCATCATCATCGAATCTGATCCCTAATTCGTCACTAATGCCAGGTTCGATTCTCTTTCCGTCTTTTGGTGATCCAATGATCGATGTACACCTATCCCAGATGCAAGGGGTTGTTGGGCATGTCCCACAATCCGCTACTACAACTGGTGGTAGTGGTGATGGAGGGGGAAACAACGGTACTACACCCCCATTGGATTACGGTGGATTCTCGCCCAATGGAAATAGACAAGGGGCAGGTCGACGTCAGTTGAGCCTCACAGGTGGCGGAGGAGGACCTCCGGATGATCCACCCGATGATGAGGACGAGGATGACGACGACGAAGAGGATGAAGAGGACGAGGAAGAAGAAGAGGAAGAAGATGACAATCGGACACGGAGGAGGCGCAGAAGATCGAGGGATGATCGAGAAATCAAGAGCGAAAGACCGAGGATTTCGAGGAAAGAAGCCGAGAGGGTGTCTATTCCTGCTTGGCCAAAGATCCATCAACTCGATAACTGGAAGATGCAATTGCTGATGAATGTTCTGAGCGCATGCGCAGATCCAGATACTGACACATGGACGAAATGGTTGGAACAGGCTCTTGGGTTAAACCCAGACCTAAATCTGCTGAGCGACTCCGGCGGCGACAGATTCGCTACGATAGATATCAAAATGGCCATGGGCATGCAGAACATGTTAAAACAAGCACCTGACGAAGCCAAAGACGTGTACCTCGACGCTACGACATTCGGAACTACGACATCAACAAGGGGTGATCGTGAAGGGACGAGAGTTGGTGGCATTGGTTATGCAATCATTCAGGACGTCTGATCGAACGGATCTTGTCTACCACATCGAGCACCTATTCAACCTTGACTTTCCTGGAGACAAGAATTTGGTTATATTCAGGAACAAGTGGTATGATTTGTTGCTAAAGATGAGGAGCGAAGACAGACCCAGCAAGTTGGCTCTCAGAGATATTCTCTACAGGAAGATCAAAGGGAGCAAGAAGATGGAGTTCGGCCTCAACGCCTACCATAGGTTGCCGGACAAGCATCCTCAAAAAACGTACGAATTCTTGTTGGCACTGATCGACCATCAAATTAAGGCGGATCGGGAAGACCTGATGCTTGACATGAAGGAGAAATCGGTCAAGTCAATGATGAAGTCGGGCGGCAGAGATGCAGCCCCGGCTACTGGCAAACAGGAGAACCAGGGTGGCAAAGGCGGGAAGGGGAAACACAGTGGACCTGATGCCGCTCCTGTACTCCCAAAGGCCAAAGCAAAGGGTCACGCTGGCAAGAACGGCAAGTCCGACGGTGCCAGCGACAGAGGCAAGAGTCCGGGCGGAGGTAAAGATAACCCATGTTGGTATCACTTCAAGGCAGCGAAGGGATGCGTAAAAGGGAATGAATGCACATTTTCCCACAGCAAGAAGACGGAATACAAGCTGGAGAACATGCCCAAAGGGAAAGGAAAAGGTAAGTCCAAATCCAGATCATCATCACCAAAGAGGGATGATGGAGCATGCTTCGCGTTTCAGAAAGGAAAATGCGACAAGGGGAGTGCTTGCAAGTATAGGCACGAGCTCATCAAGAACAATTCAGCTCCGGCAACGTCAAGCGACAAGGCACAAGCCAAGTCGAAGGCTGCCGCCAAGGCCGCAGCGCCAGCTATTGCAAGAAGGGCCATCGCGATGCCTGCGATAGTCTTGAAGCAATCGGCTCCTGCGGGAAAGGTCAGCTTCAAGAAGGACGTTGACCAGGTCGAACCGGATGAAGCCGAGACTGTCTACCACGAGCATGATGACGACGCAATGAGCGAATCATCAAGATGGTCTGGTGAGTCCGAGATCCCCGAGAAAATGGTATGGTTCAAACAAGTACTCGATGTCGACGAGAATGGGGAGATCACCTATCTCGAACACGAGAGAAGGCAATGGGAACGAAAAGGGGAGTGGTACGGCTATGAGGACAATGAGAATGAGCCTTATCAGTACGTGCACGTCGACGAGAAGAAGTTTAAGAGCAGTGATCACCGAGAATTATCAGCCTATCAAGTCCAACGATCATTGATAAGAGCGAAAATACTGAGAGAGGTGGTAGACGACATATATAGGAAACACTACTTCCCAGTAACCAAGGAGAGCACCAAAATGTTCGAATATGATCAGAGCAAGGACGAGATCAAGGAATCGGCCGTCGACTGGAAGAAACAGCATGGTTTGCCGAAGAATGTGTTCGCAATGTCAACCTGCATCAGCAAACGGGTGAAATGGTTGATGGACAACGGATGTGGTCATGATCTCATTGGACGAGCCAAGGCAAAGAGCCTGGGTGTCGATATTGTGAAAGATGATGATGAGATTGTGTTCCAGACCGCAAATGGTTCCACTTCCACATCCGACGTGGCCAAGATAGTCGTGGACGAGTTGGACGAGACTGTCGAGCCGCACGTGTTGGACGAGACACCCACGGTGTTGTCAATAGGGAGGAGATGCATGAAGATGGGTTATGCATTTCACTGGATGCCTGGTAAACTACCTTTCATGGTTACACCAAAGCAGGGATTCGTGCACTTGCAAGTCAAGGACGACATCCCATACCTCGTGAGTGATGGTAAGCTTCGGAGTAACAGGCATCGCCCTACGGTAGACGACCTCAAGGAGCACTTTTCGGAAGTATTGGCAATGGTAACGAACGATGAGGCAGATCAGGATGGCGACGATGACAACGAGGTCACACCCGCCGCTGTCGGTGAATCCGCAGAGGTCGAGGGCGAGCGCCATGATGGTGCGTTTGACTTCGGACCACCCGGAGGAGCCGGTCCGGTACGTCCGCCTCCCGTAGCTGAGGAAATACCTGTAGACGTTGGGCCAGTCCCATGTCGACATGGTGATGCCGAAGCTAACGGGGAAGAGGTTGCTGAGGATGATCCAGATGCCGGAATTGAAGTTGATGTGTACGAAGGGTCATCAATAAAGAGGAAAGTGGGAGTCCTCAAGAGGGACGCCAACTCCATTGCTCATTTGCTTACACACAGGTATCGAAACCCTTTCTGCGAGTCATGCGTCAAGGCAAAGATGAGACACTTCAGATCACGAACGGGGGCCTTCAAGAGGGAGGTAAAGATGTTCGGGGACCTGGTGACGTTCGACTTTGTGACGGCATCAGGAGATCATGAAGTGGAAGGCAGGTATGCGCTCATTATTCGGGACATATCTACCGGAATTATCATGGCTTATCCAACTGCGAGAAGAGACACTGACTCCGTTGTCAGAGCCATCAAGCACTTCTGCGGGAGGAGGAAGATCAAGCAGGTATACTCGGATGATGGCCCGGAACTGATCAATGCATGCGTGGAGCTGAAACTGAACCACGACCTGTCGCTACCTGGACGACCGCAGAATAATTCCCTTGCTGAGAGAACAAACCAATTCATCATTGACCAGACTTCGGCTTGTCTTGTACATGCCGGTCTACCCACGTGCTACTGGGTGCAGGCCATCACCACGCTGTGCCATCTTATGAACATTGAAGAAGTAAATGGATCGAGCGCTTGGATGAGGCTGCATGGCGAGGAGTTCAAAGGCGAGAAGATACCTTTTGGTGCGCTAGTAGACTTCAAGCCGAGTGAAGCGCGAGGGGAGAAGAGGGAGAAATTCGAACCAAGAGGGGAAACTGGTATATTTGCTGGATACGTGTTGAGCACCGGGATGCATTGGGCGAACAAGTATCGGGCTTGGGCCCTCACTGCGTTTGCGGGTGCAGAGTTGAACATCAAGAAAGCAAAGGTTCCACCTCGATTGAGAATGCCGCATCAGACGGAGAGGATGATTCTCAAGTCACCTCTGACATTCCCAATACAACAGAAGTACAAGGCTGCCAACGAGACTCTGGAGGGGATTGAGATGTCTGTCGATGCAATCGGTCTGGATGCACGTGACCGCCTGGTCGAAGATGAGGACTACGAGCCCGAGTTATTGCAGAGTGACGAGAAGCGACTGCTCGACGATGAGGTCGATCAGATCGCTGGTCTGCTGCTTGACGATGGTCCGGAAGTACTTGTCGGGGGTCGGGGGGACCATGTAGAAGAAGAGGATGCTAGACCGAGCTCATCAAAAGGGAAAGGGGATGGACACGCCAAGGGCGACGACGAACTTATGAAGCCCGACCTTCCACATGTGTCAGCTGGACTACCTGGGGACGGCATAACGTACATCAACGATGATGGCAAGGAGGTCAAGATCGACAGGAAGACCATATCCTGTCGGGAAAGATGGCTTCAGGTTAATGAAGACGACGAGACCTCCAGAGTACACTCCCGATGAATGGGCAATGATGAGGAAATACTACACCGAGGAAGAAAAGGCCGAGGTGAAGGGTGGTGGCAAGAAGAAGAAAGACGGCCCCAAAAGTAAGGAATCTGAGATTTCTGCGCCGGCTGAGGCACAGACATTGCAGATGCCCGGTGGTAAGAGAATTCGAGCAATGCTTCGAAACCGCTGGGGTGGAGTTGAATGGCAGTACAATTGGGGATTGCGGAAGAACATATCAAAGATCAAGAACCCACTGGATGGGAAACACTTGGCTGAGCTTGATTGGGTCAGGATAGTTGTAAATCCTGTTGACGGAGTGGTTGTCCTCATGGATTCCAAGCAATCCCAAGACGTCTTGAGACGAAATGTTCAGCTTGAGAAAGAATTTGCGTGTCTGGTAGTAATTTACGCCTGGAAGTTCAAATCTGAGGAGCGGTCGAGGTCGACTCCAAATTGGACGAAGGCAGTTGCATCAGTCATAGAGCGTCAGAGAGACGAAGCTGAGACGATATCGGGGACAGATCCTACGGTCGATGCATCGACGGATTTTACCTGGTACGAATGGAGGAGTCTGCTGAGGTAGTTTCTGGAAAAGTGCCACTCGCGTTGCCCGCAATAGGAGAAAACGGTGAAGCCAAGAAATACCCATCGATGCCGTGCGTGACTTCTGAGCGAATACAGCACAGAGAGAAAGCCGTAAAAGTTGTACGATTCTTCGACGCTTTAGTGTCCAGACCGGTTGGCCGGAAAGAAATGCTGACCAACCCTGATGCGTTGGCATCAATGAAGAAAGAATGGTCGGGATTAATCGACCAGGGCGTCTTCGACCTTGGCGCAGTGCGGGAATATGACGCTGTGGCCAAGGAGGCAAAAGCGAAAGGGGAAGAGATACACATGGCTCGCGCACATGGTATTTGTGTTGAAAAGCACTCACAGTTGCCTGTTGGTGATCCTAAGAGGAAGTTCAAGGGTAGAGGCGTGTTGCTGGGGAACCAAGTGAAGAATCAAAGCTTTGAAGCTGCGATGTTTCAAGATTTGGGGAACTCTCCTGCTTCGTTTGAGGCCTCGCGTTGGGCGGATTTTTTGGGTTGTCATGATGGTTGGGATGTGCAGATGGCCGACGCTGTTCAAGCGTACATCCAGGCCACACTGAGAGGCACGCCATGTTGGATTGAATTGCCACCAGAGGCTGTGCCGAGTGAATGCAATTGGGGTAAGTACAGGAGACCAGTCGTCCCATTGAGGAAGGCGCTGTACGGACACCCAGATGCGGGAACATTCTGGGCAGCGCGCGCGTGGTTTTGAGCCCATCGGTGAGGAATGGCCGTCAGTGTACATTCATGAAAAGCTCCAGCTTGTTCTGGTTGTGTATGTCGACGACTTCAAAATGGCAGGGCCGCAAAAGAACCTTGCCCAGGGATGGAGCATGTTGCGTACACGTTTGAAGATTGAGCCCGAGACTGGACTTGACATGTACCTTGGTTGTAACCAAAGCAAGGGAAACGTCACTCTCGGGAACGGACACCGCGTAACAACGGTGACCTATGACATGGAACAGTTCCTACGTTCCTGTGTCGACCGCTATCTTGAGGTGGCGGGCGATGTAAAGTTGAATAAGGTTGTCACTCCTGAGTTGCATGAAGAAACAAAGAATCACGTCTCACGGAAGCCTGCCAAGAGAGGGGCCGTCAGTCGTGTGCAATTGGTGTAACAATCTTGTGCCCACCGACGGTTCTGCCACAGTGCCGGACCAGCGGGGAGGGACTCCTGAGTTGGCCATGAAGGAGCCCGTGCGTGGACACCTTGCTCCGCATGCCGCTAGCGTACTAATGAAGTTGCTGTACGGTGCGCGGATTGCCCGCTTCGATTTGTTGCGGCAAGTGAATCGCCTGGCACGGAATGTGCACAGGTGGACTGACTCCGATGATCGGGGTTTGCATCATTTGATGTGCTATGTGCATCATACGAAACATTGGCGCATGGTCGGTTGGGTCGGAGACCCCATGGATGATGTGCACTTGGCCTTGTATGCGGACGCTGACTTGCAGGATGTGTCGACTCGCTACGTTCCACCTCTGGTGGACACTTGAATATACAAGGGCCTAATACTCGGTTTCCGTTGTCTGGCAGCTCTAAAAGACAGGGTTGTGTGAGTCACTCCACTCCCGAGGCCGAAATAGTCGCGGCCGATGTTGCCATGAGAGCGATGGGTATGCCTGCTCTAAAGTTGTTGCAGCGGATTCTCAAGAAGTCACCGAACTTTGTGTTCTATGACGATAACAAGGCTATGATCGGTGTCGTGCGATCGGGGAGAAACCCCACGATGCGCCACCTTGAGAGAAGCCATGGTGTTTGCATTTCGTGGATGCATGAGATGTTCACACGTGATTACATGTATTTGGCGTATGAGGTCACCGACAGAATGGCGGCTGACATCTACACCAAGGCGTTCAATGATGGACGCAAATGGAAACATGCATGTTTGCAGATTGGTCTACTCGACCCGAGCTTGCTGTCTGACCCGGATACCCTCAAGGCGCTCACACCTACGTGTGATCCCATAAAAGGGACCATGCAGACTGCTTCGGGAACGGTTGACGGAGTTCCCACATTTCCGTACACACACATTCCCATCATGCCCCCGGACCTGTGGTGGTCCGGATTGACATCCAAAGAAGGATTGCATGAGCATGAAGGACATGATCCGGTTGTCGTTGCTAAAGGACCCAGATTGATGCGTGTGAAACCTCCACTCGCGGTTGTGACACCATTCGGGAGCAAGTGGCTTCGTTCCACTTGGTTTCTGAGGAACGGGTCATGGCTCAAGGTTGAGGACAGGGTTGACCCTGGGTTACAGTGTGAGCGGATTGATGGGTGGGTTGAACGCGCAGTTTGGCAGTTTCATCCCGTGCCGGTTGCTGTACCGGCGCGGGAGCAATCTCCACGACCACGACCAATTCATGTCGGGTCCGGGGATGTTGACATGCAGTCCGTGCTGGCCGCATTCGTTGAAGAACTGTCGAACGAGCGCATTGAATTAAAATGTGTCAATGACCTTGCTTTGGAAACTTTGCTCCGGTTGAAGCTGCTTATGCGTTGTCTGCATATCCAGTCATGAGCAACTTGTTCCTGGTCGTTGTTTTGTTCCATATCGCATTGCGGTGAAGCACAAACCACAGTTAGCGCCGGGTATTGAGCTCGCGATGGTTAAACATGACGGTGGTGTGCTTCGCGCTCCTGTGCATGTCTCGCTTCCTGGTATGAGAACTCGCACAGTCGTCACTCTTTACAGTGTTGACTTGGCTCGGCCTATTGTGCTGATGGCATGTTCCGAACCGCGTAACTGGTTCACTGCCCTTGCCCGACATGACGGGCCGCAGGTCGTGACCATCACTTTGGTCGATGACTTACTGAGCGAGTACGGGGGGAGAATCGCCAGACATGTGCTTACTAAACCTTCCGATTTGTTGTTCTTCGCCGGGCCTTGCACGGGGGGATCATCATGGGCACGCCTCAACAAGACTCGCGGAGTTGACACCGCAGAGAAAATCGAGGCCAAACAGAAGGAATTTTGGAAATTGTTTGAACGGTTCGTTGAAATCAAACGGCATGCCATGACGAAACGCGCTGCGATTTTGTTTGAGTTGCCTGGAAGTTGCGATTATTGGAAGGATGAGAGACTGCATGAGGTTGTTCATGATGGCATTAGTCATGAGTTTGATGGGTGTCGCTATGGCTTGAAGCAAAGGTATGCGAAGAAACCCATGCCAATCAAGAAACCATGGAGAGTTGTTTCGTGGAACTTTGACCTTGGCAGCTCGTTGTCTAAGAAGTGTAATGGAAACCATGAACATGGACCTTGTGCCGGTCGGGAAACCAAGGAAACCCAGTTGTACACGTCGTTAATTGTGTGTGTGATCCTCCGTCGTTTTCGTGCTCGAGCAAAGTGCCTTCAGCCGGCACCATTGAAACTCGCTCTTGCTTGCATTACGCGAGGGAATTCGCGGAAGCATCAAGCTGCTGCGTGTGAGATTCGCACCGACCCGACTGTACCAACGAGGAGCTGGGGCGCCTCAATTAGAAGCTGGGCATATATTGGGACTATTCTGTGGCTTTATTTGCAGCTGCCTATTTTGGGTTTTCCCGGTTCTGGAGAATATCATCAAGATGACTGCCAATGCGACCGTCGTCAATACAAATGAATTCTTCTGCGTGCCTGTTGGGAAATCCAGGCAAGCGGCAATATTCTTGGGGAACCTCGTGAAGAACGCCATCGAGGAGGGCAAAAGAATCCCCAAGAGAATGGAAATGGGCAGCGACCTGGTACATGCATAAAGTGGATCGAGGACATCGGCGTTCCCGTCATCTACGCCTACTCAGCGTACTACTCTGCCAAGTGCCGCGGAATGATGAAAGGAGAAGGGCAATCCATGAGGGTTGCGTTGGAGTTTATCAGTACGATTTTCGGACAACTTTCTGCTGACGAATGGAGGGAATTCTGCAGCAAAGGGAAGAAGATTGTGGCGGCGCTGAACCAGCTTTGCGGTGAGGCATCGCTACTAGCAAAGAATCCTGAACTGCTCAATGTCACCAAGTATTGCATCGAGGGGGCAGATATGTTGAGATCCATCGCAGATATCTGGGATCTCGCATCAGGTGTGGCCGAGAACAATGAAGAACGGTCTTTCACAGCTGCATTCCACCAAGACACTCCGGTCGGGGAAGTCTACAAAGAGTTCATCAGTGATGAACCAACCAGAACCTCGTCGTCAAGAAGGTGGAGGAGCTCCGAGGAGTTTCTGACAACTGCAGAGTTCGAAAGGCCTGATCGAAGAATTGCGAAATTCAGAGATCGAAGCTGGGGGAAGGTATTCACGTTGAGCGCGATCAAGGCTCCCAAGGTTGACTTCTACGGTCATGGCACAAGAGCCGACTACCAGAAGAATTGGGACCTTGGGCTGACCTACCAGAATGAGCTGCGCGCGTCGATGAAGAACCTGGCGTATGCAATGAGAAGAGATGAAAGAGCTCACCAGCACAACCTTTTGCGCTGGATGATCTGTGGGTCAACCCCCAGCGACATCTCTGACGCATGCATCGGGGCAATCAACTCACTCATGTGCGTTTCCTTCATCATGAGGAGGTTGCAGCCATTGGTCGGGGAAAGGCATGCTACGGATCAGACGTACCCAGTTTATTTCCGTCAGGACAAGTCCGAGCTGAGGGACCTCTATCGGGAGATCGAGGTCGCCAGGAACTTCCTGTGGTGCATCGACATGATCTACAAATCAACGCTGCCTGCGATGAACATCAACTCCATCAGCTTGGCGCCACACGCGGCTGACAGGGCCGCTGAGAACCAAGATCGGCGCAAGTGGGTAAGCTGGCTGAAGGAGATTGAAAAGAAGGCGGAGAAGGACAACGTGATCGACTTCGACCAGAACACCTATTGCACCGTTAACGAAGCCGACAGGGAACTGGAGAGGTACCCCGAGGACTTCGCGATCGGAGAGGAGCCGACGTGGTGGGTAATGGGTTCATCGAAGACGGAACCGCCGCAGAAGACGGAGCGACAGCAGAAGTCAGCGTCGAGCTCCGGGCAAAGGAAACAAACCTCTGGTGGGCCAGTCCCCCAGCAGGGAGCTTCAAGTGGGGGGTCGTATGCAAGCGATGCAGTCAAGATCGACAACGAGATCATCGACTCCATATTCCGCATGAACTCCGGTGGTGATGATGACAGATGGACAATCATCAACCCAACTGCTGGGCTCGACACATACACCTCATTCGAAGGGGGTATTACTCTGAGTGGCGCAACTGTCAGCGTGAAGTTCAACATAGACGCCAACACAGGGTACCCAATCATACAAACTGTATTTGGGCCGTGTCTCGCAGATGGGAAGAACGCGACATATTATACATATTGGGAGTGTATGCTGAGATGCCTGACTTCTTCGCTGGTACATTTCAAGGAGAAGACCAGCGCAGAGAAGATCATTCTTTCCTATGTTAGAAAAGGGAATGCGGCATGGCTTCAGCTGTATGCTTTCATGTGTGCCCAAACAGGATGCTTGATTACTGGACGCCTTCCGGGCGCCAAAGCCATCAACGCGTTGATACAGGCAGAGAAGAACCCAGACAACGCACCTGGACGGTTGACCCGGATCATCAAGAAGCAGAAAAGGGGCCCCATTGGTGGGGCAACGATTCGCGACATGATGATTCAGAAGAAGAGCTTCTTGGTCCTGGATTGGCCCCTGAGGGCTGTCAATGCAAAAGGGAGCACGAAGACCTTCCAGATGATGGTCAACGAACAGGGATGGACAAACATCGAGGAGAGATCGTACTACGGTTCGAGTGAGCAAGTCTCCTCGTCCGCAGATACGATGAGCATCATCTCCCGATTGCAGAAACTGGAAAAGCTCATCGTCGAACGACGGAGGCGAGACATGGATGACTCACCTGTGTCGGTGCACAATTGGATGTCGCTCTATGACTGGTTGTGCATGAGGGGGTGTGGGTGGCAGGTGACCGCCAACCCCATCATTGACTCCTTGCAAAAGACGATATCCGACCTCGTCAACACGTGCAAGGGCTTGGTTGTGGTGTGCGTGAATCGCGACGTAGCTTTCCATGGAGGAAGAGGGGACTTGGGGACGATCGCCAACAAGGTGAGCGAGATCTGCAAGGCGGCAGGCGCGTTGGTGACAGAGAACGATCGCCTGTGGCGCGTTGCCCACGCGCTCACAGGTAAGAACTACAAGATCCCTGGAAGCTCGAAACTGCAACATTTCCTCTTGAAGCGGCTGCTGGTGGAGAAATCCATCGACGTGATCGCGCCAAGCAACGCGTTCGTGTGTGAGCTGGAGGAGACATGCATAAGCGAGCCCGACCTTCGCTTCAATATCCCGAAGAACATGGAGGAGTCGAAGGTGAAATTCGAGTACAAGCCGACCTTCACTGCTCAATCGAAACGGAGGCAAGAACGGCAGGATGAAGGACACGGCGGACAAGATGCGTTTGGGAACATCGATGTCAGCGATCAACGTCTTCGATGGTATGCGGTCACCGAGCTCAGTGAGTTAATCTGCGAACTTTGTGTGAAAGAAATGCAGATGAACAAGTCGAAGGTGCTCGGGTCAAACTCAAAATACAACTCCCACTTCTTGCGTGAACTGTTGCGCGAACTGGAATGCGGACACGAACGGTGTTGTGAGATCAACCGAAGGGAGGAAGCTGTATACGCGACTTTTCGCAGAATGCGTGGTTGCAATCCCGGATCTTCAACATCTCATGGTGAACGTCAACAATGTTCAGGCCATGACCACGATTATACGGGAGCTTGCATATTCCAAGCTGAAGAAAGAGCTATCCCACGTGGGTTTCGTGAGCATGACAATGGATCAGGCAGCACAGTTCTACAATAACGGACACGGGAAGCAATTGTGTGCATCCCGGGATGTGATCACGTGCAAGAATTCCGAGGGAGTTGAGGAGAGGACCTCCATCTTTGTGATAGACAGAGATCTTGGCAACGTGGCCTATTCATCCTGGATCAAGAGCGTGCTTGATCAGGGGACGATGTATGAGCTCCTGGGACAAACTACGAATGAGGAGTCCTTGGGGGACGTCGTCGAGATGATATTGGGTTTCTTTGAGGTGATGTCGTACTTTCAGCACGAACTTCCATTAGTGGAAAGATGCATGGAAGATCAAGAGGGAGTTCGAGCATTCAATCGTACGACACCTCGCCGGGAACGTGAGCCACACGACGGGCCAGAACCGAAAGCGGAACAAACCGTCCGCCCAGCTCGGGGCGCCCACGAAAGAAGTGTTGGACATCATGAACACGGTCAAGCCCAGACATCCGCGATCCCTGACGGCCGAGCATGCCACCCAAGGATCCAAGAGGAAGGCAACAGAGAGGAAGGCGACGGTCTTGGTCAAGTGCCAGACCCGAGCCGAAGCTCTCAGCCCAACGTTGAGAAAGAAGAGAAGAAGCAGCGAGTGATTGATGGGCGGAGAGCTGCACTCGAGTTCCTGGTCTCAATGGAAAAGTGCATGGGAGAGATGGGAATTTGCATGAGATGCGCGAACCTGGCCCACGACGGCGACTGCAAGAACTATGAGGAGGCTGCTGGGAATGAGAAGGCGATGAAGAAGATCCGTGAGCTTCTCAGCAGCGATCATGTTTCCTCGGATGAAGAAATGGGGGATACGGAAGAACCGTCCTCATCGACGTCCAAGGGACGCAAGAAAGGGGGACAAGAAGGGAAAGAGACAATAGAAATGTATAGCTATACCATCAATCTGGTGGAGATGGCTGACACGGCTGAGGGAGGAGAGCTACAATGCGGTGGCGTGGACCTCACCTACAATCCGTGCGGGGACAACAGAACGTTCAAGACGACGCTAGAGCGAGGGTGTGACACCATCCCATGTTACATCCCGAAGTTCGGCGACGTGACCGATGTGCATGTGCCATGGGCGTACGCATCTATTGTTGACCCCAAGTACTTTCCCAAGGGTGCCATCCTTGAACAGGTGGATGTGACGCAGCTTGGCAAGAGCGTCAATTTCTGCGTTGCTCCCTTTGACGGTGCTCCACTATGCAAGATTGGCGACAATCGCTCGGTATTTGCTACGAGAGATCAAGCAAACCAGCTATCTCACAACCTGTGCAGAGTCCTTCGACACAAAATCGGCAATTGCCGAGGAAGTGTTTTCAGATGCGATGAAGGTGGATGGGTCGACATCGACGCAGTCATTGACGACCGAAATAACGACATATTCCCACCTTCGACTTCGAGAGCAAAACGATACATGGGCATCATGGAAGTGATCAAGTGGCAGGAGTCCGGACACAAGAAATCGAGGTTTCAGGTCCTGGCAGCAAGGTTTCCAAGCGTCATGAACCCGAATGACATGAAGGCGGCCAGGGAGGAGATGAACTATGCTGGCCTGGATCGGGATGACATCGACAGGATGTTCAACAGATGCGATGGATGGTACAGGCCTTGGTGCATCCGAGTCACAACTGGTCACAGTGATTTTGGATTCATGAGCTCATCCGCACTGGCAAATAGGTATTCTGCAAGAATGGGTGATTCTCTCGGAGGAGCATTCCATGTGACGTATGTGGAGAACCTGCCGAGCATCGTACGCTGTGGGCTAGTCCCCGGCGGGATCGATGGCGGAAACAGGCTAGCACTGCACTTCGGAGCATTTGCTCCATGGGATGAGATGAACGTAGCAACGAAGGTGACGCTACGGAACGTAAGGAAAGGGGATCCGATTGCGATCATCTACATTCCCAGTGCAACCCTCGCGCGGTATGGAGCTGGAGTCGCGGCAAATGGGACATTCATGGTCTTTGACGTGATCCCGTTCTATGAGGTCAAGTCCATTTGGATTGGCAAAAGCAACGGAGGGAAACGCCTGGAGTACGAGGACGTCAAGCGAGCGTACTCAAAATGTGTGGAAAACGAGATCTGTCCGGGTTTCGTCGAGTCCTCCCAGGAGTCGGCTGCGATGTTCCTACAGAACGTCGCGAAGATCAACGAGAGGATGCCTGAGACCGAGGCAGGTGCCGACAATCTGCACTACATCAAAGACATGGTTGATCGTGCATGCAAACTGTTTCGGGAAAACAAGCTGGAGGAGTTTGATGCGCAGACATCAGTTCCGACGACGACGGGGACAACCAAAGGCCCAATGTTTCGGGTGATGCCAGGCGCGCACAAGACGAAGCCAACCATGGTGCGGCAGCACAGGAAGAGGATGATGAGGCGGAGAACGTTCCTGAAGACGACGACATGGACACGCAAGGATACACGTCCGGCTACACGGCGGTTGGCAATACCGCGACAATGACTTGGCATCGCGGGATATCATAAATTCCCAGCGGATGGCGATTTGCCTTGATGAGCCGCGCGAAGCTCAATACATGGCGGGATTCATCGCGCTGCAGATGTCAAAGATGTGGGGGATGT
Organism: Effrenium voratum; assembly: GCA_963377175.1. Lineage (NCBI taxonomy): Eukaryota > Dinophyceae > Suessiales > Symbiodiniaceae > Effrenium > Effrenium voratum. Next base: position 1,965 of record CAUJNA010000728.1, on the reverse strand, counting down.
TCGAGTTCGAAGGTGGTGAAAAGAGAACGATCGATACCGCGCTCGAAGGGAAGCTAGGCTGCCCATACCACAACGACTTCGAGAAGTACCCCAACATGACTGAGCACGATCAGGAAGGGATCCTGTTGCCGTCAACAATAGTGAAGATTAGCCAATCTCAGAATGTTCGGACAAGGACCTTCCGGTCGGCTGAGGAGCGTAATGAATACATTCGTCTGATGGTATGCAAGTGCGAGGGGCTATACATATTTTACAAGCTGTGGATTGCAGCGAGGATCCTCGACATCACCAAAGACGAAATGAAGCTCCTGGTCAAGGATCGCGTGCACCCGGTGGGTGATATCATTTACAGATGCTTCTCCCTGGCTTTCAACTGTAAATATATATCGTTCGTAAGGGAAGGCTTGAACCTTGGCAAATATGGTTATTCGGTCAATGTGAGCGCCATTATTGCAGCCACCGACCCGAATAAATGCGACACACCTCTGCTGGATTGGTGCCTCCGAATGGGGCATTGGATACCAGAAGATCATCACAAGAAGTGTGTCCGGGCGCGAGAAGCCCAAAAGAATTTGGACGAAGAGTTCCGTCGACGTACCCACAGACTGTCCATTGGGGACAGGTATGCGTAATGCAGATGTGGATAATTATTGCTCATGTGGTGTGGTGCGCCCACCAACAGCAATACATATATTCACTCCGATGTTGATTGCGGCACGATGTGGGCTAGTCCCCATCTATTGCTTGCGTCTCATCAATGTCATTGCGATGGAACGACTCTACATCATGATATGATTTCATGCGTCCAAGATGAATGGATGTGTATACATTTACATATTCCGACGACTATGACATTCCGGATATTCATGGATGGAACTATTACCTCATGGATGATTTCCTTTTCATTATATATTATTCATGGTACCTGGAATTGATTGCTCACCGATATTTCTTTGCCGGTTATATGCAGATTGCTTACGAGCAGGCGCTTCTGTTGAACTTCTATGGCCAACCCATTTCTGTGGATGACGGCTGCGCGATGCGCAAATGCGGCAGCTGGGATGTTCAATGGTTGTAAAATGACGTGACGATAGTGTATACATTACACCTGCATATGGGAATGTGCTACGATTTGCGGATGCATGTTTCATTTTCAATCGAACCCGGCAGGTTTCACAATGAATGAACAGTGTAGCGATAGCGAGTGAAAGAGTGTTCGACACAGTTTCGTAGCTGAAGCCGTGGCCAGTGGAACGTTTTGTGGTGTTTGGACCGCATGATGAACAATGCGACCCAAATGGGGGATGTTAAAACCCTCCTGGCCCCGTGCCTAAATTGGGAAGCAGTTCTGAGGTCCGTGTTTGTGTTGCTTACAAGGTTCCATTGATTGCCATTTTGGCTCAAGTCACAAGTGAGGTTCAAGATGTTATGTGAAGCTGCGTTCATACGTGATCGGCAATTGAGAGCGGAAAAACACTTCGCTTGCGCTGCATTTGTCAGGACCACTGTTGTAACTATTATTCCTTCTCCCTTACAACAGTTACACGGGTTCGGCTATAACGGTTTGACCGTATACACCTTTCTACGTGGTTGGTATTTACAGCTGGAGGGTTCGGTGGACAGCGTCCCACGGGACGTCACCTTGCCGTCTCTTGACACGCTGTGACCTCTCCCCGCGCGGGCCCCCGAGGCTTCTTGGCGGCCTTCAGTGGCCATGCCAAGGTCCTGGAGCAACTCGGGGCGCGAAGCCCAGCGGCGTTTGGGTCTGGGGTTCAAGGAAGGACCCCAAAAACCAAAAGACTTCCTTTTGCCGAGCTGAATTTTGCTGAACTGAATATGTGTTTTTTTTCTCCTCCTGTCACCAAAGAAACCCAATCACCAAAGATCAAGAAAAAGATGGAAAGCACGGGACGGTGCTACAAGGGTATTGCTTGGCCCACCGTTCGGACTGATTTGGACAGTGCC
>CAUJNA010000727.1:152500-156600 GCA_963377175.1 Effrenium voratum | reverse complement strand
TGTTGTTGTTGTTGTTGTTGTTGTTGTTGTTGTTGTTGTTGTTGTTGTTGTTGTTGTTGGTGTTGGTGTTTGTTGTTGTTGTTGTTGTTGTTGTTGTTGTTGTTGTTGTTGTTGTTGTTGTTGTTGTTGTTGTTGTTGTTGTTGTTGTTGTTGGTTTTGTTGTTGTTGTTGTTGTTGTTGTTGTTGTTGTTGTTGTTGTTGTTGTTGTTGTTGTTGTTGTTGTTGTTGTTGTTGTTGTTGTTATTGTTGTGGTGGTCGTCTTCGTTGTTGTCGTCGTTGTCGCCTTCTTCGTTGTCGTCGTGGTGGTTGTTTTTGTTGGTGGTGGTGGTGGGTTGTTGGTTGTTGGTTGTTGGATGTTGGCTGTTGGTCGTTGGTCGTTGGTCGTTGGTCGTTGGTCGTTTCTTGTTTGCCGTTGGTTGATTGTGGTTTGTTGCTTGTTGTTGGTTGTTGGTTGGTTTTTTGTTGTTTGTTGCTTTTTGTTGTTTGCGTGTTGTTTGTTTGTTGGTTGTTTTGTTGTTTGTTTGTTGTTTGCTTACTGTTGGTTTTTTTGGTTGTTGTTTGATTGCTTGTTTTTTTTTCTTGTTTCTTTGTTTGCTTGTTTGTTTGCTTGTTTGCTTTGATTGCTTGTTTGTTTGTTTGTTTTTGTTGTTTGTTCGTTTTTTTTTTTGTGTTGTTTGTTGGCGTGTTTGTCGTTGTTGGTTGTTGGTTGTTGGTTCTTGTCCTCGTCGTGTTTGCCCTTCACAGCTCCGGTTTTTTTCCCTACAGCATGTCAGACATTGCATGGCCCTCAGGATGCTGCAGACAGCTTCGAGCCGTGTGGGCACCTCGAAGGACGTGTCCTCGCAACTTGTTGCAGGGCGAACGAAAGGGTTGAAGGGTTGGCAGGGCCAACGCCGAGGTTCTGCGCCAGGGCTTTGTCATTGGCCAGGGCTTGCGTAGCCAGCCAGCAAGGCCAGCCGGGTCAAGATGCATTCACAGGCTGAGTTCCTTTGGGCCCAGGTGCTACGCCAATGTCCAGTCTGGCCAAGACACGGCTGGACGCTTGGCTTGGCAGCTGGGACGGAGAATTGTGAGCTGGGCAGGCTTGGTCACAGCGGGCACTTGTTGCTGTGGCAGGTGCAGCTCTTAAGCGAATTCAATTGCCAGAATGCGCATTGAGCATCATAGACAACGTTAGCTGCTTTGCATGTCGCTCCTGCCTTGCTGCTAGAGCTTGGGATGTCTTGCGATGGCTTCGGCGCAGACTTCAGCCTTCCGCTGCCATGCATGAGTGTCGAAAGAAGAAGTACTGAGACTAGGGTTGGTCTCGCTCTGTAGTGGGCTTAGAGAAGGTCAGTGATAGTGCGGCCTGCTCTGAATTTTACCTAACACAAAAAACTCAACAAGTCGCCAAAAGGAAAACTTTTCCAACTGAAAAGTCTCGGTGACAATGCCTGTCGGCGGTGTTCTGGAAACAGGATCTTTTTTTCGGCAGCGAGCAACTGTGCCAAACAAAACGATATGTAGATGTGTATACACTTCTAAGCTTCTCAGTTTGGATCCAGCAGAAGCAACTTATCAGAGGAAGGTTCGCCAAGTATTATATGATAAAAAAAAGCTTCAACTCCTCCGTCACGTCAGAAGAAGACCACGACACCACCCGCAACATCAGGTCACACTTGCTACCAACTCCTTGGAGCCAAGAACAGTGGAGCACAGAAGCAACATCAGGTCACATTTGCTACCAACTCCTTGGAGCCAAGAACAGTAGAGCACAGAAGCAACATCAGGTCACATTTGCTACCAACACCTTGGAGCCAAGAACGGTGGAGCACAGAAGCAACATCAGGTCACATTTGCTACCAACTCCTTGGAGCCAAGAACAGTGGAGCACAGAAGCAACATCAGGTCACATTTGCTACCAACTCCTTGGAGCCAAGAACTGTGGAGCACAGAAGCAACATCAGGTCACATTTGCTACCAACTCCTTGGAGCCAAGATCGGTGGAGCACAGAAGCAACATCAGGTCACATTTGCTACCAACTCCTTGGAGCCAAGAACAGTGGAGCACAGAAGCAACATCAGGTCACATTTGCTACCAACTCCTTGGAGCCAAGAACAGTGGAGCACAGAAGCAACATCAGGTCACATTTGCTACCAACTCCTTGGAGCCAAGAACAGTGGATCACAGAAGCAACATCAGGTCACATTTGCCACTAACCCCTTGGAGCCAAGAGTGGAGCACAGAAGCAACATCAGGTCACATTTGCTACCAACTCCTTGGAGCCAAGAACAGTGGAGCACAGAAGCAACATCAGGTCACATTTGCTACCAACCCCTTGGAGCCAAGAACGGTGGAGCACAGAAGCAGCATCAGGTCACATTTGCTACCAACTCCTTGGAGCCAAGAACAGTGGAGCACAGAAGCAACATCAGGTCACATTTGCTACCAACTCCTTGGAGCCAAGCACAGTGGAGCACAGAAGTGCGGGAAGACGAAAACAATCATGGACATGAACGCTTGTTGAGATTATATCGTGAGTAACATAAATACAAGAGAGCATATCAAACAGCTAGCGATCGCAAGAAGGCCTTTTTTTGATTGAAGCGTCTGACCACATGCTGTCATAGCACAAATGGGTCTCACCAAGCAGACCTACGGTAAAAACGCCTCTCTTCAGGTGTGGGCTTGGGCTGCGCAGTGGCGTTGAACAAGGCGGCTAGTTTTCTTCATGGCCATGCGATGCTATGCGGGTGCTGACCTCACAAAGCCGCAAAGCCCGTTCCAAGCATTCATTGCAGGCCCCGCCCACAGTGCGCAGCTCAATCATTCTCAGAGAGCGGGGGGTTGGTTGGGAGCGAGCTCAAGCAGTGAAGGTGAGGGCAGCTGAGCCACCGGGCGAGTTGGAGCCCCAGCGTGCAGGAGTGTTCGGTCTGTGATGGCATGGATGACATGAATGGGTGTTTCGCTGGTCTTTGTTCTCTTGGCTTCTTGATTTTGCAACAGCGTGGATGTGAGGCGACGATTGTGTGTCGTGGGCGAGGCCGCGGAGACGTAGCTTTCAAAGCATTGATAAGTTTGTGCCAAATGTTGCGGCGCATGTTGAAGTCACAGCTCAAAGCTTTTCCTCCGTCTAATGAGAGTAATTAAGCCTGAAGTCGTGAACTGTTACAAGGACTACCGCCAGAAATGCATGTATTGGCTCATGCTAGTGGCGGAGTAGTTTGGACAGCCGTGCGGCAAGTGGCAGCTGTCGCCTGCCCAAGCTACAATCTTGCTGCACGCCTGTCCGATTTGCTCAAGGCCTCCAGGAGGGTGGCCCCTTGACCGCTGCTTCGCTGGCATAGACCTAGAGATGCTTGGAGACCAATCAGTGTGAAACATGCTGCAATTCGCACATAATGGGTCAGTGGGCCTGAGCTTTGACAATCAATACCAAGCCATTACCAACGCAAGCTACTCAACACTTGGCTTTACACACTGGTGCGGAGTTTTCCTTCAATGCGCAGCCATGGTGGACAATGCTGGCAAGTTGCACAAGGTCGGCGTACGATGCTGGGGTCATGGGAATCCATCCAATGCCCACTTGTCCTTTGCAGGATCTGGCCGAATTGTCGGCAGTGGTACGGAGCGTGCAAAGCATGACTCACGTAGTGGCTGGCAACCTAGTGCGCAGCCACGTCATTGTCGTACTGCGCTGACGAACCTAGGACTCACACGTGGCACGGCTGGTGACTAACCACAGCCACGACAAGGAACGAGAGAAGGCGGAGAAGTATGCGCAGAAACTGGAGCCTTACGCTGCACCTCACCAGCAGTTCAGCGCTTGGGGACGTGAATGGTAGATCTCCATTGATTGACCTTTGCAGCATAGATGCTAGATCTTGACAATGCTAAGGAGCAGCTCCGGAAATGGGTCCATCTCATGGATATGGACTTGAAGAAGGTAGGCTTACCTCGTTTTCTGAAGCCGTTGTGAGATCTTGGTCCCTTCCGTTTGCGCAGTTGGTTTTGCTCTAGGTTCGGAATTGCGAATTGCTTCTTTGATCCTCCTCGGACTTGTGCTCATGCAGCTGACAGCGCCCCTTCAAGCCTTGCTGCAAGCTAACCTGAGCAACTC
>CAUJNA010000727.1:100000-147500 GCA_963377175.1 Effrenium voratum | reverse complement strand
AAGGGAGCCCAAAAGAAACAGAAAGGCCCCAGGTTGGGTCACCGCGGGCAAAACCCCAAACAAGAAACAAGAACAACGGGGAAGCCAGGTTTCGGGTCTCCGAGGGCAACAACCCCAAACAGCGCAAAAACGACCTAGACCTTGGAGACGAAAGGGGCCGCGAAGGCAAAGAGGCAGAAGAGGAACAGGCCATCCCTAACCGGGCGAACAGGAAGTACAAGAGATAGCCCAGAGAGGGAAAGAAAAAGAAAAGAAAGAAAGGAAAGGGACGAAAGAGAGAAAGAGAGAGAGAGAGAGAGAGACAGACACAGAAAGAAGAGAGAGAGAGAGAGAGAGACAAAAGCGTATTTAGGGCGTCGCAACCGCCCGGGGGGAAAAAAGAAAGGAGCAGGGTGCGTATTTAGGGCGCCGCATCCCGCCCGGGAAGAAGGAACAAGAAGCAGAAGGCAAGGAGACAAAAAGGAGAAAAGAAGGAAGAAGGAAGAAGGAAGAGGAAGAGGGAAGTGGTAGTATGCGTTTTTAGGGCGACGCATCCCGCCCAAACAGGAACAGAGGATGAAGGCCAAGGCTCGCGGAGCAAGACGTCGAATCCCACACAGGGGCCAAGAGGACGGACCCGAAGTAGCAACGGAAGGGGAAGAAGACGTCAAGCCAAACTACGTGAGGAAGAAGAGGAGTAGGAACAGGAAGACAGACACGAAGACGAAGACGAGGAAAAAGGTGAACAACGCGAGGACAACCAGGCCATCCCTAAGCGGGCGAACAGGAGCGGGACGAACGCGCGGGTCACGAAAGGCAGCAAAAAGAGAACGGGAGGAAGGAGAAGCCATCCCTAAGCGGGCGAAGAACCAGAAGACGGGCACGCGGATGAAGAAGGCGAGAAGAAAGAGACGTAGGGTGAGACGTCGCTATGATCTGACCGCTGTCTTCCCTTTAGTGAAACCTCGTTCCTGGTTAAATGTGAAATTCCGCCGTTCTATGATAAGCACGTTGAGGTCAAATTTTCCGACAGAGCCGGCCCGGGGTCACACAATGGGTACACCCGAGGATTCCCCACGAATGGGGTGTACACACTTAAACTCCAGATGGAGAGTGCTAATCTTTCGAGTACAACTGATGAGTCTCGAGTACAACTGATGAGTCTCGAGTACGATGAGTATCTGCTTGATTTCCGCGGGCAAAGAGGGGACCTTGTTGGGAAGCAGGTACGTAGCTGAGCGTCCTCAGCTACTTCCCTTCCAGTGACCTAGCTTCGTTGGATCAGGTCAGTCACTGGAAGCCTGATCCCCCTGCAGTGGAAAAAGTTATCGAATGGTGGCAGGGTTTTCTGCCACTCCGCACACACACAAACACACACACACACACACACACACACACACACACACACACACACACACACACACACACACACACACACACACACACACACCCACACGCACACACCCACACACACACACGCCTCCACACGCACACCCACACACACACCCACACACACCCACACACACCCACACACACCCCCACACACCCCCACACACCCACACACACCCACACACACACACACCTACACACCCACGCACACCCACACACACCCACACACACCCACACACACACACCCACACACACCCACACACACCCACACACCCACACACACCTACACACACCCACACACACACACACACGCACGAACACACACACACACACCCACACACACACCCACACAACACACTCACAAGCACTAATTCACGCAAACGCGCAAACGCACACACACACAAACGCACACACACACACAAGTACAAACAAAAGCACCCACGCACACACACTGAAATTGCACACCAACACACGCACGCACCGCACCTCATGGCACTGCGCCGCGATTCGCCGCTCCGAGCCGGGTTTGGCAGGACTGTGAAAATTGGATTTGTTGCGGGTGCATCCTGGCAGGATTCAGTCATCGTTGACCGGAAGGTTATTGCGAAGAAGTATCTCAAAGGATGGTTCGTGCTGGATTTTGTCAGCACTGTTCCATGGAGCCGCATTGCGGCTTGAGTTGCAGGGAGGGGCAGGCAAAGAAGCCTAGCAAGCACATGGAACACCCGTGCCTGGATTTGGGACAATTAAAAACATGCCAACTGTCGATTGTTTTTGTTTGTTGCTCCACTCGATTTCCAGTCTATCATGTATGTGATGTGTTTTCTGATTGCTGTCCCTCTGTATCACACACACACATTCGCGGGCTTTTTGAACTGCCAAAGGTTCAGCTGCCTTGCCATCCCATTCAGGTTGATTCCTTGTCGGAGGGTGGCGGGCCCATGGTGACGGTGGCAAAGCTGGCAAAAGTGTAACTTGGATAGAATTTTGCCTCCGCCTTGATAAGAGCCGATTGCAAAGGGGGTTGTGTCCACAGCCATGGAGGCATGGAATGTGAGCACGGTTTGCCCGCTTCAGACTGCCGGTCATCGCTAAGGCTGAAGTTCATCCGCATTGTGAGGCTGATGAAGATGCTTCGTGCAAAGAAACTCAAGGATATCTGGGAACAAGTCGAAAGACGGATTGGATCCGTCGCCATTGTTCAGGGTATGATGCTTATCCGAGTGCTGCTTGTTGTCGTCGGCATTTGCCACTGGAACGCCTGCCTGTTCTGGATTATTGGATGTACCGAAAGCATCGTCACTGACTTTCTCCCTTCGCCAGGACCTCAGTACCCATCATACCCATCATATTCTGTGCATGGTATAGCCAAAGAGCCAGCATAGCCAGCCAAGAAGTCAGTCGGTTTCCAGCAACGGGTGAAGTTCTAGCTGCAGCTGTGCCCAGGCCACTGAAAGAGCAATTCGATGCGCTTCCACACTGGACCTCACTGTCAAGGACAAGTGTTGCCTGCCCAGAAAACAGAAGTAGGCAGCCTCAGTCTCCAGCACTGTTGGCTTGTCAAACTTGGAAAAACCTTGCGCCACACTTTGCCATGCGGTGGCTACCCTCCACTTGACGTCAGCGTTGTGCAGGAGTGGAGGGATTGATCTGGCGCCATGGTCATGGGAGAGCAGGCCCATGTGGAAAGCTCAGACTTCACTGTCTGAAAGCGGCAACCTTGTGTGACTTTTGCCTTGGTAGGCTGCATTTGACTCAGGTTTGAGCAGTACATATTCTGCTTTTACTGGACCCTCGGAGTCATGCGAACCATGCCAGCGGAAGTGACGCCGGTCAATGTGATTGAGCGTGCTTGGGCAGCAACATGTTTGGAGTTGCGCAACTCCATGGCGCACTTGATATGCAGCATTGATTGCTATGAACTTTGAACGATATGTGTGATATGTGATATGCGCGTTTGCGCGGCGTGGTTTGCATCGCGTTCTTGCTCGTTAGGCATGTTTGTGCTTTGCTTCATGTTCTTTGCGCTGTCTGCCTTTGCGGTTTCTGTGGCCTCCCTCACGCAAGCTTATTTCAAGATCAGCCCCTTGGACAAGATATGCGACTGCATCATTGCATCATTGGCCGTTTGACTTTTCAGCATTCAGACAGCACTGCGAGCTTGTGAACCGGCTGTGTAGCAGCCTTAGCGTTGCCGAGGCGAGCGTGGCAGAAGCTTCAACGATGAAATGTTCGCTATGAGGATGCATCTCCACAAGCTCAGGGTCGAAGAAGCATCACAGCGAAAGATCAAGGCATCTTGTCAGCAACTTGCTGTTGAGAGGTGAGACCCAGGCAGTAGCCCTTTCGTCGGCATGATGCACGTGACTTGTTCCTTTGATTTGTGTTGCTTTCCTTTCCCAGTTACTTCTTTTCCGCCCCGGTATCTACCAAGGAATACCTGCATCACAAGTTCACACGCAGAAGGATCATGGCAAAGGAGGTGCCCAGACTGATGCATTGACGGGCGTTCATAGGCAGCCTACACCCACAACATTGGCAACATTGTTCCTCTTAGCCGAGCCGAAGTTGGATGACACGGGCAAATTGTGGTAATTTTAGTCCATTGGTTCAGTGGTCTGCTTCGTGACACTCATCAGCAGTGACATCGATGAAGGGCCAGGCAACAACTCAGATTAGGTTGCAGATTACTCGATTGGGTCAGGCAAACTTGCTCAAAGAGCTTCCGGAAGTGCTGAAGAATGAAGTCGAGTATGCGAAGAACCTTCAACATGTACATCGCTTGTCCTGCGACTTGGCTCACGGATGTCGCGTTTCCATCCGTGGCGGCTTTCAAATGCCAAACCCAAGGTGTGCAGCACCTGTCCAAGGAGACGGTGCGGCAAATCTGCTTAGGCGCGGCACAGACCGGTGCAATGACGGTTGAGCTGTGGGCATTAAGGGTTGGACTTGCAGGTGCCAAGTCCCTCGAGATTCTGGCAGGTCAGCTCATCACAGTGGCAGGGGAGGAGCTCGAGAAACATGAAAATATACGAAAATGCAGTAAAACATGCAACTGCCCTCTGAATTTGCTTGAGAATTCTTTCATTCAGGATTCTACATGCGCATGGATCGTTTGCTCTGGGTGCCTTGGCAAATGTGTACACGCTGAATGACGGACAAATGCAAATGGGCTGCCTGCCTTGAGGTCTGTTCAAATCAAGGATGAAGTGGGTGCGGGCCTCAACACTCCGGGTGGCTGCAATGGCATGATGAATGCAGCATGGGCTGTTTTGTCTCTTTGAGGCAACAAGTGTCTTTTGGCTGAAGAAGGAGAGCCAATGGTCATCAACGAGGATTGTTTAACCAACCAGGCTCACCTGTCTGCCAACCACATGATACACAACGTGCGACACAACTCACTGTATAGTGGAACAAGCGTGGCCTTGCGCAGGCATCAGTGCGCTCATCTCTCACGGTCACAACGTCGAGCACATGTGTCTTGTACAGAACAGACGCACATAGCTGGGTGATTTTGTTGTGCCTCCTTCAATCGTTTCCCATGAGCGTCTCGCTGCCAATGTGAACGATGGGCAATCTGGCACAATGGGTTCTGTTGTCCTGGACCTGGATGCCTGAGGTGAAGTTCTCAAAATTGAGCAGGCAATGTTCTTTGAGGCTGCCGCTCGCGATTTGCAACTTGGCTAAATAAACACATTTTAGAACACTCAGGATATTTTTTTAGAATTGCAATTGGACGGGGGGGGCAGGGCGGACAAAAAAACACCACACATCCGCACTCAGGAAGCCACAGAGTGATCTTCTTCGTCGTCAGCATTCAGGCCCTCAAGCACTCGAGGCACGTCCAGCTGAACTTGCACTGCTGGCGCTGTTTTCGTGGGTTATTGACGAAACTTGAATGAATTGTGCGTCTTTCGCAGGTCGAGGAAGCCACCGACCGGGAGCACACACCCCATGCGTCTGCGGGAGCAACAGCTGCCATCTCCGCGGGCTGAGAAGCTTGAGGTTTCACAGTTTTTCCAGCAGAAATACCATTTCCGGAGCTGTTTCGACGGGATGGGCGCCCTGGACGACCGAGGCTCACAAACAACATTGCACAACATTGCACAATATGGCACATTTTGTTCCAACAAAAATGGTGAACTGGATGGTTTGTACGTGGGTTTGGTTCGGTCCGCCCGGGGGTATGCATTCTGCACTTGCGTGAGCTGATTGCCTGAAAGTGCCAGCTCCAACACGAAATTGATTGCATTCGGGAGAAATGCTTATTTGCTCGTGATCAAGCAAATGTTTACACTGTTTACAGTGTGTCTGTCTTCTGAGGTTGCTACTTTTCAAAATTGTGCCAGTACGCGACACTACCCCGGACAAACTTCGAATCATAGTAGCCGACTGCATGCGAGCGGCTGTCTCCATTGATTGATGCAAAGTTGCCAATGGAGGCAGGCTTCGCAACATTGCTTTTTGGCATTTATTGACTGCTACAAGGCCCAGTGCTGTTTGGCGGAAATCGTTCGTTTGTTGTTCCACACTCCTGAAACACACCGGGCCACGAGCTGACATAGATGTGCTCGAATTGTCTTGGACAAGCCTCACGATATGCCACATAAGTGGCTTCTATTCGAGGGCGGCAACAACAATTTTGCCCCGTCCGGTAGAGCAACAGCTGAAGAAGTGGACATAGGGTTATGTTTGAGACATTAAGCAGTCAGCTGTTGCAATGCGTTTCACTTCAGGAACTTGACGTCCATCATCCAGCCTCACCAACAAAATTGTTTAGGCACTGTGTTCAGGATCCGCTATTGCATTGTGTAGCGGACAATTTGTGTTTCAGTATGGTAAACAAAACTTTGAGACACTGGATAGCAGGTGCTTACTTACCTTCGCCAATGAGGCTGCTAGCACGAAAACCGGGTGCCACAGATTGAGCTGCTCAATCAGATTCTCAGCGTGTTTGCATTTCAGGTGTGCACCACCTCATTGTTGCATGCATCAAATGCATTTGTTTGGCGCAGCGTTGATCAGCACTTGGGTACATGAGCATTTGGCACGTGAGGCGTTGTTCGACTTCCTGCCAGTGAGGGCTGCAGATGGCAAACAGGCTGGGCAAGCGGTGGTCAGATGGTGCTTCATGGTGCCTTACTGATGAGGTTTTAGCACATCAAGAATGACAAATATTCGATTGGACAAATATCGCAATTTCATTTTGTTGCGCCTCCAGCTGGCAATCATTCACACGAAGACGGTCGTCAGATCATGACCCATAAAACAATTGTCCGCATCCAGAACCTCGCCAACTCTTATTTGCGTTTGAGTTTGAAGCTTTACAAGTTTTATCCCGTGATCACACATCGCAGAGGGTCCTTGAAATGCAATATTCGATCCTGGTTGGGTTGTTTCCTCCAGATGCTTGCATTTTGTTTGTTCAGTGTGATGGCCCCAGTCTACCGCACATCATTTGGCTGAGGGTTTTGCAATGTTGAGGGACTTACAACAAATATTCTGGAAAAGGGCATTGACCATTTCCAGTGAATTGGCAATGGCAGGCGTTTCTACCACGTCCAGGAGGTGCACGCCCCAGAATGGCCGGCTACGGCGAATTTGATCAATGATCAAATGCAATAATTTAATCGATTATTCCATGGGGCACGTTATGTGTTCCAGCGTGCCAAATTCATGTTTGATGCTGCATTGCACAGTCATTACTTTCGTCACAGATAAAACGTGCAGCCACACAGATGATGTGGCCTGATCTCTGCATTTGACTGGCTCCAGCGGTTCTATCTCAGAGTTTTTTTGCGACCTGGACCAACAGAGTCCCAGCCATGAAGCTGCTCCTTGCCTTCGCCGGCTTGGCTCAGGTTGTCGCTCAATCCCTCACGCAACCTTCGGCAGCGTCCTCCCCGACATACTCGCCCACACCCGCCCCAAAGCCTGCCTATCGCCGGCTGCAAGAGGAGGTGAACAAAGACGAGCTGAACAGGGACCTTCACAGTGCCATTCTTCATGGAGACACGGCGACTGCGGAGTCTTTGTTGTCGCAAGGCCCGATCATTTACATTCGATATGCGATTGTTGGTTATGGTATGGTGAGGTTCTAATTTCGGTCGTCCGACGGACGAGCAGATGTGCGCCAGCTGTTCTCATGCCGCGATGCCCTAACCTTGTCGGATAGCGCCTTGCTTCGCTGCGAGGCGCCAACATCGATGATGTTTCTTGCCGCGCATTAGCCCTGTCATAGTTCAGACCGTGATGTCAAGGTTTGCGAGGTCCCATTGGGAATCGAAATTGGAAAAACATGTTTATAAGTTTTGTTTTGCCAACTTGTCCATGTTTTTTGGCCTTAGCAGTGACAGCGCATCTACTGGAATTTCAATGTGACGTTTTCCATGGTGCCACACAGCCAACTAAAGGTGACGCAATCGGGACCCCGCTGGAGCCCCCTAGCCGAGGCTGTCCATGCCTCAGCGAGCGAAGTGTGCATGCAGAGACAATCTCCCCCGTCATGAAAAGCAAAACCTGCAACAGTTGACTTGGCTGCTCGCTGTGCACTTTGATGCGCCAATGGGTGCAACCTTAGTTTCACCTCAATAATACAAATGGACGCAGTCTGGGCCCTGGGCACAGCACGACTAGAGTTTGTCAGCATGCGGCCGAGGCTGTTCATAGGATGTCCTCAGTGTGCCTTTGGTTGTTGACGAAGAAGGCCAGCCCAGATATCATTGACAATCGCGGACGCACGCCTCTCTACCATGCTGTCCCTTGATGGCAGCTGGTGAGTCTTTGATTGGTTCAATCTTGATTGCGGCAAGCTTCCAGCTGTACTCAAGGTACATTATAGCATGAAGGACGTCGTCACAGAGATGGTGAAAACTGCCAAGCACTTCAGGCCTTCATGCAGTGCAGTCGCATGCGAACCAAGCTCAAGTCATGCACATCAATGTGGGATTTGGGCTAAAGTGCAAACCCCCAAGCCCTAGCCAAGCTGCATTACATGTGTGTAATTTAGATTGGCTGCGGCAACGTGGAAATGTTCAGGGTGTCCAGGGTAACATTCAATGTACGAGTCGCCAGCGTTGCCTGCTTGACCAGTGCTCACGATGGCGACAACGTTGACATGCTGACTCGCGCAGCTACTTGCTCAAATTAATGTTTCAAAGTGAAACCCATTGAATGCTTGTTTGCCCAAAACAAAAGGAGTTGATTGAGTGTTGTGCGCCCGTTGCTCTTCGGATTGCCAAGCCCCGGACAATATGCGCGAGTTTATCACAACTTCTCCTTTTATCCAGTAAACTGAGGTTTGGCAGGAGGACTCTGACATTGTGCAAATTCTTTTGACAGCTGGTGCAACGTCCACCGCTGCAGAAGTTGCTGTGGCCCGGCGAGAGAAACGAGGTTGAATGTAGTTGTGACAAGCGGAAGTACCGGACAGCATTGCTGCTACGGTAAATCAAGGCAGGACACCCTTCTGTCCATTCTGTTGCTTCGGATGGGCATGCTGATGAGGCAAAGACTCGCAATGATTAGTTTGGTACATGCATTGTATGACGGAGGAGGTACTCGCTGAGTCGAAACCTATCGATGCACGGATAAGCTCACACTCGAGGCAGCCCATGCTCCTTGGAGCATCCAGAAACTGTTCGGCATCACCACCGTGACGACGACCGCCGCTCCGGTCACGACATCGACTCCCGCCCCGGCGACGACTGCCGCTCCCACCCCGGCGACCACTGCAGCCCCAGCAACGAGCCTTGGACCAGAGCAGCCCCACCAGACTCGACCTCCACATTTTGTTTGTGCGAAGAAGAACACGTGAAGACCACGAAAATGGATGCCAGGAACGTTGCCTGTCAAACAAAATAAATATAATTTGTATACAATAACATTTCATGCTGCAATTCTTATGGTTTCATTGGCTTTTTGAACCTGACAGGCGCCCAGGGCAAACAATTGGCGCACACGTTAGCACTTCTTGAGAAAAGGGAACATGTTGATGGTTTTGGAGTCAAAAGAGAGGATCTCGTGAACCACTTTCAGCAAAAGCCTCAGGGATTTGCCACAGCGCTCTTCCGGTGGGAACCAAGAGCCTCGTGGGCAAAACATGCACTTGCCATTTGATCGTCGTCACAATAATTATCTTGTCTGGCCCATGGATTCAACTTTGTGTCCTGAATGCTGCTGGTATGGACCAAGGACAGCGCCTTGAGCTCGGAAATCACCGCTGTAAGGCTGCCGCGCCAGGCGCAGGTTTGACATGTAGTATGCACAACAAACATCCACAAACATCCACACGTCAGAGTGAGTTGAAAGACCAGAGTATTCAGATGTCGCGCTGAAACATGGCCGATACGTGCTAAGACAACGCAGACATGTGCATGACATTTACAGGGATTCCATTGACACGCTTGCCCTGCAGTGAGAATCGACTCTCGCAAATGGTCTTGAGCTCCTGAGCTGCGGCATCCTGAGCGAGTTTCATATCAAGGACCTAATCACAAAAAACCGTGGACTCCGAGACTTTGGCAAGATGTGATTAGGTCACACATCGAATTCGCTTGAGCCACTTGCCTTTTGACATACGTTTTCTGCAAGCGAAGGCAAAAGTGTCGCTGTGCCCGGTCGACATGTGATACTTGCCAGACCATTTAAGTATGATTGTTTGCCTCCATGTGAGAATGAAAGTCAGAGGAGCTACTGCATCGCAACATTCCAAGTGTTGCTGATCATGACGCAGGTGCACCGCTGAATGTGTGCATAGCAGCCCAAAGGCCGATGGGGCAGCTGTTCGGCGGATGTCATTTGCATGTTGGATGCTACATGAACCATGTCACTTGCATGAAGGCTCGGTGCCAAAGTCAGCTTTCTGGGAGCGCTCTCCTCCGACCTGTTTGGTGAGGTTCCTGCACTGTTTTCCTTGTGTCACCCGTGTATTTGCAGCGATGCCTATGTGCAAGTCTTTCAGCGTCTGCCAGCAGGAGCTATACAAGACTTTAGATGCTGACGATGTCGATTTGAGCATGGTTGTGAGCTCAGTTTGTTCTTGGCTGTTCAGCTGCTATTGAAGGGAGGTGTTACGGGTTGTGTGTGTGTGTGTGTGTTTGTGTATGTGCGTGTATCTCCAGACCTGTTGCGTCAGATGCAGTTTGGCTTGGACTTGGCACGATTTGTTTGCATCATTGCAGGCTTTGCCAAACTGTGTTTGTATCTTTGTGCATGTCGGTTTGTGCGGCATTCACGCATGCAGATGAGTCAACACATTTGGTTCTGAGAATACGGCATCCAGAAACTCCAATACGTATTGTGAACGTAAGAGCTGTTTTGCAGGTGCAGCGTCTTCCGAATCCA
Organism: Effrenium voratum; assembly: GCA_963377175.1. Classification (NCBI taxonomy): domain Eukaryota; class Dinophyceae; order Suessiales; family Symbiodiniaceae; genus Effrenium; species Effrenium voratum. The sequence continues at coordinate 136,787 of CAUJNA010000727.1, read as the reverse complement.
TCAACCCTGGCATTTGTAAGCCCAGCACGCTTAGTCATCGCTTGCCATGAACGCATTATAGTATAAGGCGGCAGGTTGTTGTGGTGTCAGGTCAGCAAACCACCTGGCTCTGATGTCCGCTATGCGTGGGCAGCTGAGCATAGCACGTCAGACAGGCTTACCAACAAGTGCAATAAGGCAATACAGCGACACGTGCCATAATGCACCCGCCAGGTTTTTCAAAGAGAACGCGGCAGACCGCACATTGACTGCGAGGACACTGCAAGTGACAGGGGAGGATTTTTTCGGCATTGAGGCTTCTTAAGTTGTTTGAGTTGGCAAGAATCCGGGTGACACCACGCAAGTAGCAGACCACGTTGACTGAATTGCGGTTTGCAGATCTTGAGTGAGTTGAGCAACACAACAAGTGGATCTGAATCCACGGTAGGACTGTGGCCGAGCTTATGGGCAAGAAGACCTTTGGAGCTGTCCATGTCAGCATGGGCGCGCGGAACTCACAAGCTTGCTTGTGGCATGCTGCACTGAGAGGAAAGATGGAAGCGGCCTTGAACAAAAAGCAGGGTGTTGCGGAAGAATCGTGACGTGCACATACTCCCATGTCATATATGATATGTTGTTCACGCCAACAAAGCTGACACACCCTTGGGTGCGTGACGTCACCTGCGGATGATCCAACTGAGTGTGTCATGGGCAAACTGACATGACACAAGGGCGTAGAGGTGCTGTGCGTGAGAAAAAAGAAAAAAGAAAAGAAAAAAGAAAACATCTGCGACGGGACGATTGATTGGTTGATTGAGTGTTTGGATTGGACTGGCTTGGTTTGGTTCGCACTGGTTGGTTGGTTGGTCGGTCGGTTGGTTGATTTATGGATTGATTGATTGATTGATTGATTGATTGATTGATTGATTGATTGATTGATTGATTGATTGATTGATTGATTGATTGATGGATTGGTTGGTTGATTGATTGATTGCTTCACACGTTTGGGCTCTCGATTGCTACGTCAACATGTGCTTGCGTGCTCGCGTGCATTGGTCGATACGGACAGGCGGCTCGCTTCGGTGCCGGTTGCATGCTCTTGATTTGCTCCCTGGCACGGCATGCCCTGGCCAAAAGGGTTGCAGTGCAAATTGGTCGAGCGTCCAAGCGTGTTGCTACTGCGACGTCGCCTCAGCGAGGCTGGCGTTTGTTCGTGATTTTCTGGCACTTACTCTCAATGGCATCCGAGTCATCGCTGCTTGCATTTGCTCGGCTTCAACACGTCACAGTTGCGGCGCCATGTGACCAGATTGATGGGAGAATAACGGCCAATGTCCGACCCCGTTGGGAACAATCAGCATGCGTCGCTATTTGCCAAGCCCAAGGTTGTTCGCACGGATTCCAGCCACCAACTAGATTGGCTTAGCGACTTTTTGGGGCTCTGGTTTGAACCTGCCCAGAGTAACTGGATTTGTTTCCGCTGTGTTTTTGCTGCGATTTTGTGGGCAGTTGGCTGCAATGCCCGTCCAGAAACGTCCAGAAACGTCCGTCGCCGAGCGGCCCAGCGAGCAAGGGTGACTTGGCGGTTTGCAAACAAACCCGGACCAGAAAGTATGCTATCCTTGCCACGTTGCCCCAACATGATTGTTGCATGAATGTTTGCTCACTGCAGTGGAGTCGCTTACATGTTTGAGTTGCCCCAACTTGCTGACTTGCTTCGTTCCTGTGCTGTTTCTATTTACTCCCTGTAGGTGTTGGCATTGGGTTCCACACTGTTGTTTGAATATCAGGCTTTGGAAGTCCAAAGAAAGATGTGCTGCTTTATCACATGTCGATGCAGCCTGCGGGAAACTCCCCTTTGCTGCCCCAATGCCACACGTCTCATGCCCGCGCATTGGTATGTTCAAACGTGTAATTGCGCAACGCAAGCAAATTACAGAGCCATCGCACTCCAAGAACCTCACCTTAAGGCATGGCGCACTGAAAGGCAAAATCCTTTGTGCCGGCATTCACCGTTGGCTGGGCACCTAGAATTGATTCGCCATTTTCTTTGCCAGCATGGTTCACCTTTGCTAGTGTCGTCGGGCTGGGCCCAAATGATTGGATGTCAACGAATGAATGCCTTGGATGAACAGACTCGTGCCTTGACCGCCGAAGCTTCTTGCTTAAAAGTGTCAGAGACTCCATCAAAGGCGTCAATGTTTGAACAGAAGTCCGCAAATTGCGCGTTGTCGCTTGCTCGGCATCCCGTTATGTTTTTTTCTCCCCGCTGACGGCATTTCCGTTGTGAACGCGCTTCACATTTTGTCTGCGTCAGATTGGCACACGCACACACACACACACAAAAACAGACACGCACAATGCTGTCGGAACCTCCATAGTGTTTCCCAACAGCTTGTGACGTTTGCCTTTATTTAAACAGGCTTCCTAGATGATCTTGTGCCTGGTTGACGATGTTTTTCCCCCCCCCAGCTCGGCCAGCGGCCTGCACCATTGCTGGCCAGTTCCGTCAAGCTTCTCGCCACTCAATGCTCCTTTCACGCGTCCCTGAGCTGGCCACTTCTATCAGCTGCCAAATGCTTGCGCTCCTCTTTGCGTTGCCTCTGCCCTCCATCAGCATTGTATCGAGCTCGAACACCTTTGAGCGGCGATTGCGGTTTGGGTAGTCCACTCGAGCCTTTGCAAGGCAACTTTGGAATACGGCGCGACGTGGCGTGGGCTACTTGCATAAAAGGTGTAGGACGGTGATATAATTAAGGTGGTCTTGTCAGGAGCGGCCGCTAGTCTTGAAACCAAGGATGAGCAGATGTCAGCTCCGCCTCCGGAGCAATGTAGGCGTTGTGGCGCATCAGCTGCAAGCGAGGTCCGTCTCGCGGTCAGAGCCTGGCCGTCGTGCAGCAACTTTGTCACACGCTGGCGCGTCGACGTCAAGGTCCAACCGGGTGGGTTCTTGCACTGGCGTGCTCAAGCGGCACGCTCCCCAACACGCTGCTTCGCGCTTATTTCGCGGTTTGCCGCTCAGCTGGAGCTTCGCGGTGTGGGCGCACCGCAAGCGGCGCGATAAATTAGAGCTGCTTCGCACTGTTGGATGGGCCAGCCCGCATGCCAAGCCGACCCGACAAGTGAGATGACGTTGTTGGTTACTTTAGAGCCTCCGGCTCAGTCCGCCGACCGTTCCCTCGTCCTCTCTCCCTCTCTGCCTCTCTCCTCCCCATCCTCTCCATCCTCCCCATCCTCCCAATCCTCTCTCTCTCTCTCTCTCTCTCTCTCTCTCTCGTTCTCTCTATTTTTTCTCTCTCTCTCTCTCTCTCTCTCTCTCTTTTTCTCTCTTTCTTTCTGTGCTTGTTTGTCTTTTTCCGTCTCACTTTCTCCTTCCTGCTGTCTATGCATTTTTTCTTTGTTCCTCTCTCTCTCTCTTTCTCTTTTTCTCTTTTTCTCTTTTTCTCTTTCTCTTTCTCTCTCTCTCTCTCTCTCTCTCTCTCGCTCTCTTTCTCCCTCCTTTCTATGTCTCTATCTTTCTCAACCTCCCCGCTATGCCTCGTTCTCCCCACCTCATGTCTTTGCCCCGCTCTCTTTTTTTTTTTTATCTCTCTATCTCTCTCTCTTTTTCTCATTCTCTTTTTCTCTCTTTTTCTCTCTCTCTCTCTCTCTCTCTCTTTTATCTCTCTCTCTCTCTCTCTATCTTTCTCTCTCGCTCTCGCTCTCTCTCTCTCTCTCTCTCTTCTCTCTCTCTCTCTCTCTCTCTCTCTCTCTCTCTCTCTCTCGCTCTCGCTCTCGCTCTCGCTCTCGCTCTCGCTCTCGCTCTCGCTCTCGCTCTCGCTCTCGCTCTCGCTCTCGCTCTCGCTCTCGCTCTCGCTCTCGCCCTCGCCCTCGCCCTCGCCCTCGCCCTCGCCCTCGCTCTCGCCCTCCCTCTTCTCTATGTCTCTATCTTACCTCCTCGCTATGCCCTATTGTCCGCACCTCATGTCTTTCCCCTCCCCCCCCCCCGTCTCGGTCCGCTGCTTCTCTCTCTTTTTTTCTTTCTGCTGTCCGGATCAGCCGAAAGCCGGTGTGCAACGCCAAAGCAAGGAAATCGCGCAGCTGACCCGGGACTTCCTGCAGCGTCAACGCGCGCACGAAAAAGTCCACCAGCCCCAACACACCCAAGCCCGTCGCAGCCACCAAAGGCAGCCGTGTGGCCGCTCGCGGCAGCCAACTGCACGAAAAGTCTCTCTAATTGGGCCCGCCTTTGCGCGCAGGCCGCTGTAAAGACCGGACGTGGCGGAACTTGTGTCTTGCTCCGACCCACAAGGCTACGTCGGCCATGGGAGATCCGCAGCAGGGACGGCGAAACTTTGGCCACTTGAACCACTTGGATTGCTTGGATTAATATGACAAATGTAAGATGGCGTTCATTTGGTCATGAAATAGGGGTCATCACAAAAGCGTATAGCAGGATCAGGCGCAGCAGTGAACATGGCTTGGGCCAGTTCGGCGCGGTGTTTGTGGTCTTGTTAGCGGTGCTTGTTTTTTCCCAGATAGCTGAAAGCTATAGGGGTTCTAACTTCTAATAAAGAAGGGAAAATGATTTGCGAGATTGAGGGCCGGGTGCTGGGGGGCATGCAGTTTGGGGTGCTGTTGGAGGTGCTGCTTTGCGAGCTTGACGGCCGGGTGCTGGGGGGCATGCAGTTTGCAGTGCTGGTGGAGGTGCTGTTTTGCGAGATTGACGGACGGGTGCTAGGGGGCATGCAGTTTCGGGTATTGGTGGAGTTGCTGTGTTGCAAGATTGACGGCCAAGTGCTAGGGGTCATGTAGTTTAGGGTGCTGGTGGAGGTGCTGTTTTGCGAGATTGACGGCCTGGTGCTAGAGGGCATGCAGTTTCGGGTGCTGGTGGAGGTGCCGCTTTGCGAGATTGACGGCCGGGTGCTAGGGGGCACGCAGTTTGGAGTGCTGGTGGAGGTGCTGTTTTGCGAGATTGACGGCGGGTTGCTAGGGGGCATGCAGTTTCAGGCGCTAGTGGGGGCATGTAGTTTGGAGTGTTGGTGAGGTCCTGTTTTGCGAGATTGATGGCCAGGCGCTAGAAGTCATGCAGTTTCGGGTGCTGGTGGAGGTGCCGCTTGGCGAGATAGGGGGCCATGTAGTTTGGAGTGCTGGTGGAGGTGCAGTTCTGCGAAATTGACGGCCCCGTGCGAGGGGGCATGCAGTTTCGGGCGCTGGTGGAGGTGCCGCTTTGCGAGATAGGGGGCATGGAGTTTGGAGTGTTGGTGGAGGCCCTGTTTTGCAAGATTGACGGCCGTGTGCTAGGGGGCATGCAGTTTCGGGCGCTGGTGGCGGTGCCGCTTTGCGAAACTGACGGCCGGGTGCTAGGGGCATGCAGTTTAAGGCGCTGATGGGCACGCAGTTTGGGGTGCTGTTTTAGGTGCTGGTGATGGTGCAGGCGCATTCTTGCAAGATTGATGGCCGCATGCAGTTTGGGGAGCTGATGCAGCTGTTTTGGGGCACTGTTTGGGGTGCTGCTTGGGGTGCTGCTGACGTTGGGCGCAATTTTCGGAGATTGCCGGCGGGTGCTAGGGGGCACGCAGGTGCTGTTTTGTGTTGCTGTTGGAGGTGCAGCTGACCGCGTGGGCTTATTTCCCAGATAGCGGGAAACTATAGACTTTAAATGAAGAAGGGCAAGATCGACGGCTGGGAGCTAGGGGGCATGCACTTTGGGGTGCTGGCGCAGGTGCGGTTTTGGGTGCTGTTCGGTTCAGGTTCAGGTGCTGGTGACAGTACGTGACGGCAGGGTGCTCGGGGAAGTTTCCGGCGCTGGCGAAGGTGCTGCGTTGGGGTGCTATTGGGGTTGCTGCGTTGGGGTGCTATTGAGGCTGCTGTTTTCGGGTGTTGGTGATGGTGCGGGCGCATATGGATGGCAGGGTGCTAGGGCGGGTGCTGTTTGGGGTATCGTGGTTGTCGCATCATCATGATGCTGGCCGCAGCATCATGATGCTGTCAGCAGCATCATGATGCTGTTGAACCGATTCGGACGTTGTTGCGTTCGTGGCTGGTGTATCATCATGATGTTGTCAACCAGGTTATGATGCTGCTGCGATCGCCGCGATGCCGCGTTATGGTTCGTGGGTGTGGTGGCGGGCGTAGTGCTGTCAACATCAGGGTGATGCTGAATTTCATTACACTGTCGCAAGATGATTCGTGGCTGTGGTTTGGCTCAAGCCCAACAAGCCGGCTCAAGCTCAAGGCTCTTGTGCTTTGCGCCTTGTTGGCTGGCTCCTCCCCCCCCCGGTTTTCGGTTGTTTGGTTTTGGGGCTGCCCCTGGTGTTGGCTGGCTCCTCCCCCCGTGTTGGAGGCCGGGCCAGGAGGAGGAGGAAAAAAAAAAAAAACAGGCCCGGAACAAAAAAAAACTGGGGGACCGTCCCAGCTTAAACATTCGGTCAGCACCACTGGGGGCCGGTCCAGTATAAAAAACGGCGCTGGGGGACCGTCCCAGCTCAGACAATCGGTCTGCACTACTGGGGGCTGGTCCAGTATATAAAACAGCATCTGGGCCCTGGGGGGACCGGCCCCGTGACCAACGGTCAACCGCCCTGAATGGCGTCCGATAGGAGCCTTGATGGAGCGGCCACGCCACTCGCGCCGGGACAGCCATCTGCAGTGCTCTCGGTGGCTTCTTCGCCCTCCCCGCCTCGTGGGCTTGGTGCGGGCCAGCCGGCCCCTGTCACCCCCGAGTGGATGTTGCGTGCTGGATCTCAGCCTTGTCCTTCGAATCCTGATGTTGAAGACTGTCCCATTTGCATGTGTGCAGTTCCTAGTGCGGCCGCAGGGCCCGAGGTTCCATTCGTGTGGCCGTCGTGTGGCCATCGTGTCCACCTGGGTTGTGTCGCGCATTTGCGTGTGAACTCTCGCCACATGTCCTGCCCGTTCTGTCGTACTGGTTGGACTTCGGTTGGTGAGGAGCGTTTTGCTTTCCAGTGTTCCGCGCGCTCGGTCTCCTTGCCTCAGGCGGCCCCGTCATACAACACTCGTTCTGTCCCGCTCGCTCCCGAGTCTGCTCCCCCCCCTCCGCCATCGTCTGTCACGGCTTTTTGCTGCCAGCATGTAGCCTTAGTGGACAGCTCGCGTGCCGACTCTGACCAGGCGTGGGTGGACTTGCCTTCCCGCCACATGGCGTGGATGCCCGTCTTCAACCGAGGTACGGGCAGGTGGGACCCAGAGTGGGTGTGCCTGCGGTGCAACGAGAACTTGACCGGCCATCACCCCCTGCTCCAGAACGTGCCGGTCGTCCCTGTCTGCGCGGTGCACGGGGCCCGTGTGCTCGCTGTTGATGTCGCTTACGGTGAACGGGGTTGGGTGTGTTGTCATGGCCATCCCCCTCTTGTCCTGCCCTGTCAGCCGGTCCCGTTGCCGTTGGGGACGGGCGATGTTGATATGGCCCCGCCCGCGGACCATCGCCAAGGCCAGCCGTGCAGGACCTCAGTTCCCACTCCTGCTGCCGCTGCTTCCGCCTCCGCAGCTCCAGCCCCCACGGTGCAGCCAGCGCCAGCTGAGCCAGCCGCTCCGATCGCCGGGGAAGCGCCTTGGTTTTCTCGCGGCCCCCCCGGCCCGCAGGAGGTCCTTTCCTATGGGAACAGCTGGTTTTACGTTCCCCTCCTGCTATCGGCCGCAGGTTTGCTCCGCAGTGCAGCTGCGTCGGCTTGGGAAACCCACCCGTTCTTTGCACCCATCTGGCGCGCGGCTATGCTGGATCTCACTGGTGCAGCTCCAGTAGCCATTGAAGCCTTGCTCTTCATTTTGGAGGCCCAGCAAGCAGCGGCAATCCAGGACGGCGTGCAGCTATCGCCCTCAGAGCTTGCTTTGCCACGTGCTCTTGCTGCAGCCGGGGCTCAACTTCCCTCGGGCGCCTCCATCTACGTGCCCTGGGCGGTCCGAGGCTGCTCCCGCAACAGCGGCTACATCCCCGCCACCGCACAGGAAGCTTTGCTTGTGTGCTTCCTCGGGGAGCGCGGGTCGGCCGCCCTCGCCGCAGCCGCAGCTCGGTTCCGATCCCCGCCAGCTCCCCAGGCACCGCTGTCAGTTCCCCCCGGCAACCCCGCACCAACTGGAGCAGCAGCCACAGCAGTTGCAGCAGCAGCAGCAGCAGCAACCGCAGCAGCAACAACTGCCACAACCTCAGCAACAGCTGCCGCTACCACGACAACAGCCGCCGCAGCAGCGGCCGCGCCAGCAGCAGCGGCAGAACCCGCAGCACAGGCAATAATAGTCCCTCCAGCCGCCGCACGGCGGGACCAAGATGGCGCCCAGGCAGGCGCACCGCCACCCCCTGGCGGCGGCCACAGCAGCAGCAGCAGCAGCAACAGCAGCAGCACCAGCAGCAGCCGCGCCAGCAGCGCTGGCAGCGCTCGCCTCCGCGGAGGCCGTCCCCACAGCCAAGGTAGGCGCGGAGCGCCCCAGTGCCCACCATCCAGGGGCGGCAACCGCAGCACAGCATCGTCACATGCCGCCCCCGGCAGTGGCTACAGCCCACGGCCCGACAACTCCCAGCAGAGCAGTCGACCACGCCCCTTGGGCCAGGCAGCTAGCCACTCCGACAGCGAGCCACAACCTCCCGACCCCATGCCGCCGCCGGCGGCGGATCGGCAGCTCCAGCGGGCGCTGGTGCAACTTGACTCTAGTGGATTTGCTCCAGACACTCCAGCGCCGTGCTTGCACTTTCCAGTTCGTTCCCCCTTTTGTCCGCGGTCCCGTGCACGCCCTGGCCTTTGCTTTGTCAGCCATCCTCGACGCGGGAGCCCACGAGGAGCGATCCATGCGAGCCTGGAAGCTGTGGTTCTTGTTGCCACGCATGCTGTTGCATCGCGGCCCTGGTGTTCGGAAGCTGCCCAAGCATGAGTGGATTGCACGCCTCGCGGCGTTTAATGAGGGGCGGTGGACCCAACTCCTGGAAGAAGCCCAGCCACTTCAGCCACCGGTGCCCCGAGCCGAGGTAGCGACCCCGGAAGCCCTCGCGGCCCGTGCCGCCCAGCGCGCACGCCACCTTGTGCACCTTGGAGAACTGTCCGCGGCACGACAGGCGCTGACGTCTAGCGCGCTGGCCCCAGGCACCCCCGAGACTTTGCAGGAGCTTCGTGATCCCGACCGGCGCCCAGCCGAGCCGTATGAGGCGCTTTCCCACGAGGTGTTGGATTTCCAACCTGACCAGGTCCACCTCCTCCCTGAATTGGTGCTTTCAAACCTCCAGCGCGCACGAAAGGGAGCTGCCCCAGGACCCTCGGGCCTCACGGCTGAGGTCGCTCGTGTGCTCCTTGACGATGAGGGGGCTTCTGATCTCTTCGTCCGCGTGACGCAACTCGTTGCGCAGGCGGCGGTGCCCAGAGATGCGGCAAGGGCACTCGGCCTCGGGCGCATGGTCGCTCTTCAGAAACCCAACGGCCGAGTCCGGGGCATCGTGATCGGCGACTTCACCCGCCGTTTGGCTGCGCGGTGCTTTGCCCAGCAGAAGGCGGAGGCTTTCCAGGAAGCCTGCTCTCCCTTTCAGTTTGCCTTGTCCACGCGATCTGGTGCGCGAGAGTGTTGTTCGTTTGCTGACGGCCGCCCTCGAGCTTGATCCTGAAAGCACTCTTGTCTCCGTTGATGGGGTCGGTGCGTTTGACACCATGAGCCGCCAAGCGATGCTGCAGGGGCTTCTCCGTGTCCCAGGGGCGAACCAGTGCCTCCCCTTTGTGCGCATGTTTTATTCGGAGCCATCCGAATATGTGTGGCATGACGCAGACGGGACTGCACACATCATACAGCAAGCGGAAGGGGGGGAGCAGGGTGATCCCTTGATGCCCGCTCTCTACTCCCTCGGCCAGCACGGAGCCTTGGAAGCAGCGCCCGCTCAAATGCAGCCCGACGAGTTGCTCGTGGCCTTCCTTGACGATGTGATCACCATTGCCCGGCCGGACCGGGTGGGCCTTGCTCACCAGCACCTTGCAGATGAGCTCTGGGCCCACTGCCGAGTGCGTCTCAACAGTGGCAAGCCACGCATTTGGAACTTGAGATGCTGCCTTTGCCGTCAGCATGATGCTGTGAGCATCATCATGATGCTGTCCGCATGGTCATGATGCTGTCGAACTCATCAGGACTTTCCTTTGCTGCGTTGGCGGCGCTTGTCGTGCGATGCACTCTGGATGCGGCTGTGGTTGCTGCCCAGGGTGTCTGCGGGCAGGCGGCGCGGTGGTCACCATGCAAGAGGATCTGAAACACTCCCACACGCACACGAGGCAGAAAACGGCGAAAACACGACGTGGCCCAACGTGCCAGGCATCACTTGCCAGATCCTAGCACCCGCCGCAGCAGCAGTTGCCGCCAGCCCCTAGGCAGAGTTCGCAGGCCTTTCAGTTGTCCCAGACTGGCACTTTCAACGGCCGTTTCTTCACCACAGTTCCGACCTCATCCTCCCTTCCAAGCCTTTGCGTCCTGTGGCGCCTCCGCCTCCACGCAGTGTGCGTCCAAGCGGCTGCCAAGCCTGCAAATTTGCCGTTCCTAGTTGCCCGCATCCATGGGAGGCCTTGGGCTTTAGCTGCACGCTAGGCTTTGGGCAGGCCGGATGCACGCCGCCCTGGCGAACCTGCTTGCCCGCGCGAAGCCTCCCAAGCGGAGGTCTCGTTGCTGGCCTGCCATCCTGTCCTGGCCAGCACTTGCTGCGAGGACAGTTCCACGCTGCTCGCACGGCAAGCGGGGCCTTAGGTAAGGGCATTGCAAACTGTCATCCCCCGTGAGGCAACTTCACGTTCAACAAGCGCCGCCGCCAGCTGCGCTTCGCGACCATGTCGCTGTTGTTGAAAGGGCCTGGCTGCGAGTGCCACGGCTTCGGGCGTCGCGTTGTGTGCGTGGCTGGTGGGGTCTTCTCTCGGTTGCCGTCCAGCCGGCCCTGATGGGTTTGGACTGCACGCCGAGAAAGAGCCGCCGCCCGAGCGCGTGCTTGAGCTGGTGGACATTGCCAAGCAGCCGTTTGCCGCTTCGCGGCTAAGGACTGGGCCCGCCCCATTTTGCGGCCGGAAAAAGGCGTGGAGAAAAAGACTACAAACACGTTTAAAGCCCGGATCAAGGGTTGCATGGACTTGCCATGCTCCAACATGCGGGTTTGGCCCTGCAAATTGCAACGCGGATTGCGGATGAAGAAAGTTACCAACCACAACACGGTTAGGCCCCCCCCCCCCGAAATTTCGGACAGGCTAGTGTGATGCCGTTGAGGCCGTCACCCTGCAAGACGAGAACATGGTCCAGGCAGTTGTTTTCTCAATCGTGGCATGCCGTGGCGTGAGCATGATGGGTGCCCAATTGCCGAACTTCCTTGTGGGCGCAGGCTTTTCAGGAGGCCTACCAGCGAGCTCACAAAGCAGGAGGCGCAAAAATCTTCGGATGAGATGTTTTTGAGTGTATGTCCTTGCGAGGCTTTACCTCGTTTGATCCAAACCTGCGCGGACCAATGATCAAAGGAAGCCGCAAACCGCAGTTAGATAATTGCAGCGTTCGGTTTGAGCCTTCGTTTGTAGCTGAGGCCCGGCAGCTTATGCGGAACGCGTGGAGGCGAGTCCCTTCCGTCAAAGAAACTTCAACACACGTTTAGCTCAGCCGGTGGACGTTGAAACAATTTATGGGGAAAGCAAGACGTTACTTAAAGTTTTAGGTGTTGGCGACCGGCCTTCGACTGTGGAGTCATAGCTGCAAATCGTTGATTGGAGTGCTCCATGCCGAGAAGTTATGCTGCCCGTTCAGCGTCTGCAGGCTTGGGGCAATGCATTGTTGCATTTTCGAAGTGCAACAGCATCACGGGCCGGTCCAAGAATTGTGTTCGGTTTGTTTCGACTTGTTTCTAACTCCATCAAATCGTATTCTTTAACATGGGTACATTGTGACATATTCTTGTAGAAATCGGTTTCAGGTACAGCATGTGCAGCTTGCGACACAAATGTGCGCGGTGCATGGTCGGTGCCAAGAAGTTATGCGTTCCATGCCCCAAACCCCGTGTTGCGATATAAAACATGTGCATATATGTATATAATACGTATGCATGCAGGCAGGCATGCATGTCTGCAAATAATGTGCTTGCCATGCAGACGTCGGCATGATCATCCAAGCTTTTCACGACAGCATTTTCAAGCATTGTCATGGTTTGCCGCATTGCAATCAGGCATTTGTACAGCATGCAGATTGCATCAAATCATCTGACGCTGACATCGAGCCGCGGTCCCAGTGCAAACAGGGATAGGCATCAAGAAAAAACGTATTAAGGGTCAACAAAAATATTATGGATCAAAAACAACTTATTGGGGATCAAAAAAAAACTTCTTCTCATTCCTATGGGAGGGAGGGAGGAAGGAAGGAAGGAAGGAAGGAAGGAAGGCAGGCAGGCAGGCAGGCAGGAAGGCAGGAAGGCAGGAAGGCAGGAAGGCAGGAAGGCAGGAAGGCAGGAAGGCAGGAAAGCAGGAAAGGAAGCCACATACCCCGAGCTCCTTGGCAGCGACCGCTGCCGCTTGGTCGCGCTTGGTGTCGAAGTCGGCGGCCGTTGGAGCACAGAGGCTGCGGACTTTTTGCGCCTGCTTGCTCGGGCCAAGGGCGCGCGCCGCCCCCGCGCCTTTGCAGCCTGCGCTTCGGTCGGCCTACGTCCATCGCTGGTCCGGCCTGCTCACTGCGTGCCTTCTCCTGGCCTGAGCAACCTTGATGGCCCGGCGCCCGAGCTGTCGGAGGTCCTTGCTGCTTGCCCGTGCGCCTCCGAGCCCTCCCGCATGCCGGTAGGTGTGCTGCATGTGGGGAGCTGGCCCCCGGATCAACAGCAGCATTGTGCATTTTTTCGGGTTGGGGGGGGAGGTGCCCGGGGTCCCCTAAGCGCCTACGAGCCGAGATGCTGGCGGAAAAAAGAGCGCGAAAAAAGAGGCAGGAAGGCAGGAAGGCAGGAAGGCAGGAAGGCAGGAAGGCAGGAAGGCAGGAAGGCAGGAAGGCAGGAAGGCAGGAAGGCAGGAAGGCAGGCAGGCAGGCAGGCAGGAAGGCAGGCAGGAAGGCAGGAAGGCAGGAAGCAAGGCAGGAAGGCAGGAAGGCAGGAACGAAGGAAGGAAGGAAGGAAGGAAGGAAGGAAGGAAGGAAGGAAGGAAGGAAGGAAGGAAGGAAGGAAGGAAGCGCCCCTCCCTCATCCACCCCGCTGATTTATCGAATGTTTACAGAGATTAGGGCACCCTGGCTGAATCATCATTTTTCGATCATCATCAGCCTTTGTTGAATCATCATTTTTTCGAGCATCATGGGGGGCCCTGCCCCCCCCCCCCGCCTCACTTTTCTGCTGATTGTAGAATGCTTACAGAGCTTGACACACCCTTTGCTGAATCATCACGTCTTCGATCATCATGGGGGGGGCGGGGCTGCCACCCCCCCTCCCAAACCCCCCCCCCCCGCTGATTTTCAGAATGTTTCTAGAAATAAACGCACCTTTTGCTGAATCATCACTTCTTCGACCATCATCGCTGTTGAAACATCACTTCTTCGAACATCATGGGGGGGGCTTCCCCCAAACCGCCCTGCTGATTTGTAGAATGTTTACAGCTTAACGCACCCTTTGCTGCATCATCACTTCTTCGATCACCCCCCATCCCCCCCGCTGATTTTCGGAATGTTTACAGATTAACGCACCCTTTGCTGAATCATCACTTCTTCGATCATCATCACCCTTTGTTTGAATCATTTCTTCTTCGAACATCATGGGGGGGTGCCTTGGACGCTTGGCGTCCATGTGGCGAATGACGTGTTTTGCTTAGTGGTACGTTGCGTGTCCGGCCCAATCGGACGGATCGGACGACTCGGACGCATTGAGCGGACGAGCGCGGACTGATAGGTCGGACGGCTTGGACGGCTCGCCGAGGGTTGGGGCAGCTCAAAAGCTCGGACCGCTGTACGGCTTGGACTGCTCGGAGGGGTCGGGCAGATCGGACGGCGCGGGCGGCTCGGACGGTCAGACGGATCGGGCGGATCGCACGGAGCGGACGGCTCGGACGCAGCTTGGGCGATAAAAAAGGCCGTCCGATACGAGCTGTCCGCGCAGTGCGACCCGTCCCGCCATCCAAGCTTTTAAGTTGTCCGAACCATCAGAGCCGTCCAAGCCATCACTCCGACCGATCAGCCCGATCAATCCGAGCCGCCAATCCGTCTGATCCAGTCCGATCCGTGCGAGCCGTCCGATCCGTCCGCTGCGTCTGAGCTGCACGAGCCGTCCGAGCTGCCGTCAGCGCCATCCGATCCAACCGAGCCGTCCGAGCCGTGCCACGGGCAGTCAGCGCCCCGGAGGCCCACTCATTTGCCCTCACCAGTGAGGGCAAATGAGCGGGGTCCGTTTGTTCCCTTTTTACCGTGCCTTGGGCAGAAATCAGCTCTCCGGATAGGCTCGCTCATTTGCCCTCGCCAGTGAAGGCAAATGAGCGGGGTCCGTTGGTTCCCTTTTTTACCGTGCCACAGGCAGAAATCAGCAGGTGCAAATGTGAGTGCAAATGAGCGCGGTCCGCTTGAACAGAAATCAGCACGCCGGAGAGGCCCGCTTATTGGTCCGTTTGTTGCCTTATGAGCGGCGTCCGTTTGTTCCCTTTTGTATTGTGCCACGCAGGAGAGGCCCGCTCATTTGCCCTCAATTGTGATTTACCGTGCCTCGGGCAGAAATCAGCACGTCGGAGAGGCTTGCTCATTTGCCCTATCAGCTCCCCGAAGGAGAGGGAGAGGCCCGCTCAATTGCCCTCAGCATGTAGCTTCCGTGCCCTGGGCAGAAATCCGCTGCTCATTTGCCGCTGTTCAGTTTTTCCGTGCCTCGGGCAGAAATCAGCACGCCGGAGAGGCCCGCTCATTTGCCCTCAATGGTGAGAGCAAATGAGCGGGGCCTTTTTTACCGTGCCTCGGGCAGAAATCAGGTTTCAGGAGAGGCTCGCTCATTTGCCCTCGCCAATGAAGGCAAAATGCCGTTTTTTACCGTGCCACGTGCAGAAATCAGCATCCTGGAGAGGCCCGCGAATTTGCCTTCAATGATAGGTGCAAATGAGCGCGACCGTTTGCTCCCTTTTTGCCTCAAGCAAAATTAGCATGCCGGAGAGGCCCGCTCATTTGCCCTCACCAGTGAGGGCAAATGAGCGGGGCTCGTTTGTTCCTTTTTTTTTTATCGTGCCACGCGCAGAAATCAGCACTGCGGAGAGGCCCACTCATTTGTCGGCAAATGAGCGGGGCCAGCACCCCGGAAGGCCCGCCCATTTGCCCTCAATGGTGAGTGCAATCCGTTTGTTCCTTTTTTACCGTGCGTCGGGCAGAAATCAGCTTGCTCATGTGCCCTCACCAGTGACGGCAAATGAGGGCAAATGAGCGGGGTCCGCTTGTTCTTTTTTTACCGTGCCACGGGCAGAAATCAGTCTGTTTGCCACAGGCAGAAATTAGCACCCCGAAAAGGCCCGCCCATTTGCCCTCAATGGTGAGGGCAAATTTTTCCGTGCCTCGGGCAGAAATCAGCACGCCGGAGAGGCTCGCTCATTTGTCCTCACCAGTGAAGGCAAACTCGATTGTTCCTTTTTTATCGTGCCACACGGGCAGAAATCAGCATTCCGGAGAGGCCCGCTCATTTGCCCTCACCATTGAGGGCAGATGGTTTTGTTTCCTTTTTCTATCGTGCCACGGGCAGAAATCGGCACCGCTCATTTGCCCTCAATCGTGAGGGCAACTGAGCGGGGTCCGTTTGTTCAGTTTACCGTGCCTCGGGCAGAAGTCAGCATGCCGGAGAGGCCCGCTCATTTGCTCTCACCAGTGAGGGCAAATGAGCGGGGTCCGTTTGTTCCCTTTTTGCCGTGCCTCGGGCAGAAATCAGCTCCCCGGAAAGGCTTTGCCTTCTGGCCGTGCCACGGGCAGAAATCAGCACGGCCCGCTCATGTGCCCAATGGTGAGGGCAAATGAGCGGGGTGCGTTTGTTCAGTTTTTACGGCAGAAATCAGCACGCTCGAGAGGCCTTCTCATTTGCCCTCACCTGTGCGTGCAAATGAGCGGTGTCCGTTTGTTCCATTTTTTCCGTGCCTCGGGCAGAAATCAGGTCCCCGGAGAGGCTCGCTCATTAATGCCCTCACCATTGAGCGGCACGGGGCCTTTTCACCCTGCCACGGGCAACTCGCTCATTTGCCTTCACCGGTGAGGGCAAATGAGCGGCATCCGTTTTTAAAACAGAAATCCGTGCCACCGGCAGAAATCAGCACCCCGGAGAGGCCCGCTCATTTGCCCTCAATGGTGAGGGCAAATGAGCGGGGTGCGTTTGTTCAGGTTTTACCGTCTCGGGCAGAAATCAGCACGGCGGAGAGGCCCGCTCATTTGCCCTCACCAGTGAGGGCAAATGAGCGGGGTCCGTTTATCAGCTCCCCGGAGAGGCCCGCTCATTTGCCCAGTGAGGGCAAATGAGCGGGGTCCGTTTGTTCCCTTTTTACCGTGCCTTGGGCAGAAATCAGCTCCCCGCTCATTTGCTCTGACCAGTGAGGGCAACCCTTTTTTTAATCGTGCACGGGCAGAAATCAGCATCCTCGGGCAGAAATCAGCACGCCGGAGAGGCCCCGGAGAGGCCTGCTCATTTGCCCTCGCCAGTGAGGGCAAATGAGCGGGGGTCCCTTTGTTCGCTTTTTACCGTGCTTCGGGCAGTAATCAGCACCCCGGGCTCATTTGCCAACACCAGTGAGGGCAAATAATCGGTCCGTTTGTTCGGACGGACTGGTCGGACAAATTGTCGGACGGCTCGGACAGATCGGATTGGATGGACTGGTCGGACGGCTGGGCCGGCGGACGGACAGATAGATTGGACTGGACGGACCGGTCAGACGGCCGGACCCGCATAGCGCGAACATGTTTCTTTTTTGCCGTGCCTCAGGCAGAAAGCAGCTCCCGGAGGCTCAGAAATCAGCACCCCGGAGAGGCAGGCTCATTTGCCCTCAATGGTGAGGGCAAATGAGCGGGGTGCGTTTGTTCAGTTTTTACCGCGCCTTGGGCAGAAATAAGCACGCCGGAGAGGTTTGTTCCTGTTTTACCGTGCCACGGGCAGAAATCAGCACCCCGGAGAGGCGCGCTTCAAATGAGCGGGCTCCGTTTGTTCAGGTTTTACCGTGCCTCGGGCAGGGCAGAAATCAGCACACCGGAGAGGCCCTCAATGGTGAGGGCAAATCAGCAGGGTCCGTTTTTACCGTGCCTTGGGCAGAAATCAGCACGCCGGAGAGAAGTCCCGTTTGTTCCTCTTTTTTTGTTTGTGCCACGGGCAGAAATCAGCACCCCGGAGAGGCCGGCTCATTTGCACTCAATGGTGAGGGCAAATGAGCAGGGTCCCAGAAATCAGCACGCCGGAGAGGCTTGCTCATTTGCCCTCACCAGTGAGGGCAAATGAGCGGGGTCCGTTTATTCCCTTTTTACCGTGCCTTGAGCAGAACTCAGCTCCGCGGAGAGGCCGCGCAACCGCCCTCATCATGTAGTTTCTTTTTTTCCGCGCCCTGGGCAGAAATCCGCTCCCCGGAGAGGCCTGCTCATTTGCCCTTGCCAGTGAGGGCAAATGAGCGGGGGTCCGTTTGTTCGCTTTGTACTGTGCTTCGGGCAGAAATCAGCACCGCGGAGCGGGGCAAATGAGCGGGGTCCGTTTGTTCGGACGGACAGCTCGGACTCGGACGGAGTTGGACCCCGCACGGACGGCTTGGACACGGACGCCTCGGGCGGACTGTTCGGACAGCTCCGACAGCTCGGACAGATTGAACTGAACGGACTGGTCGCATGTTTGGGCCCGCGAAGCATGGACTGGTTCCTGGACATGCGTTTGATCACGTTTTAGGCGGTCATTTGTCTCTCGACCCTGAAAAATGGATTTCACGGCCATTCGGGGTTTTCACGGCCATTTACGTGCTTCACAAAATTTCACGAAATTTCACGGATTTTCACGGGATTTCACGGCCTTTTGCGGGGATTTCACGGTCATTTCACGAAATTTCACGGTTTTTCACGGCCATGTCTGGCCGGACACCGCTTTCACGGCCATTGGGCGGTTTCACGGCCATTTTCCTTCGAAACACACGACCCCCTAAAACACACGCATGTCTAGGTTGGACTGGTCGACTGGTCGAACGTTTGGGCACGGACTGGTCGGACTGGTTGGGCAGCTTGGACTAGTCGGACGGTTGGGCCCGCGTTGGACGGACTGGTCCGACAGTGAACGGCTGGGCCCCCGTATAGGACGTACTGGTCAACACCTCGGACTCAGACGCCTCGGACTTTGCTTGAGCGTTCAGTTGGAGAGCCCAACTTTGAGCGTCTATTTGGCGAGCTTCCTTTTCTAAGGATTGACTTTGGAAAGGAGCCCCCTTTTGCAAATAGACCTCAAGTGTCCATCTTACCGCCCCCCCCCCCAACCCCCCGTGCTGCTTTTCGGAATGTTTACAGAAGATAACGCACCCTGTGCTGAATCATCATTTCTTCGAACATCATCAGGGCGGAGGCCGCACCCCCCAACCCCCTGCTGGTTTGCCGAATGTTTACAGAGATTAACGCACCCTTTGCTTTGCTGAAGCATCCCATCTCGATCATCATCAGCCTTTGTTGAATCATCACTTCTTCCAACATCATGGGAAAAGGGGCTATCTGTACCGCACCTTGCGAAAGTCCTGCACCTGCCGCGAAGTGCCTTCCCAATAGACCAGGTTAGACAAAAAACGGCCGAACCCCGAAATCATTGAATTAGATCTAACTCATAGTTTAAGACAAAATCCGTGTAGAACGACAAAACTGTCGAAAACGTAGCCCCGAAATTAAACTAATAGTTTAAACAAATCTACCGAATCGACAGAAAACAATCTACCGAATCGACAGGTTTTCGAAACAGAATCGACAGATGCGGTTTAGACTAAATAGAATAGTGATTTACCTTGGCTGGGTAAGTTCGCCTGGGCGCAACAAGCTGCCCGGCACTCCTTTTTTGCAAACTGGCTGGCCGATCGCCCAAAATGTTGCTTTTAAAGCCACTCGCAAGCTGTAGGAAAACTTCAAGGAAAGTACGGGGAAATTGCGGGTTTGGCGTGTCTAAAACTGCGGCTTTTCTATTCTGAGCCACCAGCAGTTTTCAAGAAGTTTCGAGGAAACTTCGGGTTTTGGCGTTTGTCTAACAACATGAATTAGACCGAACATTGTGCCTAATAGGCAGAATTCGTTTAGCCTAATTCCCTAAGTCTCCGGTATTGGTTTGTTTCGCGCGAAATGGAAAAAACCAATCGAGATTGGTATTTCCCATCGTGGATTGGTAAGTGGTGTAATATCAATATTGCAAGATTGGTTTGTCAAAAATATCAATATTTGACCTTCCCTAGCAACTAGCTATTTTGAAGGTTTCCTTCCTAAATTGCTTTGACTTTGCAATTAGGAACCTTCTGACTTTGCAGTCACATTTATGACTTTGCAGTCATTTCCCACCCTCCCACCACCCCCAGAGAACATGACTTTGCAGTTATGCCCCACCTTCCCACCACCCCCAGCCCCACCTGAAAGCTGTTGGCAAATGCCCTCCTCACCACGAACCTTAAATTTAGGATTGCCACAACTTCGCACCCCCCAGCACATCACAATTAACCATCACAAATTAACCAGATTGGCCCAGCTGCAAAGTCATTGCTACATCAAGTTTCTCTGACAGCAAAAATGGCATGTCGCAAGTTGACACCCCCCTCAGGCAGCTGGAGCCAAGCTCAGACAGCCTTCCAACAAAATCTTCACTTCCATAACACCACACATAGCGAGGGTTCAGAGTCAAGCCTTGAATGGCTAGCTCATTGCAGTAATGCAATTTTGGAACCATTGACCATTGGCAGGTTTTTTCTTTCACTGCTTTTGCAGCCAGGAACTGGTATGTTTGCAAAGCAGCTTCCATGTGACCCAAGGCTGCCCTTGCTTCTTGTTTCTCAGGAACCAGGCCAGAGGTCCTTCCTTTTCAAGGAGTAAGTGCTTCCATCACACCAGTCTCTGCAGAGCTTGGAAAACACTGGCACCAAAGTCCTCACCTTAGAGCCAACTTTGACACAAGAGTTCCGCAAACTTGGTGGAAACAAAGACCCTTTATGATGCCAAGGGTGCTGGGCAGCCTTAGGTGGTACTCAGTGCCTTGGGTTTGGTAAAGTTGTTCAGGGTAAACTTGGACAGTGGCTTGCCATGGCCAGCTTCTCCTTGGTGTTCTTGTATGTAGGCCCAAAGTTTTTTCAGGGCAAGCTGGCTTTGTGCAGCTGGAACCTTGCAAACAACAAAGTCAAAGCAAACATTGCCAATGCAATGGCTGCTGAAGCCCAAGTCCAGCACATGGAGGATGTCGAGGCACAAGGTGTAGATGGACACACCAGGCGCTTTGAAAATAGGGTGTGCTGGGTTTCTCTGCCTGAGACTTCTTGAAGTTCTCCACATGGCATTGCTGACAAAATCATTCCAAGGCTTGTCCTTTGGATCCCTGTTGGCACCACAAAGGTAGCAAGGCGTGTTGCTGCCCTGGTGCCTCATGCCCAAGCCATTTTGGAAAAATTCCATGTCACCCATGAAGCCAAATAGGACTGCAAAATAATTGTTTGGCAGTATCTCCTTCCCAACACGTGGAAAAAGTGGGTGGGGGGGCTGGAGTTCATATCCAAAAGGATCTGTGTCAGGCCATTTGTTCTCCAGAAGGGCTTTCAAGCTCCATGCCACCCATGAATACAATGTGTGTTCTGGGTAGGAAAAGATCCACAAATGCTCTTCCATGCCGGGCTCAGAGCTCAGCAGGCCCCTGAAACTCACAGTCATCAGGCTGTCAGTGGACTGAAACTCTGCTGCATCTGCATGCAGTAGCAAAGGAATGCACCTTCTCTTCCAGTTGTGTTTCTTCAGCATGGGGTGGCCCTTCAGCCTTTTGTCTTCCATGGGCATTGCTTCCCAAAAGTTCTCCAGGTTGCTGGTGCCAAAGATGCTTTCGAAAACAAGATTTGATGCAGAGCTTGAGGACAGGTGGTGCATCCACATGCATGGCAGCTTCACAGGAACTTCCCCCTGATCATGGTGCAGCCCCACAGCCTTGGGGTCCAACCTAGGGCACTTGAGTGTCACACTTGTTGGGGCAAGGCTGGAGGAGACCTTCTGGAGCAAATCTCTATGACAATTGTTTGAAGCCATTCCGTAGTTGCCAAGCAAAGCCAGCCCATGGATGTCATCTTGCAGGCACCCTGACAGCCTGGCAGAGTGAGCAATAGCCTGAACATCAACTGCTGATATCTTGCCCCAGGCCCATTTGGTCAGCAAGCAATGGGCCAGTGGGGACAAGGACTGGGCCCACCCAATAGCAGCAGCAGCCAAGTCTGCATGTTTCCTCTTTCCCATTGCAACCTGCCAGCAGCTGCCAGAACAATGGAAATGCATAAAACATATGGGGTTTTGCAACTGAAGCATGCACAGGTCCTACCAGTCTGACAAATACATGTATGTCTGTTGTAGTGCTGGTGCAATGCTACAAATGGCTGCAAAGTTGCAACTGCAATCTTGAAAATGGCTGCAAAGCCCACTGAGAGTGGCTGCAAAGCCACTTGAAACTGACTGCAAAGTCAACCCAATGGCTGCAAAGCCACTAGAAAAGCCTCCCAGCATGAGTGAACAGCCACCTACAAATCACCACACTTACAGCCCAGCCAACAAAGAATGACTGCAAGGTCACCTATGGCTGCAAAGCCACCCATGACTGCGAAGCCACCCATGACTGCAAAGCCACCCATGGCTGCAAAGCCACTCATGACTGCAAAGTCATTCATGCCAAATGCAAAGGTGATGAAACATAAGTGCAGCTGTCCAGAAACACATGGCGCACAAAGGCCACCACCAACAGGTGGCTGCAAATTCACCCAGCATGATTGCACAAGGCCACCCAACATGGCAGCATGACTGTCCCAACATGACTGCATAAGCCACCCAGCATTACTGCATCAGGTTTGCAACTGTAGCTCCACTTGGCTGCACAAACTATTCGAGGGAGCAAGTGATTTGTTGCAAATCTATTGCACATTCATGCTCTGTCCCTGGACAAAGCTGCAAGCTCACCCTTTGCTCCTCCATGTTGCTGCACTTTCAAACTAGTCACCCAAACACTTTGGCTTGCTGGCTCACCCACCCCTGAATCTCCTTCACCTTGCTGTAGATCTCCAACAGCTTTTCCTGGCCAGGCTTGTGGGTTCCCTTGTTGCCCTTCTGCAGGTACAAGTTCTTGCAAGTGTTGATGTGGCCTGCAATGTTCTCCCTGCACAAGCCAATCTCCTTGATCACTGTCTTGGACCCATACTTGCTAGACTTGGCCTTGCCCTGCATAATCTCCACCTTTGTGGCCAGCCCCTCCAAGCCAGACTTCATTTTGCTGGCATTGTTGATGAATCATCAGCAACGCACACGATGGACTCTAAGGCCTTCAGGATTTTGTCCTTGTCCTTATCCTTCTCCTTGTTGTCTGGCAGGGCCTTCTGGCCCTGGCTCTTGTCATTGCTAAAGCCACCAGTTTCCACATTGTACCTCAAGAACGTCGACTGCCAGTCCTCCATTGCATCTGGATCATCAGAAGTCACTTTCTTCACTCCCTGGGATTGCTGTCTTTTTTTTGAGTTGGTTTCCTTCTTGTGCACATCATGGTTGTCAATGTAGATTGTCACATCCTTTGCCCTTGGATGTTTCCTTTCTGTTATGTCACCACATTCCACCAGAGCATCTATCTCTTCAGCAGAGTACCTCTTCAGAAGGGAGGTGTAGGACTCTTCTTTGGTTGTCTTGACAAACTCCTGATTGTTCTGGATCTGTGGGGTCCAGCAGCCATGAAATTGCACATTGCCTTTTGGCATGATTCTTGCCTTCACCCCTTGCCACATTGGATGCAGCTTCCCATACCTTCTTGCCCTCCGCATTCTTGGAAATGGCAGTCTTGAGGCGACCATTGACTGCAGACCATTCTGCATTGCTCAGAGCAGGCCCTTCTGAGGCAACAGACTCATCCTCAACAGCCTTTTGCTCATCACAGCCTTCATCACCTTCATTGCCTTCTTGGGGGCCATAGCTGCCAGAATACCAAGGCAAACAGGCGCACAACTAGCTTGGCAATGCTTGAGCACAGGGTTCATGAAGTCAAGCCCTTTCATTGTCAGCCACATGCAAGCCCTTGGTTTGTGCAGTACGGCATGCCAGTACAAAGCACCATGCAAGCAGCCAGCATGTTTTCCCATCATATGCCAGCATGACAAGCCACCTGCAAGCTGCTTCTTCTTGTTAGAGAAAACCGGCTGTCTACAAATAGCTGGTTCTTCCATGCTTCAAATAATTGCAGGTCTCTGTTGACTTCATTCATCACAAGGAATTGTTGGACCTCAGTGCATGACATTGAGTTCATGTAGTTCAAAAACTCCCTGGTGTTCACTTTCATGCCCTCCCACAGGTCCTGGTTCTTCAGAAGCTGGTCAGAGGTGATGGCCAGCTCCACCCTGTCACGGGTTGTATTGTACAGGAACACCCTGATCTTCTTCCCTGGATCCTCCAAGTGGGTCACCACCTCCAGGTTGAAGGAAGTCCACACCAGCCATTTTCCATGCCACTCCATTGCAATGAGGTGCCCCTACCCAGAGCACATGTGGCTGGCAGAGGCTGGTGGGCCATGCACTTTGAAGATACTTTTTAAGACCAAACCTTAAAAGTATCTTAAAAGTATCTTAAAAGTTGAACTTTTAAGATACTTTTAAGATACTTTTAAGATACTTTTAAGATTTGGTCTTAAAAGTTGACCAGTCCCTTCCATATTTGCAAGCACCAGTCAGGCCACAAAGTTCTCATTGCAGTGCAGTTGCCAGGCTTTGGAGCAGGCTTTTGGGCAGCCACAGGTGCACCAGGCTTGCTTCACCTCACATTTGCATTATTTGGTTGAACAAGTCACCACAGGTTAGACTGAACAGCTCAGACCCATTGACTGAAAAGTCAGCTAGCATCATGGGCTACAGTTGCATGCAACTTGCATGTATTTGCTGCTGAACATGGCCATGCCCATAGGCTTTGCAGCCTTCCAAGCTTGACTTTGCAGTCATTTCTAACCCACCCACCCTTCCTGACTTTTCAGTCACACATGCCACAATCACCTAGCACATGACCATGTTCCTTGCCAACCACATCCTGCCCACAATGCACAAGCCAGCCCATTTTACTAGAGCCTCCCAGCCCGCCCACCCCATCCCAGCAGCAGCCATGTGCCTTTTACCAGCTGTGCACATGCTCCACAACCGTCCAGTATGATACAGGCCTTTTGCAAAGGCCATTCCCATTGCCTTTATGATACAGGCCTTTTGCAAAGGCCATTCCCATTGCCTTTTTTTTCAAGGCTAGTTTACATCCATGCTTCAATCAATTTGCATGGCCTCTTTGTCCTCAGATTGGCTCTCTTCTGTGCCAACCTTTATGGCTGCAGCCTTCACAATCTCCTTCATGGCCTCGTCCTTTTTCTCCATGGCCGCCAGGTGCTGCTTGTCAATCTTCTGGATCAGCTCCTTGTACTTCTGCTCCTGGATCACCTTCTCCTTCAGAACTTCTTTTTCATGGCTATCTTCATCTGCTCCTCATAATCTTCTTCCAGCTGGTTCACTTCTGCTTGCCATTTGTCATTGACCGCCCCGGCCTCCTTGAGATAGCCCTCCTGGTGTGCCACCTGGGCAGCAGTGAACTCCTTCTCTTGGCGGGAAAGCTGCTTGCGAATCTCGGCATTCTTCCAGTGTGCAATCGTTGAATTTGCAGCACATTCATGGTTATAGCAGGTCTTGTAGAGGTAGGACTTCATGCCACAGCTTTTGCACCACCATGCATTGTGCTTCCTGGGAGCGTCTTGTCCAGCAGCATGTATCTTCTTGAACTCTTTCTCCGTTTTCCAGGCTTCAAAAGCCTTTTTCTCTCCATGGTCCATGCCCATCCAGTGCTCAGCCTTAGCCTTCAGCTCCTTCATCTCATTGGCCATCTCATGCTCTGCTGCCAGCAAAGCAGAGGTTTTGGCTGTGGCAGCCTCAGGTCACAGGTTTCTCCACATGTCCACCCTGACCATGTGTTTTTCATGTGCTACCACAATGATTCCAAAGCCAGTCTCCACCACAAACAGTTGCCACTACCCCCCCCCCCCCCAGCACCCAATAGTTTGTGTGACAAGTGGCTTGCACCTCAGTGGACTCATGCAGCAGCTGGGCTTCCTGATGTGCTCAATTTCACCAACAAGACATGGCAACACCAGCAGCACATGGTAAAGAGCTTGGTGCTGGCATATGTTAATAACATTTTACAAATTTACAGTTAAGTGTCTTTGCTGGCAAGCTCAACCTTCAGCTCCTCAAGGGCACTGTCATGCTCCAGCTGCAATTGATGCAGCTCCAATTGGTGTTGCTGCTTCTGCTCGTGCAGCATTGCATGGGGCATGGGTGGTGGCATGGCTGGCTGGGGTGGTGGCATGGCTGGCTGCTTGGGCTGAAGGGGCAGCATATTGGAGGGGCCGGGTGCTGGCTGGGGTGGTGGCAGCACATGCTGCCCAAGGCTTGGTGGTGCGGGGGGCTGCATTGGCATTGCCTGTTGCATGTTTGCTGGCTGTGCTTGCTGCTGTTGCTGCTGTTGCTGCTGCCTCTGGTAGTCGCTCATCACGTCAATGACCACATTCCTGATGGAGGACATCTCATCATCTTGCTGAAAAACAGCTGCTGCACTGCCAGCTTGAATCAGCCAATCATGAAAAGGCAGGTTACCTGGGCAAGGCATTGCAGGCTTCACCAAATAAAAATGCAAAACTAACAACCAGGTTTGTAAAACTGCTATAGCTGCAACTGAGGCTCTTCCACTCTCTGCCCACATCACTCTCAGCTGCACCCTTGAACTCCTGGCCCCTTTGCCACCATAGTTTCCTCCATATCCACCCCAGGACCCCGACTGGTAAGGGCCCATCCTCCAGCTGCCTCCCTTGGACATGGCTCTGGCAGATTTCTAGGCACACCAAATCTAACTAGCCTGGGCCACAACCAGCTGGCACCAACCAATATAGTTTCCCACAGCCAAGCTGAACTGCCAACCTTCATCAACCCTCAGATCACCAACAGCAAGCTGCATTCAGTGCCTGCAGCAAGCCATGACATTGCATGGCTTGCATGGGCAATCCAATAGGGCAAGGTTTCACAAGCTCACAAGGGGAAACCACAGCAATCAATCATGTACGGGCTAAACACTGCGAAGCCAGGCACATGACTGCATGACTGCAAAGTCAAACACATGACTGCAAAGTCAACCACATGACTGAAAGTCAGGCAGGACCAGACATGACTGCAAAGTCAAACAGGTGACTGCCAACTCAAACACATGGCCAACATGTGAACCCAAAGACAGGCTGAACATTGCAAGCATGCTTGCATGCCTGCAATTGAAACCTGCAAGCAAGGGCTTGTAAGAGCACAAAACCAGTGTAACCAACAGTAGCTGCTATAATCATGCCTGGTTCTTATTGTTTGCCTTGTGCCAGGGTTTGCAGTGTTTGCAGTTGCGATTTTCCACTGCAGCCTCTTGCATATGACCACACCAAAGTGAGACAACACATCAATCTGAGAGCAAAAAGTTCCTGAGCTTCACTGCCAGTTTCTTGTTCTTGGGCTTCTCCTGTCTGATCAACTCAATGATGGTTTTGTGATCAGGGCTCTGCTTTTCACTCACTGCCACCAGAAGCTTCCACTTCCCATCAACTGGGTCTTTGGTCTGTATGTAGGACTGCTGCTTGGCAAAAACCAATTTCATGCCAATGTCACTGCCTTGTGTGTCCTTCTTGTTTGCTGCTGGTTTCTTTAGGATACCAGGGATGGCTGCTGTTGTTTCCCACATTTTTTTGATGGCATCCTTGCTGGTAGGCACTTTGTCAATGCTGCCTTGGCTGGAGCATTTCTTGGGTGTGTTCCATTCCATCTCTTCCTGGCTGCTGTCATTGCAGTTAGCTGGGTCACCAGGCTGGTGTGTGTCTGTGTGTGATTTGTCCTTTTGGAGGGTTGAAGGCAAGGAGGCCCTTGCAGGCCCAGGTTCATCATCCACCAGTTTGCTGACCAGGTTTTCCAGCACAGAAATTTCTTTGTCTGTCAAGCCCCTCTTGCACTGTTGCCACTTGACAGGGTTCTTCAGGCGCCTCACATGGCTAAGGATCACCACCATCCTTTCATACAGCTCATGGGAGTAGTTCTTCAGCTGCTGCTTTTGGCACAACTCATACTTGATGGCCAAGTTAGCCAAGGTCTTCTCAGTTTCCACCTGTAGCAGCCTTCCTTGTGGGTTCCTGGGTTGTGTGCTGCAAGCAAACCCATTTTCACAGCAACTAGATGCTAGAACCATAAAATGCAATAAACTTGTATCAAGTACTGTAAGGCAGGTGTCACTTCCAAAATGGTCCGCACCAAAGGTTCCAGAGCCACCACAGCCCTCCCCCTCACTGCAAAAGTTGCAGGCATAGACTTGTAGGGGCCAAAGTCGAAACAGTGCTCCACCCCTGTGTGCCTGATGTAGGCCCCCAGTTTGTCTTCAAGGTCTCCTGAGTCATACTTCTTCACAGCACCCTTGATGGTTGCCTTCCTTGAAGCATCCCTGGCAAGCTTGAGGGATCTGCTGGCCATGGCTCACTCACCAGAAGGATGAAACAAAACAGTTGGCAGCACTGCCAAAATATATGCTGCAGCAAACAAACCGCAAGCACACAACCTGATGAGTCCTCAATTTCAATTGTGCAGCATCTGCAAAACCTGTTGGAAGGAACATCGCACAATAGCGTGTCAATCAACAAATTCTGCCTGTCTTGCTCCATGTTTGGTGCCTGTGTGTGCTGCCATTGCATTTGACAATCTGCAATCCTATCCTTAAGCTCAAGCTTGTCTTGCTCTAGCCTTTTTTGCAATCCTGCGTGGACTTTTCAGTCCACCCCTGACCCCGTTGGACTTTGCAGTCCTTCGTTGGACTTTGCAGTCCTTCCTTGGACTTTGCAGTCCTTCCTTGGACTTTGCAGTCCCAAGTATAGGAACCCCAAGAACAAACACAATGCAACTTCTTCATCACATGAAAACATGTAAAAATATCAATATTTAAATATCAATATTTTCTTGGAAATCTTAATATCATTTTTTTTTCGAGCGAGCAAGATGGGAAAAACCAATATTTGTAAATTACCGAGCGAGGATTGGTTTCCTTTTTGAAAACCGAGCTATATTGGTCAAAACCAATACCCGAGACTTAGGGTTAGACTATTCCACGCCCGAAAACAAAAAAAAAAAAAAAAAAAAAAAAAAAAAAAAAAAAAAAAAAAAGAAGCTACCGAATAGACAGAACAAGTTCTAACTAATAGTCACAAGAGTTGCCCGTAGGCAAACATGAAAAAGACCGAATCCGCAAATTTGTCGAATAGACAGTTTTCTGACTTATCCGGTCTATTGGGTTTGCGAAAGTACTGCGCCTGCCACGAAATCTTTACTTCTGGCACGAAGTCTGTACCGTACCTTGCGAAAGCGCTGCGTTTGCCGCGAATCTGTACCTGACCTTGCAAAAGTGCTGCGCCTGCTGCGAAATCTGTACCTGACCCTGCCAAAGTGCCGTGCCTGCCGCAAAGCCTGTACCTGACCTTGCGAAAGTGCTGGACCTTGCGAGAGTGCTGCGCCTGCCACGAACTCTGTACCTGACCTTGCGAAAGTACTGTGCCTGCCACGAAATATGTACCTGACCTTGCGACAGTACTGCGCCTGCCGCGAAATCTGTACCGTACCTTGCGAAATGTACCTGACCTTGCGAAAGTGCTGGACCTTGCGAGAGTGCTGCGCCTGCCACGAACTCTGTACCTGACCTTGCGAAAGTACTGTGCCTGCCACGATCTATGTACCTGACCTTGCGACAGTACTGCGCCTGCCGCGAAATCTGTACCGTACCTTGCGAAAGTGCGGCGCCTGCTGCGAAATCTGCACCTGACCTTGCGAAAGTACTGTGCCTGCCGCGAAATCTGCACCTGACCCTGCCAAAGTGCCGTGCCTGCCGCAAAGCCTGTACCTGACCTTGCGAAAGTGCTGCGCCTGCAACGAAATGAAGAGGTTTTTTTTCATCCCTAATCAGTATTTTTTCCCGAAAGCATTGCGAAGGGTTCTTCCGTGCGGAGCTCTTGGTCAACTTGCGCAGAGTAGCTTGCACAGAGTCACCAGCATGGAGATATCAGGAGCTCTTGGTCAACTCGCGCAGAGTAGCTTGCGCAGAGTCACCAGTCACCCAGCATGGAGATACCAGCATGGAGATACCAGCATGGAGATACCAGCATGGAGATACTTGCGCAGAGTCACCAGCATGGAGATACTTGCACAGAGTCACCAGCATGGAGTCACCAGCATAGAGTTACTTGCGCAGAGCCAAGTGCAAAGAGCCAAGCGCATACAGCCAAGTGCTCAGAGCGAAGTGCAAAGAGCGAGGTGCAAGGAGCCAAGTGCGCAGAGCTAAGTGCACAGAGCCAAGTGCAAAGAGCGAAGTGCATCGAGCCAGGTGCATAGAGCCAAGCCAAGTGCATAGAGCTAGGTGCGTAGAGCTAAGCTAAGCTAGGTGTAGAGGCTCGGCGTTAGCAGCTGTGTAAGCTAGGTTAAGTAAATTAGGTTAAGTGCTTAACGCGCGGGAAAGAAAGAGGAGAAAGAGCTCGGTGTTAAGAATCTCTTTTAAGGCGGGGGGTGGGGATGTTGCCGACGACCGGGAATGCGACCCTCTGCGGGGATCGGCGTGGTCCAGGTGCAAAAACTCGAGTTTTTGTTTTACCATAAGTCTCCTTGGGGGGTGCCCGTGCCTCGCCCCAGGGTGTGCCACTCACACCCCGTCATGTTGGGGTTTGGCCAGGAGACACCTTGGGGCTTCCTGGGGCCTCCAAGATTTTAGGTCCACGCCCCGCGACACCACGAAAACCGCTGCGGCTGTCCAGGAGGCAAGCAGGAACATTTACGGTAGCAACTTCATGTCTGCGGCTGTGCAGCAAGATGTGCAAAAACCCCTGCTGCCAGATTGAGAGTTTCAGCGGTTGCCTGCTCAGAGCTTGGACGTTAAGGTCCATAAGGTTCACTGCGCCCTCATCGATCGCGAGCAGGAAAAGTCTCCGATCTTGAGCTTGCTGCGCGTGAGACTTCAAAAGATATAATGAAACTCCCCCGTCCCCCGCCGACAACCGACGCCAGCCGCCGACGCCAACCGACGCCAGCCGACGCCAACCGACGCCACCGACGCCAACCGACGCCAACCGACGCCAGCCGACGCCAGGCGACGCCAATCGACGCGAACCGACGCCAACCGACGCCAACCGACGCCAGCCGACGCCAGCCGACGCCAGCCGACGCCAGCCGACGCCAGCCGACGCCAACCAGCGCCAACCACAGGCAACCGACGCCAAGACGCCAGCCGACACCAACCGACGCAACTAGACTAACGCCAGGAAGCCAACCGACGCCAACCGACGCCAACCAACGCCAAGACGCCGACCGACGCCAGCCGACGCCAACCGACGCCAACCAACACCAACCGACACCAACCGACCAAGGGCGCCAGCCGACGCCAACTGACGCTAACCGACGCAAACCGCCGGCCCCCCCCCCATCCGGCTGCAGCTCTTTTCGAGACAGCAACGCAGACACATGGTGTAGGGATCTGGTTGAGTTGCTGGTGGTGCCTGGGAACCTGTCGAAGTTGGGAGTTCTTCCTTGCAGGTGATGGAGGGGGTGTTGCTGGGATGCTGGGTTTTGCGTCAGTTGGCGTGAGTTGGCGTCGGTTGGTTCGACGTTTCGAGCTGTCAACGTCGGTTGGCCTCCTTTTGCGTCAGACAGCCGTCGGTTGGCGTCAGTTGGCGTCGGTTGGCCTTCTTGGGGCTTCAATCTGTATACTACACTTCGACGCCCCCGGCGTCAGAAAGCCGTCGGTTGGCGTCAGTTAGCGTCGGTTGGCCTTCTTTGGGGCTTCAAACTTACTACATTTCGACGCCCCGAGCGTCAGAAACCCATCGGTCGGCGTCGGTTGGCGTCGGTTGGCCTCCTTGAGGCTGCGAAGTTACGACGCTTCAGCGCCCCGAGCGCCAGAAAGCCGTCGGTCGGCGTCAGTTTGCGTTGGCTGGCCTCCTCAAATTTCGGGCTTCAACAATCTACGCTATGACTCCGCGAGCGTCAGAAAGACGTCGACGCAAAAATGATCCCCTGACAAAACCCCAGTTTAAAGAAGTTCCAAGCACCATGCTCTGGGGTCGGTGGATCTTGCGGATGGGCCACACGTGGATGTCTGTGTCATGAGACCTGTTTGCGCTTTGTTGACATTGACCTGTATGAGGGGCTGTTTCATGATTGCTTTTTTGACTATGCAGGGCTTGGCTGCAGGGTGGCGCGGATCGCATCACCCACGACCCCGAGTTCCGAGAAACTGGCAAAGCTTTGAATGGACCAGCGCATACCTACTTACGCAGAGCAAACGTTTTGTTTGCTCCTAACTCCTCGCCACGCCCAAAAGGCTTTTTGCGACTGGCAATGCGCCAGTGCGCCCGCAACAATTGGATGTTGCAGCTGCGCTTGATTGTCGTAGCCTGCGCCGCACTTTGCGTGCTACGCGCCCGCCGATTTCTTCAAAGGCAGCTGGCAAGGCAATACCCTATTGGTTGGCCGCCGTGTTCTGAGCTAGATCAAGCAGTATTTTTGCGCGGTCATACACAAGCGTGTGCTGCGAGCATGATGAACGCCCAGTCTTGTCGCAGGCGCAGACTGAAGCAGTTCTCAACACGGGACGCTGGCTCAAAACCGAGCTTTTGTGGCTGCTCCTGCCAAATTTCCACCAAGCGGTTCTTTCTTTAACTTTGTGCCTTTTCAGCACGGAGCGTGCAAAATGGGGCTGAGTTCACGATTCTGTTTTCGTCACCTTGAAACCCTGGCTGCGACTGGTTAGGGTTTCGCGGGGCGAAACAGGCAACTTTGCGCGCTGTTGAAAGGAGAAACGCAACTTGTACCTACCAGGTAAACGGAGGCACAGGGAGCTCCTACAAGTCTTGCTCACCCTCCCCGTTGACTCCTACATTCAACCCTTAAGAAGCTCTCGCCTAGTAACTAGTGCGTTACATGAAAGCGAATCAAATGATGTTCTTTTGGGGCCTGGATCAAGCGCAAGACCCCGAATTTGTAATTAGTCCGGCCCGTGGTGAATCGGGAGCCTTAGGGTATATGTGTATTTGTTTTTTTGGTGCGGTGCCCGCGCGACCCTCTGCGGGGATCGGCGTGATCGAGGTACAAAAAATCGAGTTTTTTTTGGTCGGTGCCCGCGCGACCCTGCGGAGATCGGCGTGGTCGAGGTGCAAAAACTCGAGTTGATATTTTTTGCGTTTTTTGATATGCCCGCGCGACCCTCTGCGGAGATCGGCGTGGTCGAGGTGCAAAAACTCGAGGTTTTTTTTACGTTTTTTGACATTCCCGGATGAACCCTCTGCAGAGATCGTGCGTGTCGAAGCGCTCTCGCTGTGGCGCCGTGCGAAAATTCTTCTTAGTCTCGGCGAACCCTCTGCAGAGATCGTGGCGTGTTGAAGCGCTCTCGCTGTGGCGCTGTGCGTTTTTGTGAACTCGCGAAATGGCCTTTGGAAGTTGTCTCGTGGTTTGCGCGCCTGCTTTCGCAATCCCGCGGTCGCGGGTTCGATTCCCCCCTGGTCCGCGGCAGCTCCGGCTTGAAAATCGCAGCTTTTAAGTACACACGTAGTACGCGGAGCGTGCTCCTGCAGCGCCGGCTGGAACATCGCAACTTTTAAGTACGGACGTAGTATGCGGAGCGTGCTCCCGCAGCTCCGGCTGGAAAATCGCAACTTCTTAAGTACAAACGTAGTACGCGGAGCACACTCCCGCAGCTCCGGCTGGAAAATCGCAACTTTTAAGTACAAAAATAGTACGCAAAGTACATTCCCACAGCTCCGGCAGCAACTTGCGCAGAGTCACTTGCGCAGAGTCACTTTCGCAGAGCAACTTGCGCAGAGCAACTGCGCAGAGCAACTTCCGCAGACCAACTTGCACAGAGCACGTGTGCGAAGCGCTTGCGCGGAGCAACTGGCGCAGAGCACTTGCGCAGAGCAACTTGCTCAGAGCACTTGCGCAGAGCAACTTGCACAGAGCACTTGCGTGCAGCAGCTTGCAGAGAGCAACTTGCGCGCAACAGCCTGGAACAATGCAGCTTGCGCAGACCACTTTCGTGAGAAATCGCGCGGCGCAGTTGGTGCAAAGCACATTGCGCCGAGCAGACTCGCGCAGAGCCAACTTGCACAGAGCCAGTTGCGCAGAGCCACTCGCGAGAAGTAGCTTGCGTAGAGCCAACTTTCACAGAGCCAAGCTGCGCAGAGCCATCTTGCACAGAGCTAAGTTGCGCGAGCGTGCTTTGCAGAAACTGTGGCCGTCGTGTAAGCTTTGCTATTGATTGCTTTTCCTTTTGCTTGTAAGTCGTTTCGAGCTTCACGAGCTTTACTCTTCTTGTTTT
This sequence comes from Effrenium voratum, assembly GCA_963377175.1. Lineage (NCBI taxonomy): Eukaryota > Dinophyceae > Suessiales > Symbiodiniaceae > Effrenium > Effrenium voratum. The sequence goes on along the minus strand of CAUJNA010000727.1, from coordinate 103,265 downwards.
AACAGATGTAAATATGTGGGATCGAGCACTGCCATGTTTCCTCTCGTAGGATGATGATATGGAGCTCTCATGTGACCGTACACATTGAGCATCGCCGCGTGCAGACACGCTCGCCGCAGCGATGTAAAAAGGTGTCTGCGCGGCTGGATGAGCACCTGGGAAAACAGGCTTTCGGACCAATCGTCCTCTAGTTTGATCCTTTGAGTTTTTATTTTAGTAGGAAATCTAAGAGAGGCAGTTTTTTTATCCCTAGTAAGTTTTTTTGATCTTCAGGAATCCATGTTTTGGATGTTTTTTTTTTTTATCCCTCACCCGTGCAAACAAGGGCTCACGCAGCCTTCCAGGGCAGATTCTGGGCAGTGTGGCGCAGCCATGTCTAGTCGCTTTGCAGAACCTTTGCTACAAACCATGATTTGTAGCCAGCCAAGGTTTCTCTACGGCGTCGATGCCGATCTCGAGGCAGGGCTCTTCGCGCAAGCTTTTCCGTTGCGCATCATCATCAGTGCTGGCAGGCGGTCGCGAAGAAGCAGCCCGTCAGCATCACACCTGCAGTGGTTTTTGTTGAGCGAGTCGATTGCGTAAGCGACAAAAACACCCTGCCTCCGCACCTTGCAGCTTGTCGCAAGGTGGCTCAAGAAGGGCCCCAAGCTGGTCAGCAGCTGAAAGGGGACTGAGCGTAGATCACAGCTGGAAGAAGCAAAGCACGTCATGTTTGCGCAAATTTGAACTGGCTGGAGAGGTAGTTGTCACGCGTGGGCCGGATGGGGCCCGCAGCTTAGCATTAAGCCAAGGGTTATGAAGAAGGCACGTTGTGGAAGCAGCAGACCATTGCTTGATTCTGTGCGCCAACGTGCTTGTGCAATGACCCGGCCAGGCCACGGCGTGGTACAAAGAGGCTAAAACAGGGTGAGGAACTTGATGCCTCTTGCAACGACTGTCGTAGTCAAACATCTGACCAAGGCAAGTTGCTTCATTGTCTGTTGCGCCTCCGTGCACGAGACCGCAGACTATTGATTTTCAGGCTGGTCCCTCGAAACGAAGATGGTGTCAACACATGCTTTGCAGATGCACAGTTTCTTCGTTTATTGCCTCAACAGTTGTCATTTTGACTGCTGCTACATTGAAAGCAGCAGGGCAACCCAGCTCCTGTCACAGACACCGTGGGACCCAGACTCAGATGTATGTTCTTTGTCCTGTCGCAGATTGAGAGACTGGCGAAGAAAGGAAGAGATGGGAGAAGAGAAGGGACGTGAAGAGACAGACAGCATCATAAACCAATAAAATATGCTGAGCCCTTCCTCTCGCCATAAAGATAAAGAAGCGTGCGGAGGAAGTCTATGACATATATCTTCCCATTCGCTTCTCTCTCCTTCCTTCTCTCTTCTCCTTCTCAGGTGCCGGAGATACTTGCATGGGCTCCCTGCTGTGCTCGTTTTTGGGCGAGGCGTGTTGCAGAGCCCAACAACCGCATGTGGCGACCAGCAATTCAGATTGATTGAGCACAGGTTTTCTGTGAAGCGCGTGACGTTGCCCAACCCTGATGTGACAGCCGCTGCTTCAGTTGGTACGAGCCGACTCTGGCGAAACATACTGATGAATGGTAAGCACTTTACAAGCGAAGCATGCTTAAATTGTAGCACGCTGCAACCGCATGTTGTAGTTGTGGCAGTCACATGTTGAGCACGGGCTCCCAGCAGTAGTTGCAATACTGGCACCCAGCAGTAGCAAACATTCTCGGCTTAAGGGCCGGTTGTTATCAAAGACTTTCTGGCGCCATGCTGAAAGATTGCGAACACTTTACACATGGCTCGCAGGCTCCTCCATTGTCAGATGAATGGCATCTATGAATGTGTTTCTCTTATGAGGCTTGCTTTGCTGCATGCCCTCCTTGAAAGGTCATTGGTGTGCAGAGCATTGCTGGACAATGCAGCAGTTGGCACAGATCCGGTATCACGATTGAGCCCGTTTGCTCTTGCAAGAATGGCACCTGCGGTAGCACATGGTGGACATGACTGGGCATGTTGGAATGTTTTTGTTGTTTTTTAGCTCAAAGCCAAGGCCTTCCGCTACTTGACAGCAGTAAGTATGTGCAGAGTCTATCCGTGCCCGGAGTTTTTCCAGCATTCTAGAACAGAGTTGCGTGAGAACGTGGCAAGGTGCCTCAAAAGAAAACCGCAAGAGCGTCAGTCTTTGGCGGGCTCTTTCTGCAAGAGCTGTCGTTGTTGCGCCCAGCATGCAACCATCAGCCATGGCCTCAGTTCCAAACCAGGATGACAACGCCAAGAAGCCAATGGTGGAAGCACATTGGATTGGTAAAGCACATTAAAGCACATCAACATGCTTCAATCATGCTCAATCGTGACTGCAGCATTTGTCAGGACATGTCTATGGTTCTGGGTGCTTTTGCCCGGTTGCGCTATAGAGATCGAGAAATGATGCTCCGGATTGCGGAATCCACTCCAGTAGTTCTAGGTCAATTTGGCGCCACAGAGATAACGCAGCGAGCCGGCAAGTGGCAAGAATGTATGAAGCCATGCGCTCTTGCCATAGTGTGGTGTGGCTGTTTGTGAGCACGTGAGGCATTATCTAGCAGCGTTTGCTAGACTGGATGTGGAACACCGACTGGTGTTCAACCTGTTTGCACGGGAGATTGCCAGGACGTAGCTCAGGTGCAGCGTAGTGTAGTTGCTTCAATGCATTCGTTACTGTGCCGTTGTTTGTTTTTGTACTGGCAGGACGTTGTGTGTGTATGTGTCTACCCGTATCCGTATACACATACGTACGTACATAGGTATGTTTATGCTATGGAGTATGTGATGTGATGTGATGTGATGTGATGTGTTGTGATGTGATGTGATGTGATGTGATGTGATGTATTAATATGTAATGTAATGTGATGTAAATATGTACGCGTGCAGGAATGTATGCAATGTATGTTTGTATGCATGTGTGCATGTATGTATGTATGTATGTATGTATGTATGTATGTATGCATGCATGTAATGTATGCATGCATGCATGCATGTATGTATGTATGTATGTATGTATGTATGTATGTATGTATGTATGTATGTATGTATGTATGTATGTATGTATGTATGTATGTATGTATGTATGTGTATGTATGTATGTATGTATGTATGTATGTATGTATGTATGTATGTATGTATGTATGTATGTATGTATGTATGTATGTATGTATGTATGTATGTATGTATGTGTATGTATGTATGTGTATGTATGTATGTATGTATGTATGTATGTA
>CAUJNA010000727.1:37500-92500 GCA_963377175.1 Effrenium voratum | reverse complement strand
ATTGCCGCGTGCAGTTGATATGGTTTGTACATGCGCTGCTGCCTGATGGCATATCGCCAAGGCTCTATCCGCGTGCGTTGGCATCCTTACTATTTGCCTTTTCAGAAGCGGACATCCGACATGGACTCGCGTTTGCAGCGGCAAAGGTCAAGACTTGGGGTTTTGTTAGGGGCAAACAGGGTGTAGAGCAATCTCCCACCACGCGTTTCCTGGAGCAGTTTGGCACGCCGATCTAAGGAGTGTTGTTTTACAATGCTCCGGAGCACGTCTTGGCAAACGTCAATATCTACACGACAGATGAGCTTTGTATGGCACGGGCCTTAGACAAGTGAAGCCGCCTCGACTGCAGTTGCATCGAAGGTTGGGCGAGCATACGGCCACTTTCTGATGGCTCACACGCCGCTGTTCGAAACCATCAGCCAGGCCCTGCCTGGGAGAACGTTGGCCATGCCAGAGGCCGGGCAGATGGCCATGCGATCAAAGGGTCGTATCAAAGCGACAGACTACGCAAGGTCTTAATGCAGTCCCTTTCTTATCATCCAGCCGTGATCCATCAACGAATGGAAGTTGAGAACGTATTTATATTTATGTCAATTGGTACTCGTGGGATACTTGGAACTCATTTTGCTGACAGTGTGTAGGATACTTGCGGTACGCCTCTCAAGGCTGCTTTTAGCAATGGCGGAAGATGAGTCACTGTCCAATGGGAGGGGGGGGGGCTGGCAAATCTTTGCCGTTGCTTCTCATTTCCTTGACCAAGGCTGACTGCAACAAGCAGGCGCTGGAAGAGGATGCTGACATAGAGGATGCCGAGGATCCGGACGGGATGGTTGCGGCCTTCTGGTTTCCAAATCGCACGCGCGCAAGAGGCTGCTTTCGGAGAGCTGGGTGAAATGCACGCGCCGGTGAATACATGTGTTGCGCCCCCTCAACCACCATACTGGTCTTGTAATTGCGAAGGGTTTTGCCATTGGTCCGCCTCATCGTTTGCAACTCCTGCATTCTGACATGGCTTGCTGCTTCATGCTTTGTATGTTCTCTCTCTCTCTCTCTCTCTCTTTCTTTTGGTTGATGCTGTCAAGCGACTGACACAGATAACATGTTTGGCATTCATTTTTCCAGCTAAATACAAAGCGTTTCAACAGGTTCTCGTTGCACACTGACGAGCACATCCCGTCGCCCACGCTGAGAAATCCAAATCGGCCTTCTGAAATTATCAGGACTCGGTTGAGCGCTACGTAGGTTTACAGTGATGTCAAAGCAGATGGGGCTGGTTTCAAGCCACAGCTGCGTGGACTCGTAGTGTGCGTCAACCATAAGAAGCAATGGCCATGGCCACGAGCAGCCCGAGCCTGGCGAGTCACGGCATTGTAAGCATGCACGCGTAATTGCAACATTGAAATGTGGTCAAGGAAGCCAAGGAAGCCAAGTCACGTCCCTAGGAAGCCAACGGAAGCCAAGGCGGTAGCCCGCTACGTTGTGCAGCTTTTCTCCCAGTCTGTGCGACAGGGTTTTCACTCGCTAGCATTTGAAAGGTAATTTGCTGGATGGCAAGATCCCACTTGTTCAAACTTCGTCCGCTTCACCCCTGACCTCCAACCCCCCCCCGGGCAAACCCGGATGTGACCGGCCAAAGAAACACCTGCTGAGATCACCTGAGCACACAAGAGGTCAGCTGGGGATGGGATTTCAGAGTTTCATTTGCCTCAGCAGCCGCGCCATCTTTTAACAGGTTCTAGTCAAATTCGGGATCAGTCAACTTGAATTGCTCTGGATGCTTGAAGTTATTTGGCGCTTAGCTTTGTCCTTTGTCAACCTCGCAGAGAACAGCGTGAGGTGCGGCCTGCAGGTATTTACCGCATTGGCACGCCTTGGAGGTCATGCCTTGTAAGCTGATTTCCAGCTGTGAGTCACAGCTGCGGGGCTACGCTGGCGCGAGCGTTGGGCAGTATTTAAGTGACTCCATGCCATAGGTCATACAAGTGTGCACACCTTGCACACCTTCACTTGGATGGCAGGATCCCACCAACAAATTGGCCGCTCCCAAGATCAGTGCACTGGTTGGCTTGCTGGAGGCTGGGAGCATCTTTCGAGATTGATATTGCTTAGGGGCTCAGGGTTTGTGGAGGCTTATGCCAGATTGACAATCTACCACGGTGAGACCAACATACTGCTTTGCGATGCCATTGTGGCGCGCCAAAGTGATTTGGTGCCAGCTTTGGTGATTAAGGCAGGCCTTACTGTTTGCAGCATGAAGTTGTCAAGGACGGTGTCACTCGACAGCACTGCCCCCGATTTTGATGTCGACAGGTTGCTCGAGCTTGTGCTGCCCTCTCGTTTGCGCACGACGGTGTGATCAGGCTGCTTTGTCCGCATATTCGGCTTAGCAAGCGCCTGAGCAAGAGAAGCCGATGATGTGCATCGAAATGTGCATCGAAGTGTGTCGAGGTTGGCAGCCCAATGCATGACAGAGTTTGGCCAGCAACTGCCGGACGAGGTGGGCATTTGAACATGTCCAAGAAAAGCAAAGCAAAGCAGTATTTGCCTGATTTTTTTTTGCATTCGTTACCGCCTTGCCCAAGGACTTCGATGCTTTGGGTCAGGCATTGGAAGATCTCGGCGTTTTGGGTGAAGATCGCCACCTCATGCTGGCCTGTTGGTCAGCATTAGATTGACAGAAGCTGGCTGCTAGGGTTGCGTGGCCTTGCCCTGCCGGGGAGACTGGATCTTTCATTGCCCCGTGTAAGGAGCGACCAGCAGAATCCTTAAGGCAGCTGGCAGCAGCCGGAGAAAAAGACACCTACCTGGCGCATAAGTAATGCTCTGCTGGAAAGTTGGTTGTGGAGCAACACGTACATTGGCCAGATGTGGGAACTTGCCGCGGCTCTTGCCAGGACGGTGGCAGCCCCCTGATCCCTCAGATGGTGCAGGGCTCGTTGTGACGGTGCCTTTGTTTTGCGAGTGCCCCATGCACAAGCGCCGCAAAATGAAAACAAAGTACCTTTGGCTTTGAGATTGACGGCCGTTAATTACTGTGCAGACTTGCACACCTAGCTTAAGACCCATTGGAAGCTCATTGCACAGAGACAGCGACGAGCATTTCCGATTGAACATGCGCAGATTGCAATGTGCCATCGTCCAAATCATTCTTGCGAGTCAGCTGTGCGATGGGTGCATCCTGTGGTCGATTCATTCAAGTCTACAAGCACTGCCGCGCTACGCACTACAGACGCACAAAGACTTTCGGACATCGACCTGAAAAGGAGCTGTCCCTGGGCTGCCTTGGGCCCTGAAACTCAGAAAATCAATCTGGGTCGTCCCCCATTGTTTTTCTTTCAAGCCTGGTAAGCACTTAAGCTCAACGTGAATTGAGCGCTCAATTGGCGGATTGATGGTTGATCTTATTACACTTGTGGGTGTGGGCATGTGTGGCGAGCAAGTGGAATGCAATCAGCGGAGTCCTGAGGTGGAGCAAAAATGACAAGGTGCAATTGAGGATGTTTGCAGGCAGCTGGAACATGGGCAACGAAGTCCCTCCCAGCAAGCTTCAGGATTCTTGGCGAGCAGATATTAGATATCTCAAGTACGTTTCGCTTGCCTTCCGGCAAGCGTTCCACTGTTCCCGTCCAGGCAGAGAAGGCAGCAGATGCAGCACGTGCATTGACGTCTGGCCTAGGCTTGCGAAAGTGTCTAAAGGTCTGCCCTGGAAAGCACAGAGGGTGCTGAGGCTAATTCGAAGTTCCAGTTGCGCAGAAGACCTTACCAAGTGTCACAAGAGCATTATCCACCACACGATGGGATCAAACACTGGCCAGGGAAAGGCCGCAGCTGGAGAGACCTGCCAAGGCAACACCACAGCCATTTGACAAGTGCAAAGTATGCCTGCCAAGGGCACTTCACAGATCATACATGCCTAGGAGTGCCATATATTTCCTCGAGCAGCGGCAGCATGTAGCAGAGATTCTGGGGTGGTACGCGACCCTGTTACAGTAGTCCAGGGTTACTGTATACAAATGTTCGCATTAGAATTTCAATCGCTGCGCTGCACAAGGACTGGCTGAAGCCTGGGTGCGACATCTATCTGATAGCTGTCGAGGAGTGCTACTACACGCCGCGTCCAGAGTACGACTGCTGCCGGGACGACTGGTGCAATTTGGTGCAAGAGGCGCTGCCTTCGTCGGTGATGATCGCGAGGCATGATATGGGCCACTGCCAGATCCTGCTTTTGACATCCGCACGGGTGAGTGCGTGCATCCACACAGTGGTTGCAAGCCACGAGGAGACGGGACTAGGAGGCTTATACTCCAACAAGGGTGGCTTGGCCTTGTCCTTTTACATCGGCGATACAGGCCTTTGCTTCGTGGGATCACATTTGGCAGCCCACCAGGGAAACGTTCAACGTCGCAACCTGGACACGGCCCACATTATTGAGGGCATTTGCCTGACAAACGACTCGCAGAGGCCGTTGACGAATCAGCAACCTGATTGCATTATGTAGTGTGCGTGGCTGTGGCACCCCACTCATTTGCGCGAATGCCTGCAAGACGAGGGCCACAGGCTTTTGGTCATTGGCAATTGGGTTTCCTTTGCGGCAAACTGAGGTTTATGCACGTGATCTGGGTTGGCAACTTGGCCCGGAATTGCACGACGGAGTTTGGTTGCTCTCTCGCAATTTTGCAAGACTTTGTGCCGCATATACATGCACGTATCCTTGCAACAGGTGACCTGAACTATCGGATTGACCTGGAGCCGGAGGTGGGCCAAACGGATTGGTTTGTTTTGCCACATTTGGGCATCCTTGAGCCATGTCCGTCAGTGAGGAGTGCGAGCGACTCATCCACGAGCGGGCCTGGGAGGAGCTCCAGCAGCACGACCAACTGCTGAAGGCACGTGGCACTGGAGAGAGGCGCAGGTACGCTGATCACTGATACCCTCCGAGGTTCAATCCGAGGGCACGGCCTTTTGTAACTTTCGAGAAGGCGCCAGAGTTGCCAGAAAGCATCATGAACATCATTCTGGCAGTGCTCCAGAGTGCGAAAGAGTGTCAGGTGTGTTGAGCTTCCCTCCCACCTATCAGCACACTGCAGGCCGGCACAGTGCTTTCAATCGTGGGTGTATGATAGTCTGCTTGTTTGCATGATTTGAAAAGGCTGAAAGTCTGCCCCCGCGAAACATGCCCATGCCCAGAAGCATTGGCCTTTTACAATTGCCAGGGCTCTTGCCAATGCATTGCCAATGCGCACCAAGGTCTGTCATAGTTTCAAGGGTTGCCACTCGAAAGGAATGAGGCAAAAAACAACGAGCTGGCAACATCGCATCTCTCGCTGCGTCGTGGTGTTTAACAGTTCAAGGTTTCATGAAAGGCCCGATTCAAGGACGGTCTCCCCCCCCCCAGGAAAACCAAGTTCCTGATCACTCCAGCCCCCAAAAAAGCGCGGTTTCTTTGGTTACAGCCCTTCTAGCCAGACAGGGCCTGCAACGTTCCAGGACCTTGTCGAACTTGGGGCGGGGTGTTTACTCTATTTACATACTCAAACCTGAAACAACACGTTGCAACACCGCTGGCCCTGCGCCATCAGCGAAACAGTAGGGCTTTAATCATGACCGACAGAACTGCAACAAATGTCTCTAGCGTTTTCCTCGTTCTTGCGCCACGTGTCGTTCGCAACAGGTGAGCCGCCCGATCCGCAGACGGGCCTGCGCAGATATGATGCGCGGAAGGCAAGGGTTCCATCATGGACGGACCGCGTGCTGTGGCGATCGTTCCCGGATGCCGACACTTGAACGGTTTCAGAAGAAAAGGCGCGCCGCGTCATTAAATTAAAGAGGACTTCTGACCAATCATGACGAAGCATGGCATATTTTTCAGATTCGCCATATATATATATACATATATATACGCGTGTTTGTGTGTTGGTGTGTTTTTGCGTGTTTGTGTTTGCGTGTGCGTTTGTGTGTTGGTGTGTCTGTGTTTGCGCGTGTGTGTGTGTGTGTGTGAGTGTGTGTGTGTGTGTCTGTGTGTGTGTGTGTTTGCGTGTTTGCGTGTTTCGTGGTTGTGTTTTTTGTTTTTCACGTTGTTGCGTGTTTGCGCGTTTGTGTTTTTGTGTTTTTGTGCGGGTGGTGTCGTGTTTGTGCTTTTTTTTTGTGTGTGTTTGTGTGTTTGCGTGCTTGTGTGTTTTTGCGTGCTTGCATGTTCGTGTGTGCTTTTGGGTTTTTGTGTGTTTCGGTATGTTTCGGTGTTTGTTTGTGTGTTTGCGTGTTTGTGTGTGTGTTTGTGCGTTTGCGCATTTGTGGAAACCCCGTGGAGAGGCCTGAAAAAGACATGGAAAGACCCCCACAAAACGTGGACATGCGTGTTCAGTCGGGCAGCGCGGCCAAAAAGCGAGGATAGCACTGAAAAGCCACAAAGAACCGCACGACAAACTTGCTTGGGCGCAGTATCGGAGTGCAGCATTAGTTCTATGAAAAGAGGTGCAGGTTCACAGACACATTCTGACATATTCAAGGGAAAGCGCAGGATCGTGACGCTACAGAAGTTGTTCAGTCTGTAGAACCGCCTTGGAGCAAAGCGACTCGCTCTGAAGATGCGGTGGTACTGAGAGAAACGCAAAACACGATGCCTTATCAACCGAAACCAGCTTTGGGCAAGGTTGCATATAGCATCATGCTCATTTCCGCAGATGTTGCTAAACAAAGCGGTCTTCTTTTTCCTCACGGGGCCGGCGTGGGGTGGGGTAGGCCTTAAAATGGCATGGTTTCTCAGCACACATGCTAAGCATGATGCAATGAGTCCTTTTGACTGTTCTAAGGCCTCTTGTCAGAGGTCTATCTTCGCAAGGCCTTTGGAATCTGAGGATGTTTGTGTGCTTGCGTGTTTTGTGTTTGTGTTTTTTGGTGTTTTTGCGTGTTTGTGTGCGTGTTTGTTTCCGTATTTCGTGCTTGTGTGTTCTTGTGTGTTCTTGTGTGTTCTTGTGTGTTCTTGTGTGTTTGAGTGTTTCATGTTTTTGTCAGTGTGTGTGTGTGTTTCGTGTTTTGTGTGTTTTCATGTTTTTGTGTGTTTGCTTGTTTTTGTGTGTTTGCCCTTTTGTGTGTTTTCGTGTGTTTGTGTGTTTCGTGTTAGTGTTTTTTGTCGTGTGTTTGCGTGTTTGTGTGTTTGTGTGTGCTGCGTGTTTCATGTTTGTGTGTTTGTGTTTGTTTGTGTGTTTTCGTTTGTTTGTATGCTTGCTTGTTTTTGTGTGGTTGCGCTGTTATGTGTTTGCGTGTTTGTGTGTTTTTGTGTGCTTGCGTGTTTCGTGTTAGTGTTTTGTTGTCGTGTGTTTGGGTTTGTTTTGGTTTGTGTTTGTGGTGTGTTGGTGTTTTTGTTTGTGTTTGTGTGTTTGTGTTTGTTTTTTGTGCTTGTGTGTTTTTGAGTGTTTGTGTGTTTGCGTGATTGTGTGTGTTTGTATGTTTGCGTGTTTGTGTGTTTTTGTGTGTTTGTGTGTTTGAGTGTGTGTGTGTGTGTTTTCGTGTTTATGTGTTGTTTGTTTGCGTGTTTGTGTTTTTTTGAGTGTTTGTGTGTTTGCGTGATTGTGTGTGTGCTTGTGTGTGTTTGCATGTTTGTGTGTTTGTGTGTGTGTGTGTGTGTTCGTGCGTGTGTGTGTGTGTGTGTGCGGTTGTGTGTTGTGTGTTTTTGTTTGTGTGTTTGCGTGTCTGTGTGTTTTTTATGTGTGTGTGTGCCTGTTTGCGTGTTTGTGTGTTTTCGTGTGGTTGCGTTTGTTGAGTTGGTTTTTCTTTTTTCTTTTTTTTGCGTGGTTGTGTGTGTGTTTGTGTGTGTTTGTGTGTTTGCATGTTCGTGTGTGCTTGTGGGTTTTAGTGTGTTTGCGTGTTTGCGTGTTTTTGTGTTTGCGTGTTGGTGTGTTTTTGTGTGTTCGCGTGTTTGTGCGTGCATTTTGTGTGTGTTTGCGTGGTTTTGTGTGTGTGTGTGTGTGTTTGTGTGTTTCTGTGGTTGTTTGTGTGAGTTCGCGTCTTTGCTTGTTTTTTGTTTGTTTGTTTGTTTGCTTGTTTGTGTTGTTTTGATTGTTATTGTTTTGTTTCTCCTGTTTTTTTGTTTGTGTTTGCGTGTTTGTGTGTGTGTCTGTGTTTGCTTGTGTGTTTTCTTGTTTGCTTGGTTTGTTTGTTTGTGTGTGTGTGTCTCAACTTTGTTTGAGGTGGTTCACGCTAGCCTTAATGCACGCAGCTCAAGGCCGTTTTGAGGCCAGCCCCGTTGCAACGCCTCCACTGCTTCTGGGCTAAGCGGCCAAGGTTTAAAACTGAGCTTCAAATGACGCATTGGGTCTTTGCACGTGACAAAGGCCCGCAAGGAAAGGCAGAGGGGCAAACTTCTGAATCAGTCATGCCTAAGGCGGGCCACAACCATCCGTAGCGCCTGCCTGACGTTGTGTGAGAGAAGGCATGTTGTGTTGGGCACCCTTAAAGATGGTCAGGGCGAGCAGGAGTTGCTCCAAGGGCTTGTTCCGTGATAGACTTGTTTAAATATTAGATTGGCAAGCAACATTGGGCGACAGACTGCGGTGCTTGCATTCAGTGCACACTCTGCAAGGGACCCATGACAACATGCGACATCATGTGGTACGCGCGGTTTGAAATGATTTTCTGGTCGAGTGTGGCGTTGACTTCTTTCCCGGCCCTTTCAGACCGCAACCCTAAATTTGCATTAACACAGCCAAAGCCTGAGCCCGAAACGGCTGAAGCCCCCAAGTCGGACACCGGAAGAAAGGCAACCGCTACACACAATGGTGACACCCCGTACCCATCCCTACCAATTCCTCCCCCGTTTGCGGAATGTTGAGCTAAGGAGCTGCAGTTGGAGGCGGGGTCCTACACGAGTTCCCCTGAGGTTTGCACCAGCGACCACTCCCCGGTGAGTGCCATCTTCCGCTGTCCGGTGATGCGGCCCTTCAACACTGCGGGGAAGACTGGGCAGCTCTTCATTCGTCTCAGCAATTTGATGGCAACAGGTCTGCAGCCTGGGGAGCACCACATCTCCTGTAGGGCGCAGTTCTGCGAAGAGAGCAAGCACACAGCCAATGCAATGTGCAAGGACGGCAAAGCGAATTTCCACTCAGTGATCCTGAAAACAAAGCCTGGCGTGTGCAGCATCAAATGGTTGCAGACACGCCACATCCTCATCGCGATTTGCAAAGTGGACGACGCACTTGAGAGTGCTCACATGCGCTCCCATCCGGTGTCGACAATCATGGCTTTGACAGGCCTTGCAGAACAATTTGAGGAGACTGATGGGTGTGGAGTGGTAAGCCTCTTGGGAGCTGACAAGCCGAAGGAGTTTACTGCCAGCCTCAGCAATTCTTTGGGCGTTCCTGCCGGCAGCCTGCATGGTGAGATTCAGGTTTGCGCGCCGCCAGCACACGACCCAGATGGAATTTTGAACTTTACAGCTGCATCAGCCCAATCCTTCGCGAATGCGAGAGAATTAGCTGCTGATGACGCCCAGCGTTGCTGTCTAAATTTCAAGATGATGAGTTTAGTTTGAATGCTTGGGAGGACTGTCGGAATTAGTCTCAACTTGATTAAGTTGAACTTCGCATTGCTTTGGGCTTGCCCAGTGGCTTTCCGGTGTCAATGCCACGACGGCCCCATGTGCTCCGCATGTATGCCATATACCTTCCGCTATGGCCATTCGCGAGTCAGGCACATGTAGATCCTTTCACAGAATAAGGTTCTGCTCTTAAACTGCTTGGCGGTGATCACAGCCCCTAGTTTCGCTTTGCCCCTTGGTGGACCCAAACCTGAAAGCTGCAGTGACTCCCAGAACAGCTTTCAAGGCGCCAAGCGCCTTTCCTAGCATCATGGCTGAATCATGATGTTGGCGGGCAACGGCACATGCCGCGCTTGCGTTTGCTTCGGAAAATTGATGCAGTGATGCCCACGTTCGTGAGGGTGTGTCCTGTTGGCACGCAGTCTTTCAGTTGTGGTGGCTGTCCGGAAGATGCTGAGGTGGGCTCCAAGCCATTTGACGAGGCTGGCCAGCCAGGTGGTACCACTTTGCTAAGAGTCGTCCATGTATTTGGTCAGGCTGCCGTGCGGCGGCTTCGTTGTGTGCTATTCGCGGCCGTCACGGCGGCAGCTATGAATGTATCGCGGGCAGGCCGTGTGCAAGGGTTGTGGTTGTATAAAGGAGGTTGTGGTTGTGGTTGTGGTTGCAAGGGTTGTGGTTGTGCAAGGGTAGGGGAATGTAGAGGATTAAATTGCAGCTGTCGCACTGTCGCACTGCAAAGACACCATGACACGTTCGTAGGCTGCGACCCACCCACTGGCAAGGATCTGCGCAAGGCCGGAAAACTCATCCTGCCTACGGCATGTGTCACAACGCACGGTGCTTGTGCCCGCAAAGGTGGCGCCACTCGCTTAAGAGAGCCGATGCGCGGTGTACGCTTGGTGTAGAAAGTGCCCATCAAGAAGCAGCCTGTGGCAGGGTTGAGCAACTTTTTAAACAACGGACTGAGCTCCTTAAACGGGAGCCCTAAGAGGGTATTTAAACATGTTTATAACAGGGGCTTTGCCCCGGCCCAACCCTAGTGTGTGGACGCGTCATAACGGTGCTGTCTTGAGCTGTGAGCTGTGCGGAAGCTTTGCCTGTTGCTCCTGTCCGCTTTTGCGCTGCTTTTTCCCAAGGAGCAAAAGGAGGGCTCAATGACAATCAATAATGTGATCTGCAATCAAAATTGGTCACCCGTTCTTAATTTTTCTTTAGACCCGAAGGGCACAGGGGTCCAGTTGTTGTGCGGACAGTTGGAGGCGGCGGCAGCAGCAGCAGCAGCAGCGACCCCCACCACCACCACCAACAACAACAACCACCAACAATCACCAACAACCACCACCACCAACAACAACAACAACCCTGTGAATGACAGGAGGGCTGTTCTGCCTCTTCCGGACTGCGCCGGAAAAGAGCAGTGAATCTTCAACACTTGGGAATTTTGTCATGAGCCTGGGTCTTGGCATTTGGCATCACTCGGCATTGCTTCAAAACTTGCTGCTGTGAGCTGCAGGCGACACCGACTCTGGCGCCCTGCGAACGGGATTTCGGAAGGCGAGTGGGTTGCTTGCACGCATGGCCCGGGCTGCATTGAGCTGCTAGCCAGGCATTGGCGCGCAGGCTGTTCGAGCTAGACCACCCTCCAGGCCGTTGAATCTTTCGGTTGTTTCTTGTTGAACTTTGACCAGGTGATCCTGGTCAAGTGCAGAGGTACCCCGGTGCCAGGCAGTAGCAACGCCAGCAGGAAAGCATGGCAACGTCTTCGGCACCAGCCATGAAGCATCCTGAGACACCATGAGCATGGAGGTACAGTGAAGGTGAGCGGGTGGCCTTTGAAAAGGGATACCGAGCTGCTGTGCAAGATATGTTCGTCTTGGCTGGAGCCTCAGCCAGTGGCACTGGTCGACGGTCAAAGTCTTTAAGTTGATGCCTGCCAATTGAGGTCGGAGCCGGCTTGGCGGGCATGGCCTTTCTGATCGTGTGTTTGGTGCCTACGGAGCAAGCACCATCGCCTTTCTTGCTCGGTGCATGGCCATCATGGCCGCATCGGCCATCGGTAGCTTTTGACATGTACGCTTCATGCCTTTGCAAGCTGAGGCTTGTCACCCCCACTGTATCAGAAGGTGCTGCTGTTCGGTCCGTCATGGGAGCAGAACTTCTCTTGTTGCAACATGCAATTGCCCCTTCTTAGAAGCATCTATCCAGCCATGGCCATGATTGCTTGACATGCAAATCCATTTTGTCGCGAAATATGGCTTGCCACTTTTGTCTGCCACAGGTCCGCGAGAGGGTGAGGCCCTGGGTGGTGCGGCAGGTTGAGCTCCCACCTGAGACAAGCAACCCTTCGCATCCTTCGCATCAGCATTCATCCCGAGCTCGAGGCTCGGCAGGCCCTTCGTGATCGCAGTGCAGCGCTTCAGGAGCGGACAGCCGGATGGGATAGGCATCAACATATTGCTACATAGGTGGGCCAAGAAACTGTTGAATACTGTAAGGGACCTGGACAAGCGCATCATCAATCCCATCTTTAAGCCTACCATCAACCCATAGCACATCTTTTCGAACCAACCACGTTTAATCCCCCCAACCCTGCTTCAACCAACCCTAGCTGAATCTGATCATATGCGTATCTCGCTCATGCTAGGGGACCTCACCCGCACTTGGTGTCCATGTTTGTTTGATGCCTGATAAGGTCGAAATGAAAGTGAATTTTGCGCAGTTCTACGTTTTTGTTTTTCCATATGAGCCACGGACAAAACACACGAAGACCACTTTATCAAGGCGGGGAACGTTTTTGCATAACACATGCCAAAACCATGGAAAACGATAAGGTCTCCCCCAAAAACGATAACCCTTAGCTAACACACGGCTCTATAATAACCCCTGCAGTTGCAACTTAGCTACGGTGGGACCCTTGCGTGGCCACCGTAAAACGAGAAGGCGAGTCGCCACTTTCGAGCTGGAGCTGCCAAGGTGTGCTTCCTAAATACGACACTTGTACTGAGAAGTTGCGATTTTCGAGCTTGAGCTGCGGAAGTGTACTTCGCGTACTAGACTTGCACTACAAAGTTGCGATTTTCGAGCTGGAGATGCGGAAGTGTACTTCTCGTACTAGACTTGTACTACAAAGTTGCGACTTTCGAGCTGGAGATGCGGAAGTGTACTTCGCTTACTAGACTGGTACTACAAAGTTGCGACTTTCGAGCTGGAGATGCGGAAGTCTACTTCGCGTACTAGAGTTGCACTGCAAAGTTGCGATTTTCGAGCTGGAGATGCGGAAGTGTACTTCGATTACTAGATTTGTACTACAAAGTTGCGATTTTCGAGCTGGAGATGCGGAAGTGTACTTCGCGTACTAGACTTGTACTACAAAGTTGCGATTTTCGAGCTGGAGCTGCGGAAGTGTACTTCGCGTACTAGACTTGTACTACAAAGTTGCGATTTTCGAGCTGGAGCTGCGGAAGTGTACTTCGCGTACTAGACTTGTACTACAAAGTTGCGATTTTCGAGCTGGAGATGCGGAAGTGTACTTCGCGTACTAGACTTGTACTACAAAGTTGCGATTTTCGAGCTGGAGCTGCGGAAGTGTACTTCGCGTACTAGACTTGTACTACAAAGTTGCGATTTTCGAGCTGGAGCTGCGGAAGTGTACTTCGCGTACTAGACTTGTACTACAAAGTTGCGATTTTCGAGCTGGAGATGCGGAAGTGTACTTCGCGTACTAGACTTGTACTACAAAGTTGCGATTTTCGAGCTGGAGATGCGGAAGTGTACTTCGCGTACTAGACTTGTACTACAAAGTTGCGATTCTCGAGCTGGAGCTGCGGAAGTGTACTTCGCGTACTAGACTTGTACTACAAAGTTGCGATTTTCGAGCTGGAGCTGCGGAAGTGTACTTCGCGTACTAGACTTGTACTACAAAGTTGCGATTTTCGAGCTGGAGCTGGAGGCGGAAGTGTACTTCGCGTACTAGACGCTTACTACAAAGTTGCGATTTTCGAGCTGGAGCTGGAAGTGTACTTCGCGTACTAGACTTGTACTACAAAGTTGCGATTTTCGAGCTGGAGATGCGGAAGTGTACTCTTACTAGACTTGTACTACAAAGTTGCGATTTTCGAGCTGGAGCTGCGGAAGTGTACTTCGCGTACTAGACTTGTACTACAAAGTTGCGATTTTCGAGCTGGAGCTGCGGAAGTGTACTTCGCGTACTAGACTTGTACTACAAAGTTGCGATTTTCGAGCTGGAGCTGCGGAAGTGTACTTCGCGTACTAGACTTGTACTACAAAGTTGCGATTTTCGAGCTGGAGATGCGGAAGTGTACTTCGCGTACTAGACTTGTACTACAAAGTTGCGATTTTCGAGCTGGAGATGCGGAAGTGTACTTCGCGTACTAGACTTGTACTACAAAGTTGCGATTTTCGAGCTGGAGCTGCGGAAGTGTACTTCGCGTACTAGACTTGTACTACAAAGTTGCGATTTTCGAGCTGGAGCTGCGGAAGTGTACTTCGCGTACTAGACTTGCACTACAAAGTTGCGATTTTCGAGCTGGAGATGCGGAAGTGTACTTCGCTTACTAGACTGGTACTACAAAGTTGCGATTTTCGAGTTGGAGATGCGGAAGTGTACTTCTCTTACTAGACTTGTACTACAAAGTTGCGATTTTCGAGCTGGAGCTGCGGAAGTGTACTTCGCTTACTAGACTGGTACTACAAAGTTGCGATTTTCGAGCTGGAGCTGCGGAAGTGTACTTGGCGTACTAGACTTGTACTACAAAGTTGCGATTTTCGAGCTAGTCTACTTCGTGCAAAGTTTCGATTTTCGAGCTGGAGCTGCGCAAGTGTATTTCGCGTACTTGACTTGTACTACAAAGTTGCGAATTTCGAGCTGGAGCTGCGCAAGTGTACTTCGCGTACTAGACTTGTAGTACAAAGTTTCCTTTTTGGAGCTGGAGCTGCGGATGTGTACTTCGCGTACTAGACTTGTACTGCAAAGTTGTGATTTTCGAGCTGGAGCTGCGGAAGTGTACTTCGCGTACTAGACTTGCACTACAAAGTTGCAATTTTCGAGCTGGAGATGCGGAAGTGTACTTCTCGTACTAGACTTGTACTACAAAGTTGCGATTTTCGAGCCGGAGATGCGGAAGTGTGCCTCGCGTACTAGACTTGTACTACAAAGTTGCGATTTTCGAGCCGGATCTGCCAAAGTTCGAAAACACTGTAAAACGATAAGGTCTCCCCCAAAAACGATAACGTTCAAAAAAGTACTAGGGCCAAGTAAAGTGTTTCGTCCGCTCCTCATATGCATGCTTCAATCAAGGTTTTTGGTCGCCGCCGAGCACTGCCTAGTAAGTCTTTTTTGGGAGACATCCCCTGAAGCAGACTTGATGTGATTTTTGCTTTGGATGCCTCACCGACATGCAGGCACCCACGGCTGGATCAGATCCACTTGCTGGCGGCGAACTCCTGCGGAGTGACCTGGCGCGCACGTTGCCATGCAATGAGCTTTTCTGTGCTGCTCATGCTTTTAGGCACGAAGCCATGCCGCCACAGGCACAAATTGAGTACCATCTCATACCTCCAGATACGAACTGCGCCTGTTCAACCTCCGCAAAAGAGCCAGCATTTTCCAGACAGCAGGGCCTTGCCTTGAGCCATGGGCCGCTTGCGAACCATGCTGTGCCGAAGTGGCCAGGAAGCTTGTGCCCTAGGCTTGCGAAATTGCAGGTGTCGCCATGGGACCACTGGACCGGGCCATGGGGAGGTCCTGCGGTGGGGGAGTCGCGAATTGCCCAAGGTGTGTGTGGAGCTGGATGAGGCAGATAGTCTGTCTGGCCAAGAGACGAACACGGCGAACACCTGACTCTTTGCAGGAGACTTTGACGGTTCAGGAGATGAGACAGAAGGTGCTGGCAACGCTGGGCCATGTGCAGGCTGGCGTGAGTCCTGGACCACCCACATTCGCGCTTGAAACAGTTCGCCCACACTGATTAAGGCGGTGAAGAACAATTAAGGCCGTTACAGCAAACAAGATCAACCATGGCCATTTGGGGCATTCGCCCTCACCCTGATCATCAAAGCTGATGTTTGAGGGTTGCTAGTTGAAGGCCACCAAGCAGCCGCTGGCAGGAGCCGTGCCAAGTGCATTGTGAACTTAGGGCGCGGCTAGATGAGAGGGTCGCTAGACGCGGCTCTTAGACCCTTTGAAATCACACCCCATCACACCCCGCTTTCCTTGAAACCCTTGGGCACTGAACAGGAGCACGGTGCCTCGCCAGCAATGCGATCATCGCGGATTTGCTGGGGCTGAAGGCAGACGTCCTCGCTTCAAGCTCAGCAGCAACATGAACGGCCTACTCTCTTGTCTGATGTGAGTGCGATGCAGTGTAATGGCATAGCATGGCTAGCACGTGCAGGCTGCTTAGGGCCATGTGTTACGCTCGCCACTCCTCCGGGCTCATAGGAGTGCCGTACCGAGTGTCAGTTTGGGGTTGTGGATGAACAGAAGCATTCAGCAGACAGCGGCCCAGCCGAGTGCCATTACACCCAGCGGCAAAACAAACAAGGAGCAGTCATAGCATTTTAAACTACTTCACAAGCAGTGTCAGCAATTTTCGGCCTTTCAGAAATTGCCGGAAGCTCAGCTGGACATGCAAGCATGCAACAGGGTGTTGAGCTTGTCATGCGTGGGCGTTATGTCCGGAGTGTTGGGGGTGTAAGCTTGTGGACAAGCGACAATTGAGGCACTTGAAGCATCCGCATCCGCCTCAGGTGGGCCGCTCGCACAGCAACAGCCTTGGTGGACATGGACATGTTCGAGGGCGGCGCTCCTGAAGGGGCTAAAGGCCAGGGCTGGGGCCACGGCCATGCATGTGAGTCATTGGTTTTATACATCACCCTGGCTGTGTCTCCGTGCGTTTTGCTTCTGAGTTTGGGTGTTTAGCTTTGATGTTGCTGGCTTTCCAAGCGGCCCCTCATTGGATTCCCGAATCTGAATGCTTAGAGTGTTTCAGGCGCTTGGGCACAGCCACACCGTGATCCCTTTACAAAAGGGTGGCATCGGGTCCAACGTGCGATGCTTTGCCTCGCCATAGGCAGAGGCAAAGGAAAGAAGGGCCTGCCCCGCACAGTCAGTGAAGGATACTCAGCTCTTTGGCTGCAAAGGAGTCGGGGAGACAGAGTTTGTTTGGGTGTGCTATGAAGCAGGAAGCAGGCAGATTCTTGTTCTGAGCTCTTGTCCGAACACCTTGTGCACAAATGTGGGTGGTTTCGATCGTCCAGTGCAGCATATGCTGATTTTGCGAAGGCGATCCACTGCAAAACGCTATGCGGCGGGTCGGTTCTGCTTTAGATTTGTGCGCAAGGGTGCCACCACACAGCTGAGGCTTCGGAAAATTCATCGTTTTCGAGCATAGGACCTGCTTCAGCGGCTTGTCCATTTTGTCGCACCTCGTTGGACCATCCGCTGCGGTCAGTGGGGGGATCGAGCATACCTTTTCGTGGCTTCCCAAATGCCACACCCTTCAATGAAGCTAGTGAAGTCATACGGCTGGGGACGCACAAAAAGTGCCAGTGTGCGCTTGTGTTTGTGTTGTGATGTGGACTGCACCGGGGCACACGTGTATATATAAATATATATATATATATATGCTACCCCCCCTCCCAAAACCCACCTTTTTGACCTGTGGGGGAATGAACAGAATCTGGAAAGGATGGGATTCTTCTTGGCATAACAGTAATTCCAGGAGATGCATTGGAGAAAAGGCAAGAATAATAGCCATGAATATTAAATTGCAATGAGAAAGCGAGAGAGAGAGAGAGAGTGTGTGTGTGTGTACATAAGGATGAAAGCAATCACTTCTTAGTACCAACAATATATTCTCCATTGAAAATAAATCTAGAGAAGATAGCAATTATAGCTCCGACTAAAGAAAGAACACAATGAACATGTACTACAACATAATATGTGTCATATAATTCCAGATCCACTGCAGCATTTCCTAGATTCCAAAGCCTAACAAGTTTAAACCAGTGAATGAAATAATATGTAAGAAAAGCTCAGGTGACATCCCCAACAGCATGCGGTGCTCTTGTTGGTGCTCACACCACCCTGCAGCCCTCGCAGAACCTCGTGGAACCCTCCTGGAACCCTGGTGGAACCCTGGTGGGACCCTTTGGAACCTTAACCCAGGCCGCCCCGGACCACCCCGGAGCGTACCTGGGCTGAGACCCCAAACCTTTCAGTGGTTGGGGAACAAAACAAAAAGGAAGTCAGACAGATTGAGCTTGAGACCTGAAGAAGCCTACTTGGCAGATGTGGTTTTGCTAGATCAGACAAGCAGAAAAACCGGAAAAAAAGAACAAAAACAACGGGGAAAAACAGAAAAACATACTCCTGTTGGAGAATGTCTGCCAGCTACCTTTCCCTCCGGGAGTATTTTTTCAGGTTTTTTCGGTTTTTCGTTTTGCGGTCTGGTTTTCCGATTTTTTGAAGGTTTGCCAGAGCATGAAACGTCCAGAGTAATTGCCCTTGGAACTGCCCCCTTTTTGACGTCTTTTTCAGACGCGCAAAAAATGCTAAATTCACTGGAAATACTAGTGAATTCTGCAAACAGTGTTTTTTCTTCTTCTTTTTTTGGGGGGGGGGTACCATACATATATATATATATATATATATATGGTAGAGGTCTGGCACCCCCCCCTCCCCCGCCATGGTCATGGTAGCCTTAAATAGGGCCCCACCTCCTCCTCCCCCTGTGGGCCCGCTGGTCATCTTGCAAATGGCGTTTCCGGGCCCGCTGGTGGGTTCCGGTTAGGGCCAAGGCTTCGAGTCGTACCCCGGTCGGCGAGCGGCCACCCCGCCCCCCCCCCCAAGTGGGGGGGATACCATGGGGGGGGGTGGCCGCCGCCGACCGGAACCATATATATATATATATATGTCCCCCGATGGCCGGTAATTGGCGTCCCGGGTGAAGTGCCGGCAATTGACCAGCACTTGCTTAAAAATGGTTTTGTAGTCACATGTACTTTTTGCCATCACCAACGTGCAGTGAAAAGTCACTTTTGTTGAAACGTCACTTCAGGATACTAGAGGGGATCCAATTGAGGGGTTATCCCAAAAAGGTGACGGTTCAACGTACATGTGCCGGCAATTGGCCACCCCCCGACACGCCGAGACAGACACACAGACAGACAGACAGACACACAGACAACCATGCAAACACACATAGACGCATAAACACATAACACACACACACACCAGCACCCCCCAATGGCTGACCAATTGCCGGCACATCGATTTTGGGCAAACCGATGTCACTTTATGTCTAAGTGACTGCGAAAGCAACTTGCTATCAAGTATCACTCATCTGTACTTAGTGCAATGTGTGCAATGATACAAGTGCCCTTTCAGGGTCCTTTGGAATGGGGTTGCAGGGGAAAGGGGGGAGCAGCAAATTTGGTTTGGAGGGGCAAGTTTGAGGTTGGGAGGGGTTCTTGAGGAGTGTGGTGTCTGTCAGTCGGTCGGTCCGTCCGTCGGTTTGTCCGTTTGTCCGTCTGCGCGTCTGTCGGTCTGTCCCCTATGCTTCCAAATCCTTTTAAAAATAGTCGTTGTGAGAGCGGCATCCTCCGTTTTGGACTGGAACAAGGGCTAGGAAAGACTTGTCGCTAAGGCCGCCTCATAGGATCCCAAAGCCGACTATGTATTGTCATATGCAGCAATATTTGTTACAATCTTCAAGGCTAATGTTGGCTTCTATGTTGCTTGGTTTCTTAGCATGGCCATGTAGCGCGTGAGGGTGAACCCTCTTCTGATCGTTTCTGCCCTTCTTAGCCAAACCAAACAAAACGGGACAGCATTTTTTTTACCCATCACAGCAACCATTCCAGGATGAGAATGTTGATGTTCTGGGTTCCCTGCAAAATTTGCCCGTTCTACGCCAAAAAATAGTGGTTCTACGCCAAAAAACAGTGGTTCTACGCCAAAAAATCGTGGTTCTACGCCAAAAAATAGTGGTTCTACGCGAAAAAAATGGTGTTTCTACGGTTTTTCTACGCTTTGTCTACGGTTTGTCTAGGCTCACATCGTTTTTGGAGCTGTGTGAGAATTGGAGCGGAACAAACAAGCACACAATTGCTTGTTGTTCGTGCCACCTGCGCAAATTGCAGAGGAAAATTCTAGATTTTGCTAGAATGAAGGCTCCGTCTACGCAAGGTTTTCAGCAGGTGCATTGCGCAAACACGAAAGGGCCCCGAGGACCCTATCAATAAATAGTGACCTACTGGCTCCCAAGGCTTCTTAAGAGGTTGCAATAGCAGGCGTAATTTTCGATAAACACAAAGTAACAACCCAAAATGGACCCCAAAGGCCAATGTCACAAAATAGGGGTTGTCAATGCAAAACATAGGGGTTGAACAACCCCTATTTAAAAAAATAGTCAGCATAGGGTGTCTGTTTGTCGGTCTGTGGCTCTGTCCGTCTGCCGGTCTGCCGCTCTGTCGGCCTGTCGGCCTGTCGGTCTGTGTGTCTGTGTGTCTGTGTGTTTGTCTTTCTGTCTGTCTGTCTGCCTGCCTGCCTGCCTGCCTGCCTGTCTCTCTGTCTGTCTGTCTCTCTGTCCGTCTGTCCGTCCGTCTGTCTGTCTCTGTGTGTGTGACCGGAAAAGGGTGTCCAGAGAGGCAAGTCATTTTGGCTTGCTGGCTTGTTTGTTGCAAAGATTGGTATCAACATCCGGGGCGAATATATTCGCTGGTGTCGCTGTTTCGTGAGAACATGCGCGGGCCGCTTTGATTGCATTGAGCCATTCAGGTGCAACATGCATTTCTAGGCCAAGGCTGGCGCGGCCTTGCAGCAGCTTTTGCCACACGCATGTAGCAATGACATGCAATGACTGCATGATTGCACGCATCAACGTGCAAGGCGTTGGTGCTGCCACTAAGCTAGCCGGTTAGACATGCAAGCCCGTCGACGGCCCATTGAGGGCCCAGGCGTTTGACCAGAATACCTCTGCACACATTCTTTGTTAGATAAGCTAAACGTCACTATTCACATGCACATGGTGTGGCGATCCGGGGATCGCTTTGCCGCGCGGGATTCGGGATTTGCGAATCCCAATCCCCGAATCCCAATCCCAACTTCGGGATTCGGGATTCGCGATTCGCGAATCCCAAATCCAATTTTGAGATTCGGGATTCGGGATTTGGGATCCGCGAATCCCAAATCCAAATCCCAATTTCGGGATTCGGGATTCAGAATTCAGGATTCGCGAATCCCAAATCCCAATCCCAATTCCGGAATTCGGGATTTGGCATTCGCGAATCCCAATCCAATTTTGAGATTCGGGATACGGGATTCGGGATTCGCAAGTCCCAAATCCCAACCCCAATTTTGGGATTCGGGATTCGTGATTCGTGAATCCCAAATCACATTCCCCAGGAACTTCTCCGGATCACGTCTCTGCAAATGGTACAAACTCATGTGACGGTTCCAGCTTGCGTAGTCCACCGCTGCGACATGCCAACTAGCCCATCCTTACCAACCATCAAGGATACCAGTTTGGACTCCCAAGCGTGGCCTCGCAGGAGCCCTTGGACCCCTAGGATTCCACGCCAGAATCAATTGGCCCACCGATGAACCAATGTTGTCGCAAGCACGCGCCCACGTGGATATGCCGCATTCTGCTTGAGATTGAATGGCCTCAAGCTTGCTCGGACTCCACAGATGGAACAAATAATGCCATGGATTGTCCCATCCGCGATGGAACGCACTAGCTTGCAAAGATTAGCTTTGTGGATTGCTTTGTCCGGCGCCAATGCATTCAACGGAGCAATACCTGCATAGAAACAGTGCAGCCGTTTCCTCCAGGTACCCGGTCACAAAGAATAAATTATACTTCTTCTTGAAATAAGCTCCTGCAGCCGCTTGCAAACGGTGATCAGCATCGGCGACCAGAGCCTCCAGGAGTTAGCATGCACCCAAGCCACTTATGCGAACGCAACAATCTACAGAAAAGTGGCTTCTAGAAATTTGACACGTTTTGAGGGTCTCTTGACTGATTTTTAATAGTCTTGTAAACCACAGTTGGTTTTGTTATGGGAGATATTGTTGCTTTAGGTCCTGTTGACATGCGAAGGTGTGAGTTTGGCAGCATTCGGAATTAGAGACTGTGTTGGTCGCATCGCAGAATGACATTGAACTGCTTCATTTGCATCATCCAATCTTAGCTGCCAACTTGTCAAGGATGAGCGTCGCTTAGTCGCTTAAAGTCATGTTGAACATGAGCCCCATCAACAGTACGACAAGTCCAGCTCTCAGGACCGTGCTCCTTGCCACGCATGCGTTTCCCACATGTTGTGGCCCCTCCTGCGTGAGCCACTGTCTTTTGCACGGGCACAAAAGGCGCCAAATATTTTGACTCCGTGATTTTCCGATAAATGCATTGAAGTCACCACCAATGATCACATAGTTTCCTGCAGCCTCTTCATCAAAAAAACACAAAGGTTAAATTCCGCAAGCCGAAAATGTAAAGCAAGGCCGGGAAGAAAAAACATGAACATATAAAGCTGCATTTGAAATGCCATACATGATGTCCCTTCGAATTCCTCGGTGTTTTTGACGAAGTTCCGGCCAGGTCTCACATAGGAAAATGAGATCAACCGAAGCACCGTGGCGCTTGGCAAACACGTTTTGCTCCTGTCCTCGTTCCGTTTTTTTTTGGGTGTGTGTGTGTGAATGGGTGGCAACAAAACAATTCCGCTGTCCATGCTCGTGGTTTCTGATGACGCCTTACCTACTCCATCCTTGATTGCACCCACAAGGGCTTCACGCACATCTTTGCTTGGACGGTTGTCATTCAACCGTTGCACATCCAAGTCGTTGCCAACCCGCGCTACTGGAACTGACTTGGAATCCACAGGTGCGGACACCTTGCAGGTCTTGTAATTCACCGTGACATGGCTGGCAGGGTAGTTGCCACGCTCAACAAACACTTCTTCAACTTGCTGCGAACTTTGGATTTCTGGGCTGTCCACGACCGACCCGGTCTCTGCAGCCCAGAATTTTGCTTTCTCATGTTGGCCTTGGTCTTCTGGGAATGGACAACGCATTGCATTGGCTGATGTTGCAAAAAGCTTGCAGGTGCAACACATCCTCAAATCCATCAACATGAAGCAATTCTCTCACGCACCACCGCCTCCTTCTTCAGTTTTGTCGCCAAAGCTCGAAGAGGCTAGTCAACCTCCTGAACTTCCCCCGTCCTTTCCATGGCTGCCAGCTGCGTTTCAAGGAGAGGTGCCCTCTCCTCCAAAATTTGCGTGCCTCACTTTCTGCGTGGATTTCAGCCTGCGCACAGCCCCAGCCCGGAGGCCTGTTGTAGGGAGAGCGCGTTTCATGAAAGTGCGGCACCCTGTTGATTCTTCAAATATAGACCACTTGACCGCCGCTTAGACTTGAATACGTTTATGTCAAGTTTTGATTGTGACAGTGTCGGGACAGGTGAGGAGATGCCTCCTCACCGTGCCTCCGCTCCAGCTGCGCTGGAGCTGGGCGAGCCGCAGCTTGGCAAATTGTGAGAGGAGCAAGCCTACGCCTGTCTACGCCTCATTGTCAGAGTCATTCTGCAATTTTTGCTTTGGTGTTTTTTCGGCTCTCTCTCTCTCTCTCTCTTTCTCTCTCTCTTTCTCTTTCTCTTTATCTCTTGTTCTCTCTCTCTCTCTCTTTTTATCTCTTTTCTCTCTTTATCTCTCTTTATCTTTTTGTTTTTCTCTCTCTCTCTCTCTCTCTCTCCCCCTCCATGCTTCGGGCAGAGCTCAAACTATGCTGCAGATAGCGAGTGGCTCGTTGATAGGCGTACGGTGGCAGTCATTTGTCGTAATGTTTGAGAATCAGATGCTGTTTGAGGCTTTTTTGTCACTTTTGTGCCGTGTGTTTGTGTTCGTCTGTGCACGTATTTCATTCCGCTTCAAGCAGATCCAGCCCAAACAAAACAACTCTGTACCAGGCGATGGTGCCTGTGCACATTCTGGTGGCATGTTGGGATAAAGCCGGCCATGCAGTGCACATCAATATTTCTGGGCCTCGGGGGCATGCGACCTGAATCCCTTTGGCATCCCGAGTTGTTGAAATCAATGCCACTTCAAGTTGGATTGGCTAGCGTGTGACTCCCTGCTGGAGTGTGAGGCCCACAAGCATACAAGCGTGATCTTTCCACAAGCATACAAGCGTGATCTTTCCAAACGCTGCTGTTGAATAGCTTTCTATCGTGCGTGTTGTGACGAGGAAGCAGGATCAGAAAGCAAAGAAGAACGCAAAGAAGACGGTTGCCTTCGGCTATCGGTACAGCATCGTCATGGGTTCGGACAATTTCTCTAGCGGCAGACGTGTGTCAGATGTGGAGAGGCAGAAGCAGGTGAACAAGATGCAGCGATGGCTGCAAGATCGCAGCAGGTTGGGCTATGACGAGCCACTGCACGAACTTTTGCCTGGAGAGCCTGATGAGTTTGTGGGTCTTGGAAGGCCCCGCTCACGAAGCACTTTTGAGGATGATATCGCCGGTGATTGCCAACCCCCAGTTGGCAGAGCCCGTTCAAGGAGTGATTTCTGTGCTGACAGTACCGGCGGCTACAACGGATGCCAGGAGTCCTGCAATTTGTTGAAGGCATGGAGCCACTGTTGGCGCAACAGTAGGGCTCCGCACTGATCTGCAGCTTCAACCTGTTGACCAATTCCAAAGAGAACTTTTTCATCCCCGCCTGCAGGATCTTCCGAAAGAGACCGCCAGGGACTCCGAGCGAGCGGTGTCATCTGGAGGCTTGGTTTTGGACAGTGAAGTCACGGGCATGTCCCCACTGCCTTGCAGCCTCGGGTGTGAAGTTTCCAGACCAGTTGCTGTGCAGGTGTGCTGAATCTTGAGGACTTCATCGCAGAGACTCCCTGGGGCACATGCTCTGTAGAGCAAAGCCTGGATGATTTTCTGGGACATGGTATGCAAGTGTCTCTCACAGACTTCTTGGAGACAGGCAGGATTGGATGGTCGATGTGTTTGGCAGCCGGACCCAGGCCCAATGGCTTCGGCAGGTTGGTTCTACATATTCCTTGACAATACCCAATTCGCCCCCCCCATCTTGATTTGAGAATGTTGAAGGGGGGAATTTGCCGATTGGAGACCTTTGGATGGCCATGATGTATGTTGTCTCAATCAACATCGAAGCGACTGGCTGTTCAACATGTTTGACGCGCACTGCGCGTCGATTACTGTAGCCCCTAAGTTGCATGAGCTCAGAAGATCCATCTTCGGCCCTGCTCAGTTGATGAAGAGCCGAGAGCAGAGAGAACCGCACGCTTTTACACTGCAGATGTACTCGAAGGAGTCCGGGAGAGTTGTGAACCATGATTGGCCACGCTTTTGCAATTTTTGTGACTTGTTGAATTATTTTGATGCCGTGGATGCCCTGGCTGAAAGCCAAGGGCATGCCTTTGTTGGCCTGGATTTGGCCCCAAGCCTGTTGCTACTTGAGCGTTTTGCAGGGCATCACTGTGAAGCAGGTTGTCCATTAGCGCTGGAGACATCGTCTGTATTTTTGGCTGCTTGATTTTGGATTCAGCCAGTGCGTTGGTCATGGGTTGCAGTGAGGCGGAAAGGTTGAATAACGCTCACTGCTGGAAGAAAATTGTGAATGCTCGTTGTGTGCTGCTGCTGGGCGCCCGTAACCTGCAATTCAGTATTCCAGGCATGGGCAGGCTTGTTCTTTTCTTTTTTATGCTGCAAGGGTCCTGGGAGATGTGCTTCCAGCCAACCAACCCATACAGGGCGGTACAGAGTGCAGTGGGCACACAGCCTAAGCATGTCTAAGCATGCCTTTTCATTCCTTTGCGGTTCGGTGCCCAAGGTCCCAGCTCGTGGCTTCCGAAGCTCGAGGCTGTTGCAGCCATGGTCATTCGACACGGCAGCTGTCCAGCTTGGCGCAGACCTTACAGCCTTACTGCATGCGTCCATTCGATCGATTCGACGGCTTGACTTGCATCGAGGCACCTTCCAGCCAAGCGACAAGGCACTGTAGCCAGCGTTGGCATACGTTGGCTTGGCGTGTTGCAGCGCTGCTTTAACTTGCCACAAGTTGCCAGGCTTCCGATGACTTGCAGATGCCGGGTCCACGGTTTTGACTATGTCCACGCACTTGAAGCACTCGCTTGCTCGTTGCGTTGTCCTCAGCCAGGTCTGCCACATGCCCGTTGTGGGGGGTAGCGCAGCTCTCAGTTCGATAACTCGAGCCGAAGATGGGTCAAGGCAGATTCTTACACTGGGCCGCAAGAAACAGACACCATATCAGACCGCATCTAGATTTGGGGCGTCCCCAAGTCCGAGCATTGACACTGAGGAAGCCATCTCTTTCGTTGAGACCCAGCACGGTCAAGGATACGTGCTGTTTGGCAGCTTTGAGTGATGCTAGGACGGCCCCGCCAATTTAAGCTTTTAGGTCGGCTGGATTCTGTCTTTGCCAGGGCCAGCGGACCCCCTCTTGCGATGGCTTTTCCAGTGGTCTGCTCGACAGCGGGTGGACCAGCTTGCCATGCGAGCGCTAGCATTGCTGCATTGCTGGTAACTTGAAGAGGTTGCCGGCACATCACCCTAAAGACAGGGTTGACGAAGTGGTTTTGCTGCACAGATGGGTCTGATGAAGTCTGTGCAAGATGTCCAGTTTGCCTATGCGTTCTTTACTTGTCGGGCCCAGGTTGGGAGACCCAGAGAGAACCCGAATGACCTCGCTAATGAACAGGAAGCTGACTGGCGCGGTTCAGGGTTGCATGCGGTGCATCGGGGCACATAAAGGTGCGAAGATGAACGCAATGCTGCCAAGTGAAATTGGAGAAAGCGCGTGAGCTCAGATGCCGATGAGGCCCGGCCTCTGACATTTTGCATCTATTTGGAAGGTCGAATCGGTTCCCAAAACTGGAAAGGTACCCTTTTACATCACGATGTTGCCGTTCCTCTTCTGGGCCTTTGCCTCGGTTGACGCTTTGGGCATAAGCCTTGCGGCATCCTCTGGCTGAGATTGGAGAGCTTCAGCCGGGCCCTGAGGGGGGTGCCACGGAACCCACGGCCGGAAAATAGAGGAAACATATCACAGTGCATTCTTCCACCCTGGTGGGTGAATTTGCTCTGATGTTTCATGATGTTCGGCATGGCATTTCACTAAGTTTTGTAAGGGCAGCAGCTGCAAGGCTCGCCCGGCACACGACCTCGCCTTCGCCCTGGTTTACCCAGGCCTAATTTGAGGAGTGAGCAGAATATTTGCAAGCGCTCAAGACGCGTTTCCTTCCCACGAATCCTGGCATGTCCTAGGTTCATGGCAACGATAATCTATGCCCCGCTCTAAGTGAGTGCTTCCTGTGATTGGAAAGGGCTGGTCTACCATGCTGCCGGAACATGAACGCTGGCCAGACAGCACTATAGTAACACTTCGCCCAAGATTGGCAACGCGATCAAAGATGCAATCAGTGCTCCTCGGAGTGATTCTTAGCTCTCTGCATGGCTTGTAAAAGCAGGCATGCCACGATCAGAATCCGCAATTAAATGCCTGTCTCTCACCTGACATCAAGGCCTGACTGGAGCAAGGGTGTTAGCCTGGTTCGCATGAGCCTTCTAGGTGCATTTTTGCAAATGCTTTAATGCGGCCCTTAGGAGATGGTGCCGGGGATGGGTCGCAGGGGGCACAGATGCAGAAGGCGTTTGCTAAACCTGGAGGTCAAGTTCTGTTAGTTAGTTGGTCTAGCCAACCAAGACATCCAGCTGGGCCAGTTGAGGCCCAAGTTTGGCCAGTACAACTATGGTCTAGCTGGACCAACTTCAACTGGATCAGCTGGTTCAACTGGGGCATCTGGAGTTAGACCTTTAGACCAACTAGCCCAATTTGGCTTGGTTTCCATGAAGGTCCACTGACGACATGGAGTACGGACTGCCCAGCTCGCTGCCTGAGAAAAAGGAAGCACAACAGGTGCAGAAAGAGAGAGAGAGAGAGAGAGACAGAGAAGGTACTGGAACAACGAATGGGTCATGCGTGTTGGCTGAGGCACCCACACAATCAATACCTTGTGCATGCGGGGCACCCATTGGCGTCCCCTTGGTGCATGGATGCTCATGTTCATGGCAAAATCTGCCAAGATGGAGCTACATACTCTACTTTTACAGCAGCTCGACCAGCGCCGACCTAAGCCAACAACGTTTTCGTGCGGTCAAAACTGTTGACAACACAATTTGAGGCTTTGGTGACGGCATGTCTGTATACTGGAATATAGCAAGGCTCTGCACCGGAGGAGTGCACGCGTATAGGCTGTATTAACCGGATGCATCCTTGGCAGGTCTCCTTGGTTGTGCATGCCGGGTGCCCTAGATTTCGATAAAACCAGGCGACATCTTGATTAACAGTTCTGCTTGCGGATCATGTTCATGCAGGTTGTTTGGACTCAACATCATCTGGTGTTTGTTCATCATGCTGGGGGCTTAGCCATATTTTTTTCGAGGGGGGGCAGGGCGGGCCAAAAATGGCATCGGTCACTCAGGTGGGGCCGCGTGTACTTGGGAATGCACTCCCCTGTGGACATAGCGGTTGCCTCAGGAATGCTATCAGATTTGATGCCGACCGGATGTTCTGGATTTGACGCAGCGCTCAGGTGGCTGGCCTGCTGATAGCGATTTTGTTGTCATTGCCTCGACGCTTCAACCGCCCTGCAAACTGGAATTCTAAGTTTACTCAGGCTACATGCCTACGTCCAGGTTCGACTGGAGATTTTTTGCACGTATCCTTGTGTGGTTTGCTCAGGTTGATGATTTTGTAGATGCTTGGATGACGTCAGCCACAGTTTGGGCTTGGCGCTCAGCTTGAAGGTGAATAGCATGCATGACTAATGCATGTATTTTTAAGATTGTCTGTTCCCGTTCAAGGTTCCAATGTATCAGTTCGCCTTCGCGGTGCTTCTGTGCCTGACGCTTGCAACATGTACAAGGAAAAAATCGTCCGCGTTTTTGCTCTTAGGCTGGACCTACCCACAAGGTTTGCAGCCCGCAACCCGGAACATAAAAATCATGGGACTTGACTGCATGCAAAACAGCCGGTGATATGGTTTGTGCAAGGAAAACTCCGTCCTACAACTACGCCGTCTATTGCACTGGGGTGTGCCTGGAACTGATCATTGTCCCGCGTTGGATGTTTTGATAGGTTTCTGTTCGCGAGACGTGTCATGCATTGTGGCTAGGTCTTGGTGTGCTGACGGGAGTGTGAGGCTCTCAAGGAATCGCAATCGCCATGCAGCAGCACCGTGTGTGGTTGCCACAACTCATGCTTTGATACAGATGTTCGCCACCGTGCAGAACCAGCAAAACTTTAGAGCCTCCGGCTCAGTCCGCCGACATTGTCCTCTCCCTTTTCTCCTTCTTCCTCTCTCCCTTGTCTCCCTGGTGTGTTCTGTCGTCCTCTCTCCCTCCCTCTGCTCCCCCCAGTCCGCCGACATTGTCCTCTCCCTTTTCTCCTTCTTCCTCTCTCCCTTGTCTCCCTGGTGTGTTCTGTCGTCCTCTCTCCCTCCCTCTGCTCCCCAACCTCCCCATCCCCCCAAGCCTCTCTCTCCCCAATCTCCCTCTCTCGTATGTATGTATGTATGTATGTATGTATGTATGTATGTATGTATGTATGTATGTATGTATGTATGTATGTATGTATGCATGCATGTATGTATGTATGTAATGTATGTATGTATGTAATGTAATGTAATGTAATGTAATGTAATGTAATGTAATGTAATGTAATGTATGTATGTATGTATGTAATGTATGTATGTAATGTATGTATGTATGTATGTATGTATGTATGTATGTATGTATGTATGTATGTATGTATGTATGTATGTATGTATGTATGTATGTATGTATGTATGTATGTATGTATGTATGTATGTATGTATGTATGTATGTATGTATGTATGTATGTATGTATGTATGTATGTATGTATGTATGTATGTATGTATGTATGTATGTATGTATGTATGTATGTATGTATGTATGTATGTATGTATGTATGTATGTATGTATGTATGTATGTATGTATGTATGTATGTATGTATGTATGTATGTATGTATGTATGTATGTATGTATGTATGTATGTATGTATGTATGTATGTATGTATGTATGTATGTATGTATGTATGTATGTATGTATGTATGTATGTATGTATGTATGTATGTATGTATGTATGTATGTATGTATGTATGTATGTATGTATGTATGTATGTATGTATGTATGTATGTATGTATGTATGTATGTATGTATGTATGTATGTATGTATGTATGTATGTATGTATGTATGTATGTATGTATGTATGTATGTATGTATGTATGTATGTATGTATGTATGTATGTATGTATGTATGTATGTATGTGTAATGTAATGTAATGTAATGTAATGTAATGTAATGTAATGTAATGTAATCTAATGTAATGTAATGTAATGTAATGTAATGTAATGTAATGTAATGTAATGTAATGTAATGTAATGTAATGTAATGTAATGTAATGTAATGTAATGTAATGTAATGTAATGTAATGTAATGTAATGTAATGTAATGTAATGTAATGTAATGTAATGTAATGTAATGTAATGTAATGTAATGTAATGTATGTATGTATGTATGTATGTATGTATGTATGTATGTATGTATGTATGTATGTATGTATGTATGTATGTATGTATGTATGTATGTATGTATGTATGTATGTATGTAATGTAATGTATGTGTAATGTAATGTAATGTAATGTATGTATGTCTGTATGTCTGTCTGTCTGTCTGTATGTATGTATGTATCCTTGCACTTCCCCTTTGCTCCCCAGTATTTCCCGCAAACAACACGGTTTTTCCAGCGTTTTCGCAAAGAGGATGTCCAAAAACACAGAGTTTTGCCAGATTTTCGGCAAAAGGATGCAGGAAGCCCAAGCCAGCAAAAAAGCCGGCAGGGGGAATCGAGCCTGGGACCCCTGTTTTGCGACACCGGCTCCCCGAAGACTACGTTTAGTGGAACGTCATCAAATTGCCGCGCGGTCCTTGGGGGGGGGGGGCCCCCCCCCCCCCCACGTATCAGATGTCGGGTGGGGGGGGGGTTAGGGGGGGGGGTTATCCTCTATCCTCTCTTAGGTGTCCGACACGCCGAGCAACGTCGGCGGACTATCGCAACTTATTACAATATAGAATGTATCTCAATGTATAAACACTACAATAGCGGCTTGGCCTTTAGCAGGACTTTTGACATGATGTGAAGGTGGCGATGCCCACAATACCACAACGTTTGGATCTGAGAGTTGCCTTCTTTTTCTTGCCCTGTCGATTTGTGTAACCCACATTTGATTGGCCCTCGACTCAAAACACTAGGTCGTGCAAGTGCTGTGCTAAAAAAGAGTTGAATCATTTGTTGATTTTGTCTGCATGTGGCAGACATCAAATGTATTGAACCCATGAATGTCAATGTGTGCAAACGACCTTGCCCACTTCCCTCCGAGGCCGAAGCTGCGGAAAGACTGCGCATTGCCAGGGGGCAAGTAGCGAAGTTGTGACAGCTTTGCGTGGATGCTATCTCATTCACCACAGGCATTGAGTTGCGGAGGATGTCGGCAAAACCTAAACAACATATTTGAGTTGCGGGTGATGTCCGGTTGGAAGTGCGCGTGTGTGGGAACTCATTTGACACATTTTCAATTGTTGTCGCTTCATATTGGTGAATGGTCAAGTGCCCTATGATGTGCAGAAGTCTACAGTAAGGTCAGAGGCAGCATCACCAGTTGGAGTTTTGCTTTCTTTGCAGGCGCGGTGGCATATTTGCACGTTATAGACATTGACTGCTGAGGGCGGCGATTTTTCCTTGGCCTTGCCGTGGTGTTCGCTGTGAAGGCTTTGACCAAAGAAATTTTGAGGCTGGGAGCCTTGTGTTTATGATTAGCAAAAGTTGGCACAATGACAATTGCAATGAAATGCGATGAGGTTCATAATCCCAGCAGCTTTGCGACTGTGTGGCATTCCGCATTCTGACCATGAGCTGCTCTGACATGTTTGCTGCAATAGCCGCGAGCCGTGCTGTGGATAGAATGAAAATCGCAGATGAGCACCGATTTGCTTGTCAGGGCCTGCAAAGAAAAATCGACTCCGATAGGATACAACGCATTTGCCTTACGACTCGGGTGTGGGACAAACACCATATGCCCGGAGGACTGGCTGCCCACATGTGCACTGAATCGTTCAGGTTCTGACTCCGATTCGACTGTTGAACTACGCTGCGGTGAGCTGGGCAGTGGCCCGCGCCTGAGACTGCCAGCTGAAGTTGAACTTACTTGATCATTTGAAGCCATGCGACTGTTCAGACCCCGGAAGGTTGAACCCTGTTTCCACCTGTTTGAGTGGCTGCAGATTTAGATGGTGCTTCCGGCGAGTGTTATTTGTGTGTGCGTCAAATCATGGAACTAAGCATGAATTATGGCAGGATGCGTGTACAGCTTCAATTCTTCATTGCGATTAGGATCCGTGCATGGTGCACATTGTGTCAACACAATTGCATCCATGCACCGATGTACAGTGGGGGAACTCTTTCGAAGGAGCTTCGCCACAAGCTTAGCCTGAATTGTATATTAGTGGTAAAGCACCTTGCTAGCAGAGCATCGCTTCAAACATTGTGAATGGTGAGAATCATTCGACTACCTGACATCCAGAGCTGTCAAGACGCTTGCTGCATTGAACTACACATTTGCTTGCCGCTCAAGTCGTTGCTGCGCATGGCGCAACGATCCATGAAAGTTTTCATGATGTCTCGTTACGCTGCTACATCGCCCACCACAAACACCACAGATGTTTAGCATGGATTGCATTATTGAAAAGAAAAACCTAGGCAAGCCTCACATTGTCCACTGCAAATACCACATATTATTGTTTATTGTTATTTTTTTGAAAAAAATGATACAACATACGCAAACCATGCAAAATGGGCATCAACTATCGAAATTCGCAAGTACTCAATGTAATTCAACGATATGCCAAGGCTTGCAACAGTACCCACGTTCTTGTGCTTGAAGCTGATTCAACAGCTGATTCCGACGGCTGTTGTTCGCAATGGCCACTTCTGGTACTTGGGCCTGACGCTGCAGCTGCAGGCTTTGTTCTCCTGTGAGTTGGAAGCGCTGTGTGTATGTTCTTTGTTGTGCTATAAATGTGTGCAGTAATTCGTAAGTGAAATCAAAGCAGCTGAGTGGGCAACTATTGCCGCAATTTCTTCCTGAATAGGCGACGATGTGTCCGGTCAACGAGAACACTCAGCGCCGTGCGGACTCGCTGTTGGAGGCACAGCATCAAGCTTCAGCACGCAGACATG
This sequence comes from Effrenium voratum, assembly GCA_963377175.1. NCBI lineage: Eukaryota > Dinophyceae > Suessiales > Symbiodiniaceae > Effrenium > Effrenium voratum. The sequence goes on along the minus strand of CAUJNA010000727.1, from coordinate 59,574 downwards.
TCAAATTCATCAAGCACTCGAACATGGTTTAAAGGCTTGTTTGTATAATAGTGGGATTTGGGCGTGGGATCAAGTTGGGCAATGTAAAGTTTTGGCAGTATTGGCAATATGCTAAATTTAGTATTGTTCAGTCACGTTGGGAGTGGGCATGGGCTTGAGTTTGGCTGCATAACTTAGCATTGCCAATACTTAGTTTGTATTGCCGGTCCACATTTTAAGATTTCTCTAAATTCTATGCCTGTGAGCTGGGAAGGGACTAAGCTAAGCACCCCATAGAATGAGAATATATACAAAGATGCGAACAGAGACGTGGACTGATATTGTTGTTGCTTGTTGTTCCGGGCGGCGAAACACTTCCATAATTCCGGGCCCCTAAGCAGCCGCAGATTCACTATTGAAGCGGGTCCAACAATAGCATGTTTAACGTGCTAACAGTTTGGCTGTGTTTTGTGTTCGTCTACTTGAATGTTTTGATCCAGAGCATGGATAGAGCATGGTGCAAGCGGCGTGGCAGACTCATGGCCTGTTCCAATCCATAGCTTGCTCCTCAGTGGAATTGCGTTCCGAGATTGCATTTGGCGTGTTTGACCGTGTGGGTCTGTGGGATTGTGTGATTTTGTGATTGAGTAATTGTGTGATTGTGTGATTGTGTATGTGTGTATGGGCATTCCGACATTCCTTGCTGTGCCAAGGCCGACCTTTTTTTCAACGCTATGGTCTCAGGGTGTTTTTCAGCAAACCATGCAGACGCGGTTGCAGGTCCTCTCCATTTTGCATCCATGCCATGTTTTCAACGCCCCATGATAGCTGAGGTTCTCGTTTACTTAAGGGCAACTTCGCGCGAAACTTGATGGGATTGCTGCCATTGAAACTGTTTGACACCGCTTTTCACTAGGCTAAGCAAGCTCTTGTATTCTTCGCACGAGGCCAGGGAACTTGTTTGGCTTGGTCGTTTGCAGCTACCCGCAACAAGAACTGCCAGGCAGAACTTTGGGTACGAATGTATTTGCCAGCATTTGGCTGAGTTGTCTCTTGCAAGGCAGTCATTTGATGCGATTAGTGCAGAACATGGATGCAATGGACATGTTTGTTGGTGCTGAACGTTGATGCTGAGGTGCTTGTCGACAAGCGTGGCTGGGGTGGGGACTTGGAGTTATGTGCTCGCATCCCAGACTCTTACTGATTGGCCCAGCCTTCATAGATCTTGCATTTACGGTGACTGAGGCAAATCCTTTGTCAACGCTTCACTTGTCCGAGTCTTTGAACACCAACCTGAACCTGATGCATGGGAGACCGCGCTGATGAGGTCAGAGATGTGGGACGTTCTTGCCAATGTGTGCTCCCCCATAGGCTGCGGGCAGTTCTTGACATAGTTGCATCGACAGGGATAAACAAATACTGGTTGACAGTTTCGCACCAGGTGTCAATTACATGCTTCTCCGACACACTTTCTTCGGCCTTGCCCTCAATTTGGCGCCATGCCATGGTTTGTTGTGAAGGTACTCGTTGAAATGCTGTTCGCATACAGCTCAGCCGAGGAACCATGCTGGAACTCCAGCTTTCGCCAGGCGACAAGCCAAGTTCAGAAACAGACACTTCTACCAGCGTGCACATGTGATTGCCGCTTGCTTGTTATGTGATCTAGTAAGTCTTTAAAAGGTGATCAATGATTCTAGAAAGGACACAATTTTGCCCAAACGATTCCAACGGGACAACAGGTCCAACCTTGGCCCACTTTAACTTCAGAGCTTCCGATGAGGCAGGAATGGGCGCATCGGATTGGGCGTGCGCATTTTGAACGCCAACCTATTTTTGAAAACACAACTCTTGCTTCAGGGTGTTGTGACATGGTGTTTGCACTTTGATCAAATGCAGTTCAGGCTGCGGAATTTGGCGCACTCTACAAGTTCAGTTTGCATCCACACTCGTGCGGGATAGCTGACTTTAGCCTGCCTGGCTCATGGCGAGCCCATTGTGTTCGACTGAATGTCAGATGAGCAGAAATGGCCAGTAGATAGTGTTTGCGTTTGTTTGTTTGATTGATTGATGGACGGATGGGTTCATTGTGGAATTGATTGACTTGATTGATTTTTTGTTTTTAAATGAATTGATTGATTCATTCATTCATTCATTGATTCATTCATTCATTCATTCATTCATTCATTCATTCATTCATTCATTCATTCATTCATTCATTCATTCATTCATTCATTCAATGATTCCTTGATTCCTTGATTTCTTGATTCATTGATTCATTCATTGATTCATTGATTCATTGATTGATTCATTGATTCATTGCTGGAGATATTGAGAGATTGAGAGATTGAGAGATGGAGTGATTCATGGATGATTGGGTCGATTGTTTGCTTGATTGTTTGTTTGGTTGATTGATTGTTTGATTGATTGATAGATGGATATATTGATTGGCTTGGTTTGCTTTGGTTTGGTTGGGTTGGGTCGGGTTGGGTTGGTTGGTTTGTTGGGTAGGTGACTTGTTGACCATTTCCTCAACCCTCTTTGTGGACAATTTCAGGAAATTGTGTTTCAACTACCAAGGCCCAGCGGTGGTTAGCATGACGCATCAACACATTGTGTTGCAAACTCATCATTGGCATCATTTCGGCAAATGCCAGCAAGTTGAAACCAATGTTGGCAGTTGCGCAAATCCATGTGTGAGGAGGTTCCATGTTTGCTGCCTTTGTCACGAGTTGCAGTGAACGCATTCAGGCGGATGCGGATGACTGGCACGCATCGCCTTGTCGAAATTTTAACGCCTCCGGCTCAGGCCGCCGACATTACAGGCCTGCTTTCTTATTTGCGTCCCTTTGGAATTGTCCCCTTGCCCCCTTCCCCTCTGAGATGTTTGCCCCCCTTTCTTTGTTGAGATCCATTCCCCCTTTCCGCCCTAAGGCCTTTTATCCCTCTGTTTTTCCCTTTTCCTCCCTAAGATGTGTTCCCCCCTCTCCCTGTTGAGATCCTTGCCCCCCTTTCTCCCCTAAGGCCTTTTCCCCCCTGAGATCTTCTCCCTTTTCCTCCCTTTCCCCCACTTTCCCCCCTACGGCCTTTTCCTCCCTGGGATCTTTTCCCTTTCCTCCCTGAGATCTTTCCCCCCCTTTCCCTGTTGGAATCCTTTCCCCCCTTTCCCCCCTACGGCCTTTCCCCCCGCTGAGATCTTCTCCCTATTCCTCCTTAAGATCCTTTGCCCCCTTTCCCTGTTGAGATCCTTTCCCCCCTTCCCTTTAAGGCCTTTCCAGATCTTCTCCCTTTTCCTTCCTAAGATTGTTTCCCCCCTTTCCCTGTTGAGATCCTTCCCACCCTTTCCCCCCTCAGGCCTTTCCCCCCCTGAGAGCTTCTCCCTTTTCCTTCCTTAGATCTTTCCCCCCTTTCCCTGTTGGCCTTTTTTCCCCCAGATCTTCTCCCTTTCCTCCCTAAGATCTTTTCCACCCCTTTCCCTGTTGAGATCATTTCTCCCCTTTCCCCCCTAAGGCCTTTGCCCCCAGATCTTCTCCCTTTCCTCCCTAAGATCTTTCCCCCCCTTTCCCTGCTCAGATCCTTTCCCCCCTTTCCCCCCTAAGGCCTTTCCCCCCCTGAGATCTTCTCCCTTTTCCTCCCTAAGATCTTTTGCCACCTTTCCCTGTTGAGATCCATTCCCCCTTTCCCCCCCTAAGGCCCTTTCTCCCTCTGAGTTTTTCCTTTTTCCTCCCTACGATATTTTCCCCCCTCTCCCTGTTGAGATCCTTTCCCTCCTTTCCCCCCTAAGGCCGTTTTTCCCCCCGCGATCTTCCCCCTTTTCCTTCCTAAGATCTTTTCCCCCCTTTCCTTGTTGAGATCCTTTCCCCCCTTTCCCCCCCTAAGGCCTTTCCCCCCCCTGAGATCTTCTCCCTTTTCCTCCCTAAGATCCTTTGCCCCCTTTCCCTGTTGAGATCCTTTCCCCCCTTTCCCCCCTAAGGCCTTTCCCCCCCTGAGATCTTCTCCCTTGTCCTCCCCAAGATCTTTTCCCTTGGTTGAGATCCTTTCCCCCTTTCCCCCCAAGATCTTCTCCCTTTTCCTCCCTAGGATCTTCTCCCACCTTTCCCTGTTGAGCTCCTTTCCCCCTCTTCCCCCTAAGGCCTTTTCAGATCTTCTCCCTGTTCCTCCCGAAGATCCTTTGCCCCCTTTCCCTGTTGAGATCCTTTCCCCCTTTCCCCCCTAAGGCCTTTTCCCTGCCTGGGATCTTCTCCCTTTCCTCACTGAGATTTCCTCCCCTTTCCCTGTTGAGATCCTTTCCCTCCTTTCCTTCCTAAGGCCTTTCCCCCCGCTGAGATCTTCTCCCTATTCCTCCTTAAGATCCTTTGCCCCCTTTCCCCGTTGAGATCCTTTCCCCCCTTCCCTTTAAGGCCTTTCCAGATCTTCCCCCTTTTCCTTCTTAAGATTGTTTCCCCCCTTTCCCTGTTGGCCTTTTTTCCCCCAGATCTTCTCCCGTTCCTCCCTAAGATCCTTTCCACCCCTTTCCCTGTTGAGATCATTTCTCCCCTTTCCCCCCTAAGGCCTTTGTCCCCAAATCTTCTCCCTTTCCTCCCTAAGTCCTTCCCCCCTTTGCCTGCTGAGATCCTTTCCCCCCTAAGGCCTTTCCCACCCCTGAGAGCTTCTCAGGGTGCTCCCTTTTCCTTCCTAAGATCTTTTCCCCCCTTTCCCTGTTGGGCTTTCTTCCCTAAGTCCTTTTCTCCCAGATCTTCTCCCTTTCCTCCCTAAGATTTTCCCCCCCTTTCCTCCTTAAGATCTTTCCCACCCTTTCCCTGTTGAGACCCTTTCCCCCCTTTCCCTCCCAAGGCCCCCCCCTTTCCTTCCTAAGATTGTTTCCCCCCTTTTTGTGTTGAGATCCTTCCCACCCTTTCCCCCCTCAGGCCTTTCCCCCCCTGAGAGCTTCCCCCTTTTCCTTCCTTAGATCTTTCCCCCCTTTCCCTGTGGCCTTTTTTCCCCCAGATCTTCTCCCTTTCCTCCCTAAGATCTTTTCCACCCCTTTCCCTGTTGAGATCATTTCTCCCCTTTCCCCCCTAAGGCCTTTGCTCCCAGATCTTCTCCCTTTCCTCCCTAAGATCTTTCCCTTCCTTTCCCTGCTCAGATCCTTTCCCCCCTTTCCCCCCTAAGGCCTTTCCCCCCCTGAGATCTTCTCCCTTTTCCTCCCTAAGATCTTTTGCCACCTTTCCCTGTTGAGATCCATTCCCCCTTTCCCCCCTAAGGCCCTTTCTCCCTCCGAGTTTTTCCCTTTTCCTCCCTACGAGGTTTTTCCCCCTCTCCCTGTTGAGATCCTTCCTTTCCTTTGCCCCCTAAGGCCTTTTTTCCCCCCGCGATCTTCCCCCTTTTCCTTCCAAGGTCTTTTCCCCCCTTTCCTTGTTGAGATCCTTTCTTGCCCTTTCCCCCCTAAGGCGTTTTCCCCCCCGCGATCTTCCCCCTTTTCCTCCCTAAGATCTTTTCCCCCCTTTCGCTGTTGAGATCCTTTCCCCCCTTTCCCCCCTAAGGCCTTTCCCCCCCTGAGATCTTCTCCCTTGTCCTCCCCAAGATCTTTTCCCTTGGTTGAGATCCTTTTTCCCCTTTCCCTCGAGATCTTCTCCCTTTTCCTCCCTAGGATCTTCTCCCACCTTTCCCTGTTGAGCTCCTTTCCCCCTCTTCCCCCGAAGGCCTTTTCAGATCTTCTCCCTTTTCCTCCTTAAGATCCTTTGCCCCGTTGAGATCCTTTCCCCCTTTCCCCCCTAAGGCCTTTTCCCTGCCTGGGAGTGTTAACTTGCACCAGTGGGTGGGGGCCATTTTGGGAAGCGTTTCATCATGTTTCTAACCTAGATTTGGCAGACACCATCTCAGCAGTGTCTCTGACATGAAAAATTGATATTCCCTTTGCAGGGGCCCCTGCAGGGGTTCAGATTTGTTTGGCAATTGGCAAAGTCACAATAATATGCAATCTCACTGAGGCCCCCCGAAACCCGCTCACTCACTGTTTTCCCCCAAGCACCCCGTGCTCATTGCTCAGCACGCCTTTCAGCTCATTGTGCCTCTTCAAAGCCACCGTCAGCAGTGCCACATTTGGGCTGTGACAGTTCTGTGCCCTGTCTGACCGCTATGTAATCACACCTACAGTCGTTGCAAATGCAGAGCAGGGAAGCCTGCTCGTGAGCGCTCAGAAATGGCAAAATGCGATTCAGGTAGCACGACAGTCACGCAGAGTCCGGGTAGTCCAGAAGGGCGATGATGGATTGCCACAGGGGCGTCATTAAGAGGGCGCTAGTTCGCACTAATTAGTTGGCTGAATGGCTAAACGCTGAGGGCCAACACTGCAACAATCATGGTCATCGTCAACATCATCATCCATCAATATTTTGACAAGTGTTCAACGAGTCAGAGTCAGCGGGTCTGTGATGTGAGGCCTTGTTGGGCAATGCTGTTGGTTGGGCAATGCAATACCAAGAAGTGCATGAGACATGCTGACTCAACCTTCACTCGTCTCGTCAAAAAGGAATGAGACAGCAGTTTTTCAGCTCACTCGCATCGATCCAGCGATCCACTACCCCGTACTGAGACTGAGACTGAAACCTACCTTCTCAGCAGGACCCGTCATCACAGCTGATGGAGCTATGTATGTTGCTCCAATGCGATTGTCAAACTGGCTGACTCGAGCCGCCATCAGCTGTGGTTACCATGCCACACGTATTGGGAGTGCGGCGTGCTACCCCTAATTTTTCTACGCATGATGGCTTGAAGGTCGGAGGCGCGTGGCCAAAAACACGCAACATCTCATTCATCTCATCAAACTTACAGTACATAAAGTGGAATCTCACACGTGTCATGGGCCATGGCATCCGAACCGCCACATGCCAAACCAAACAAGGCCCACATTTGATCTAGAAGTTCAGCCCATACGCTTCTTCTTCAGGGGGCCGGCCACAATCTTCTGACACGACTTGGCCGCCTTTGTCAGCGCAGCCCGCTCTTTTTTGGTGGATGCGTCAGCGACAGCCACAGGAGGCACAAACGTCTTCCGCTTCACGGCGGGCGCCTGCGGGTCATGCCAAACGCAATGCAAAAACAAAAAAACTTTTGGTCACCCAACGGTCACCCTGCCTCTACCTTGCGATTATTGTCCTTGTTCTTGGCCTTGTCCTTGGCCTTGTCCTTGGCCTTGTCCTTATCTTTCTTCTCCTTCTTTTCTTTCTTTTCCTTCACCTTCTTCTCCTTTTTCCCCTTTGTCTTGGATTCGGCCCGCTCCGTTGACGCAGCAGGGTTCTGAACGCTGGCACTGGTGTTGCTGGTGTGGCGTCTCAGCTTCTTGGCACTCGGCTCGATGTCGTCAGCAGTGCGGGCTGCACTTTCCTTTCGCAAGGCTTACACGATTGCAGTGGAAACGAGGCGCACGCTATTCAAAAACAATGCTACGATTTGCTATTATGCTGCTAGGTTCAAAATGACCTTTGCCACCACCCGTACAAATGCTTGCAAAAACAGGCAACTCAACTCAGACTCTCAGACCACCCAGCCTCCAAAACATCCACATGCGTCTCAGCCAGCTCCACGGGCACATCATTCTGCAAAGGCACCACCTCCATCTCTGCCTCAGGCTCCTTCTGCGAAGGGACCACCTGCTTCTCCGGCGCCACCTGCTGCGTCTCCGGCTCCTTCTGCGAAGGGACCACCTCCTGCTCCCGCGTCTCCCACCTGATGTTCCTTCTGCGTCTCTGGCTCCTTCTGCAAAGGCGCCACCTGCTCCTCCGGCTCCTCTCCGGCTCCATCTTCAAAGGCGCCACCTGCTCCTCCGGCTCCTTCTGCGTCTCCGGCTCCTTCTGCAAAGGCGCCACCTGGCTTCTGCGTCTCCGGCTCCTTCTGCAAAGGCGCCACATTCTTCTCCGGCCCTGAGATCTTAAGGCCGTCGCTTTTCGATCCTTTCCCCCCCTTTCCCCCCCAAGGCCTTTTCCCCCCCCTGAGATCATATCCCTTTTCCTCCTTTTTCCTCCCTAAGGTGTTTTCCCGCCATTCCCTGTTGAGATCCTTTCCCCCCTTTCCCCCCTAAGGCCTTTTCCCCCCTGAGATCTTCTCCCTTTTCCTCCCTAAGAGCTTTTCCCACCTTCCTTTATTGAGATCCTTTCCCCCCTGTCCCCCCTAAGGCCTTTTCGCACCCCGAGTTCGTCTCCCTTTGCCTCCCTAAGATCTTTTCCCCCCTTTCCCGCTTAAGATCCTTTCCCCCGTTTCCCCCCTAAAGCCTTTTCCCCCCAAGATCTCCACCCTTCTCTTCCCAAAGTCTTTTTCCCCCTTTCCCGTTTGAGATCCTGTCCCCCCATTGCCCCGTAGGGCCTGTTCCCCCCAAGAAAGATGTCCCTTTTCCTCCCAAAGATCTTTTCCCCCCTTTCCCCCTGAAGGCATTTTTTCCCCAGATCTTCTCCTTTTCCTCCCTGAGATCTTTCCCCCCCTTTCGCTGTTGAGATCCTTTCCCCCTTTCCCCCCTTCATTTCCTTCACCAGCATGGGCAACATCCCCAGCATCACTTGCATCATCCACATCCTTGGCAGGCGCTGATGCGGATGATGCAGGTGATGCTGGCGATGTGCCGCTGGAGCTGCTAAGGATGCGAAAGCGCACCCAGGGGGGAATCGAACACCCCAATGTTTTTGACAAACTGAGTTGCGCAAGCCCGCACAATGAACAGATTTAGTGAAGCGTCTTCGAATCACCGCGTGGTACGTGGCCCCCCCCCCCCTTGTCTGAAATGGTGCGGGAGGGGTAACAGGTACAGAGGTAAGGAGCATTTTTTGTGTCCAACACGCCGTCTGTTGTCGCCGGATTTCCGATAGCGTAGGTTCAATATGTCAGGAACATGGGGCTGAAATTCAACGCCCAGGCGGCTGTGGTTGTAGGAGCCCAAGGATGGGCAGCTGGGGTTATCCCAAGGTTGGGTTATTCCTCAGGGTACTGGTCGGGCATGTTGCGTTCAAATGGAAACTGTCAACAGGGTTCTCAGCCTTCAGATGGTTGGTGGGTTGGTGGGTTGGTGGGTTGGTTGGCTGGCTGGCTTGCTGGCTGGCTGGTTGGTTGGTTGTATGCCAACGTTTTGAGGAGGGTTTGTTTTGGAAACTCATTCTGTCCGATAGCATATATGGTCACCTGCGGCCTTTCCAGCGATTGGTTTGGCTTAGCGGTCGTTTCTTCTTCTAGCTGAATGCAATGTTCGGGCATCGGCATTGCTACATTCGGATATGAGCCAGGCTGACCCGATGTGGTGCCGTGGCAGCTTCGCCGTGCGGGGAGCAGGGTCCTCAGGAAGTTGGCGATGTTTCAAGGCAACACTCATATTGCATCACGTCAAGAGCATCCTTTTCGGTGGTGACATTGGTGAAGGAAGTCGGCTGATGGGAGTCAGACTTGATTTAACGTGGCCCAAGTGGGTAGCGGAAGCCCGAGCCATCAATTCCCTTTAAGCTCTGGACAGTCTGTAGCGGCTGTAGCGCAGCATTTTACAGGTCGACAGTGCATACAGTTTGTAGCACGTTGGAGACAGGTTGGAGACAGATTGGACATGTATTAGAGGAGGGTGAGGGCTGATCAGGGGAATCCTTTGCTATTGCATTCTGCAAGATGCTGACCTCGCACGCAATTTGTTTACAAGGGGTGGCTTGGCGGCAACCGTCCTTGAGAAACGTATTGAGGGGGCTTAGGCATCCTCAGGCTCTCAGGCTAAAGCCATCGTTCGTAAGAGAATGTATTTATATATATATATACATATATATATATATATATGTAATATATATATATATACATATGGCGGCCGCCAAAAGAGCTAGATCCAGAAGCCCCAGGCCCACAGCGCTCCAGACCTCGTTCTAGACGTCCGGATATATATCTGGATCACGTGCAGCAGCTTTGTTCCAGGCAGCAATGGAAGAAACAATTGAAAAAAGAAGCAAAGGTGAAAGAGGGAGAAGACTGAGAAAGAGAGAGAGAGAGAGAGAGAGTCATAGCGGGGGCGAGAGTCAACTTTCCTATCAGAGCTGACGGGCTGCCCGTTCCAGCCCCCGTTCCAGACATTCCAATCCTGTTCCAGACCATTCCGAAGCTCCACTGCAGCTGGGCCGGAGCCAAGCCTGTGAATGCTTCATCAAAGTGTTCCAGATAACCCGAACAAGAGTGCTAGATCCAGATCCAGACACTCCAAGCCAATCCCAGGCAATCCAGGCCTTATATATATATACATACACATACTGTTGCAGCTTGCTTTTGTGTGTCATACTGCGATGCTCTAAGTGTTGACATTGTGTACAGTGTTAACTAGCAAGAATCCGGGCATCTTCCTACAGTCTTGCTCAATGGTGCTTGCCATGATTTTCGCTGTCAGGAACGTCTAAAGCTGGCTTACCAGTTGGGGCCTTTCTTGATTTATTGCAAATAACCGGGCCAGTGAATCACACTAATTTGTGATGTATCAGTTCTTATCGTGCTGGCTGCAGTCTGGGAGATTGGGCTTGGGCTTTGGAAGGTTGGTTGGTTTCTTTTACGGGCCTCCGACCTGCGCCCACCTCCCCTTGCCCCTTCGCTGCGCGCTTCCCCGGACCGCCGCAAGGCTCCCCGGCTTCTGCCCACTCTTCGCTTTGCTTTGCGCTCTGCTCCCCGCTGTGCTTCCTCTTCGCTCCGCTCTTCTCCTCTTTTCTCCACGTGATGGGCTCCTCTCTCTCCGCTCTTCTCTTAGCACCGCTCCTTTGTTTGCTCTTCTCCGCTTTTTCCTCCATTTTAGTACGCGCTCTTAAGACTCATGCAATGTGATTGCGCCCTGCCTTGTGTTTTGTGCATTGTTCCTTGAAATTGTTTTTTCGCCCGCTCGAAGCAGGGCTGTTCGAGAGCTTTGGCTCTTCTTGTTTTTTTCTCGTGGAGTTCCCCCCTGTCAGCCCCTCAAGTGTTTGATTTAAAACAACTTTTCATGACCGCAACACGCAGCTGCTGCGAGGCTTTGCAGTGCAGAAAGTGGACTGACGAACTTCGTCAGCGCCCGCGGCGAACTCCGATAACGCAGGTGGCCCGTGAATACGTCAGGATTCAGCAGATATGCTCGGTTGGCATTACTTTTGTGGATTCCCCGTGATGGAGGCCTCCCTTGCCCAGCAAAGCTCCTACCGTGTGGAGCACTGCGGTGACAGGCTTGTGCCGGCGCAACCTGCAGGGTTTGTTCAATACATGGTAGGTGTGTGAGATTCTTCAAGTCAACAGTGGAAGAAGGTTTCGTCAGCGTTGCACGTCGCCTCTTTACATTGGTCCTGCAAGCACTACAAAACCGGTTTGGTGTCATCAGGTTTGTGCTTCGCCCGGCTTGCAAGCTGTGGACAGAGGCGGAGTTCTGTGTGCAAATCAGCTGTTGTAGAGCTGTGCGCTTGTTTTCTTCAAGCCATGTTGGACGCGTGTTGCGCAGGCTAGGCCGCAGCTGCAGCTAACGAATCGCGGTTTCATTGCCACAAGCTCAGCCAGGTGGGTGTTGTGAACAATTGAATGTACAGACAGGATAGGCGGAAACTGTCCTGAGAAGGTTTGACAGGCAGCCTTTAAAATGTGTTGGCAGTGATAATAATTTGAAGTTCGTTGCAAGAGAAGAGGCCAGTCTTTGGCAGCTGGTAGCCCAAATGGTGTCTGACACTCAACTCGCATCATTGGTTTGAAGTGTTACCCTTGTTGTTTCCTCCAGCAAAGCAATCTTGCCGACTTGATTCGGGTGATCCAAAGGCGATGGGGTTGCCAAGGCCATTGCTGCTGAAGGCGGCGGGATCATCGTGGAGGCTTGGGCGTTCTTCAGCATTGGAAGCCTGGTTGCCGCTTCTCAGCAAGTCAACAACATCAGTGACGCAAGGAAGGAAGCCAGCATGTGTCGGAAGAAAGTTTGTATAATCTGTACATATGTATATACACCCACATTTGTAATTGAAGCTTCCGGGTCATGAGTGTCAATTGCAACGGCAGTTTGATGGCAAGGCATACGTTTTGCAGTACTTAAAGTTTCCAATACAACGAGTATCCCTGTTCGACCTTTCAATGAAACCAACTGACTGCCTCAAGTCCAGCCCATGCAGGATGGTCAGCCAGCGCGCCGAATAGAAGCAGATGCACAGGGCTCAGATTGTATTGCCGTGAAAATGGAGGGTTCACATCGGGCTGCTGCACATAAATTGCACTTGTAGCCTGCTGTATGCAAACACAGCAACCGCTAGGCGCCGGAAGCTCCGTGTTGAGGCTTTGATGTTTGGAATGTTGCAGGGATTATGGCATCACACATGTCACAACATGCTTTCATTTTGCAACTTGAGATGGAGCAGTCAAGTTGTTGACTTACTTGCCCGCTTGTCCTTGCAGCCAGGTTGTTGACGCGGTGTTTCACCCGCGGAGCGCCAGCTGGCTTCTGAAAGCGGCGCACAGGCACAAACTTAGCTCCGCAGTTGGCATGACCGAACTGAGACTGTATTTTGTTTGAGGAGGCTGAACTTGTTGGATTCCGTGCGCCATTTTATTGAGCAACGCTTGGCTGCCGCTGTACAGACCCAAGAGACAAGATAAGTTGGGCAACTCAATGTGTCGGTTCAGTTTTGCATGCCCTCAATATTTGGATGTTGATGCGATACATGCGTTGCCTTCGTTACCTTCAGTTCTGGGTGGCCAGGTCCTGGGGATGTTTGCCAAGTTGTTGCCTGACAGTCTGTGGCAGTCATTCAGAGATCTGCAATATCTTCAGGACATCGTTGGCCATTAAATAAACGCATCATCATCCTTTAGAAGGGCAGAGTCCGACATTCAAGGAAGCACCCTTATATAGGCCCAACCAACCCCACCAATGCACCGCAGATGTCCTGAAGATCAAGTTTGCTCTCAGAGTGGCCTTGTACGGTTCGCTGTGGGCCTGAGCCCTGCGGCTAGTGCTCTCTCTGGCTCCCTGCCAAAATGATATTCCACAAGGAATTTCAGACTTGTAGTTGCACGTGTAAGCAGAGCTTACCTTTCTTGGCATCATGGAACGACATGTCGCATCTCTTGAGCTGTGCTTGACACTCTTGCTGTGTGGTTGAATCATGCTTGGGGCTGCAGCTGCTGGCCCCAAGAAGCTGAATGGCAGCATGTCCGTGCAGCATGTAACTTTTCTTTTGGAGTGCAATTCAAGCCAGCCAGCAAAGCTTATTGTATGCAATATGATGCAATATGCATAAAGCAAACAACTCATGCAGAATCGTACACACATACAAGTGTAAACACATATATATATATATATACTACTACTACTACTACTACTACTACTACTACTACTACTACTACTACTACTACTACTACTACTACTACTACTACTACTACTACTACTACTACTACCACCACTACTACTACTACTACCACTACTACTACCACTACTACTACCACTACTACTACTACTACTACAACTACTACTACGACTAATGATAGTAATAATAGTGATATAACTTGAGGATGATACTCACAATAATAATAGTGATAGTAATAATAATGATACTAACAATAGTAACAATAATCTCTATATATATATATTATGTACGTATAGGGGTAATATGTATATGTACATGTAAGGTCTCGATGGCAAGGGGTGCACCGCAGGGACAGCTGTTTGATTGAGCAAAGCTTAGATGGACAGTGAACATGGCAGATCACACCAGGATATGAACCAGGCCGGCTGGCTCATGAGCTGTGGATTCATGCTACACTGCCTTCTTTTCAAGCAATCTAAGAGGCACAATGCGATTGGAAGGCCTCATGCCTCATTGGTTTCACTCAAGATGGGAGTCCACTTTATTCTGTTCATGAAGGGAAGAAGGGAAGCCGAGACTTCACGACCTTTCTGGACCTTTTCTCAGGAAAAGAAAGGAGCCAAAGGACCTCAAGGCGTCCTTGCCGCGTTGCGCAAAAGGGGCAGGTCTACGTTTTACAGGAGCTCTGTGGAGCAATATCTATCATGTGCTCCAGCGCTCGCCTCAAACCAGCTTCGAGTCCATTGAGCAGACTGCAACTAGTTAAGACACTTTCACAAAAAGAAAACAAAAAACCAAAAAAACAGACAGACAATCTGGCCCAGTGTGTATTGAATCAGTGACAACTTGGACGAACAGACAAAGAGCAAATGGAATTGGAACCACTTGTGTGCGATGAAGACTTGCCCCCGCCGCTGAGCATATCAGGGTTGCACGTTTGTCAGCTTGTGCACTGACGCAACGGCTGAATGGCTTGTGACTCAGGATAAGTAGAAGCGCTTGTCGAACAAGTCGGCTAGCTCGATTCTGCTGTGCAACTGTTGGGGCAGCTTGTTTGCAGTTGGGTCGTCGCATGGGAGCAACACTTTCTCCAGGACCTGTTTTTGAGATACTAGCCGTTTGGCTGCAGCCGCCCAAAGATGTGTGCCACTGACTGCCTGACAAAATCCTCATCTTGTTGAGCCACTAATTTGCTTTGGACTTGAACTCAGGGACTACTGCTGCTTGCGATCAGCAGCATTGAATTGCGAGAACCGCTGAGGAGTGGGGTTACAAGCTTATCAGCAGAACCTACATGATGGTCTTGAGCACATCGTTAGTAGCTCGAGAGTTATGGGCAGCTTCACGAGTTGTGAGCTCTGCGCCCGCAGGATCCACGCCAGGAGATGGCTTGAATTGGAATCCATTTGGCTCCCACGAGCTGTGAGCAAAGAGGTGCTAGGCGAGAAGCAAGAAGCCATCGTTGTTCCTGAGAAGGCGCAAGTGGGTGTGTGTGTGTGTGTTGTTTTTTGAGGTTACACTTTTTGCTGATTTTTACCGTTGGATTTAAACACGAAAAACAACGCGACGCCAGCTTTCCATGAAATCCTCCGTTTTGCAAGCACCCATTTGAAACTTGCTTAACTTCAATGAACACTTCTGGATATGTTCGACAGCTTCGCGCGGGATCCCGAGAGATGGAGCCCACCGTGCATGAGGCCTCTCCTAGCTTAATGAAGAAGTTGGCCAACGTCAGCAATTGGCCACCGCAGCCATTGCAAAATGCAGGCAGGACTGTTTGCGGGGAATGGAACTGGTCACCAAAATGACAACTGCGACCAGCTTGAACGCAACTGATGTCGATGTGCGCTGCGGTGCAGCTCTCGCATGTTTGATTCGAGCTGTGCACTTCTGGATTGAGTTTTTGTTTGCGGCCGAATGACCATGGGCAAGGGCAGGCATGCTAATTTCTGACATTAATCCAGCAATACACATTATTTGTGCCGTTTGTTTGTAAATGCTCGGCCTCCATGATTTCAGTGGCGGTTCTAGCAGTTGACGCGTTAAAAGGGTGTATACGCTGCTTGGCCGTCAGGCCAAAACTGCTGGCATCATTGTGGCAACGTTTCTGGCGACTGCGCTTGGTGTGGAGCCGGCAATGCGTGCTGCCGCGCAAACTCAAAGTTCGATCCACCTGAGTGCAGCGGTCGCCTGGCTGAGTCAAATCCAGATGTGTTGAGGGAGTAGCATTGGTTTACTGCAGCTGCCAGCCAAGTGTGCGCAGTCATTCTGTGCCAAGGTGTGACATTCAGTGAGACGAGATGGCACACATGCGTTGCTCCTGTTCACGCCAATGCTGTGAAGCACTCAACGCAGGCAGCTTGTGCTGAATTGGGTGTATTTGAGTGAGACAACAAGCAACATCAAGCCATTGTTGCAGCAACAGGTGGTAGAAGCTACCGGGTACCGCAATGTCACCATTAGCCTTGTTTGGACCTCGACGCAGCACCAGCAAACGCGTTTTGTTGCGCGGAAGGTTATCCTGGCGGAATGCGTGTGAGCCGTAAGTGGCCGTAAGGACTGCTTCTTTCGCTGCGGCGGTTCAGGCTATTGCAACTGGTGCGGCGAAGGCCTGTTGCGATCTCGCGAACGGGCAGCGTATTTCGCTGAGGCAATGCATGTTGCCAAAAGGATGCTAGAGCCTGGGATGCCGCGGAATGTAAAGGTGCCTTCGGTTTCACAAGGGAGCATTATCATCAATGTGTGACTTGGCAGGAAAGATGCTATGTAGGCTGTAGAGGGGCTGACATGCATGGGCGAGATATGATGTTGATGTTGCCTCAGCTCAGGTTGCTACCATTGGCGCATGTGGTTTTATGGAGGAAAGCGATGGGAAAGGTGGTTGCAGGGAACGAGCTCCGACATCAGCGATGGTTTTTTACATGTACAAGGCGAATGCGACAAAAGAACACCGCACACGCACTCATTGAACACAGTTTGGCTACTGTATGGGTGCGAAAACACTCCTTGGGATGTTCCCGGTGTCAATGTCTCTTGCGCATGGAGGCAGTGGGGCCTTACTCGCTGCCCCACCTGAATGATAGCAGCGCCGCTGGCGCCTTGTTTGAACAGCCAAAGTTTTTTTTGTTGTGCCAGACCAGTTTGCATTTGTTGCATCACCCGAAAGGGGCGAATAATGGAGTTTGGAGCATGTCGCTTGGATTGTCATTGAGTGGCTCATAAGTTGTTTCTTCAGTTTCTGGATATTTTGCCCAGCACTGAGCACTACCCAACAAACACCGTGTAAATTCGGCCAGTTGTTTACATCAAATCGCAGGCCGAATCGTGCCTGGATAGCGGTGTTATATGCAACTGCTCAGTATTTGAGGCAGTCTTGGCGGCGTGCTATGGTGCGGGCCTGAGGAACATCTCAAGTCTATGTGGATTACGCTCAGATCTTGCCTTTCCAGACGGACGATGAGAGGGTCTCATAGGTTTGCAGCTATTCCAGCTGAGGTATTTGCATAATGAGGTTGTCACCAACTGCCCTCGGAAATACGGCATTGATCGTGCGAGTCTGAGAGTCTCGATTACTTGAGCTGCAGAAGAGTGCCATTTCGTCAGTCTTCCAATTGTCAAAGCTGCCTTGGAGTTTGCCAGCAGGTATCCATAGATACTTCATGTCGCTGAAGCCAACACACTCCTTGCACCAGCACACCGGCAAGGTGTTCGACAGTATCTTGTCTGTGGTCACGTCTCAGAAGTGCTTTTCGGAGGATGAACAAGTGTGTCAAAGCTGCACAGCTGCTTCTAAGGCTATGTCAAATTTGAACATGACGCTTGGCTGCATGAGCGAACATGCCTGATGGGATTTGATCAGCTTCATTCCTTTCGATTCAGGAAGTCCGAAAGGTGCTTGCATTGAGATAGGGGAGAACCTTGTGATCTTAGTGTTGGCCTCCGAAGCTTCGCAATGGAGGTCGAGAAGGTCTGTGTTTGTTTCCGCGAGAGTTATTTGCAAGGTTGGCTAAGATGAAGATGGACTGATGAACTATGTGTATTTGCCGGCAGTGCGTACAATGCACATAGACCAAGGCAAGAATACGCCACGACCAGCAGAAAGCAGTTTGTTGGAGTTGTGAAGTTTTTGCTTTCGGGTCTAGTTGAGCGCAACTTCTCAAGCGGATGTTCGGCTGTTGTTGCCGAAGTTGCGCGAACGTCGATGGACCTCCGGGCACCTGTCGGACACGGTGGTCAAAGGATCCCCTTGTGTCCTGCTGCACTTCTTCTACTTTGCTATTGAGCAGTTGCCAGTAGTTGCCAGTACAGCGGAAGTGACTTTGGTGCTGACAAGTCGGCTTTCCAGCTGGGGCAGAACTGTGCTTTGTGTGGTACTTTGGTGCTGAAAGCTCGCGACTTTTCGACCCGGAACTGCGGAAGTGCATTTTGTTTGCTACTTGTTGATTGAATTTAACATTGAATGTTGTGAAATAGTCCCGCGAAAGCTCCGTGATGGAGGTCGTGAAAGTTTCTTTTTGCCGCTTTTTTGGCATGAGAAGTGAAGAGCAACAGTAGCAACATTCTGGTTTTTCCAGCCAGTTTTGCATGGCCGTTCGAGCCTCAGGCGAAGAGCCAAGCTGGATCGAATAAGACCAAGCATTGGAAGAAGCGACTTGGCCAAGCCCGTGAGAGTCGCATTAGAGTGCTCGCGCCAGACTGACGCTTGCGCCACCTTCAAGAGCAGCACGTCTCAATATGTAAGGTATGGTTACAACCCTGGCTGCAAGCACGTTGACCCATTCAGATATACCGCCTTCTTCTCAGTTGTTATTGTACCTGGTCCGCACTCAATTTCTTTCCTCCAAGGCTGCCTATGACGATGTGGTTTGGTACTCACTTCCAGGAGCATGTCCATCAAAGGACAAGTGGAGCAACCTGGATGCCTGCCAAAAGCCGTCTTGTTATTCTCTTGGCAGTGTTCTCCTCTTGGCGGCCTCGAATTCGCGAAGCCGAGCGTTCTGTGGTGATCGCCGCAGAGCTTGACTCGATAGAGCCCGTCAGGCAAGACTGACGGCTGCAAGGCAGAAGAACCGGGTGGATATTGCAGCAAACCTGATGGAGCTTAGGATGCATCGGCTACTTTGAACATCAATTGTTTTTTGGTTGGCAGAGTAGTTGTTTCAATCAAGGATCTGCAGACTGCACTTGGTCCTCTGAGTTTGCCGGAGAGGCGGGATTCGAGTGTGCGTCACGAAGCTGCTTTGAAAGAAAAACGCGTTCGAGTGACAGTTCTCCAGACAGTTTTGTTGCTGTGAATGTGACAAGCCCTTGATTTGGGGCAGAGATCCAATTTCAAACATGCCAGAGACTTGCAGTTTTGCCAAGTGAAACTCGGCCACGCAGATCTTCCTTGACGAGCTTACTGGCATTCTCAATTATGCGACTCGTCTGTCTAGATGCAACTCCTTCCTCACACTTGTGGGGATTACATTGCAGCCATCAAAGGATCTTTTCTGCACTTCGGGCTACCTGGAGTATGACCTTGAGACTGATACAGGCATCGGAAATGATTTCTGGAATCACAAGCTCAACAAGGGGGCCTGCAGCAGGCGCATGCAGGAAGTCCATCGACTGCTCCTTTCTTGCAAACCATCCTTGTGATCTTGTTTCACTACCCTTGCTCCTTGCGCTGTCCCTTTAATAGTGGCTGCGACGTCCGCATGCCTTGTGAGTCTTGTTATTCGAGCCTTGATATGGTTTGATCCGCCATCTGACATTTGAGGTTTGAGAAAAGATATCCAGCCCTGCCAGTCGGGCTAGATCGGCATCCCTGCGATGCAGATAAGGTTTGATCCATGATTTACACCTATTCAGTCTGAGCTTTAATTCACTTTGCCCATGTCCACTGGCGTCATTCGCTCCAGTTGGAATGGACAATGTGGATTCATGTGGATTCATTGTGTGTATTTGGAATTCCGCACCTCTCTCAATGTACTTCGATGCATACTTGTGGCTGCTGGTGGGTGTCACGAAGAATGGCCCTTCCTCAAAGTAGGACAGCTGCGGACAAGTGGTAGTGGCAGGGCGACATGCCCCCCTGTATGCGCGACAAACAACGGGAGAGAGCTTGCATTGACTTCATCCCGCTTGACCTTCCTTGTCGATGTGTTTTGCAGCGGAAGGGGGGAGTTGAAATCGAAGTTTCTTGTTCCCTTTGTCGGCCAGTCACGCTGCTGTCTGTCGGGGCCATCTATCCTGGGCGGTCCTTTCCAAACTGGAAGGCTGGGAAGAGGGGATGTGACTGTCAGCGTGGAGACGCAGAGCTGACTCAACCGGGTCTGGAATAGAGACAAGAGCGCAGGATTGCAAAGCAGCAGATGAACAACTCCTGAAGCCACCAAACACAAGGTGGTTGGTGCATGACACACTAGGTGGCGTTCAGCAACGCCCGCAGCCTCAGAGATGTCTCCCACTCAGCAAACCACTTCGAAGCCTGCGAGTGGCAGCATGCACGTTTACCATGGCAATGAAGATCAGCTGTGCCTTGCGAAGCAAGTCTGGAGAAGATAGGTCGTGAGATGTTGGGCCAATGCCTACATGGGTGTGGACCTCTCCCAGGAGGCAGTTGCACTTTCTGGCAGAATGGGTCAACTGGCTTCATGTGTTGACATAGCACTAGTGCATTCAGTGATGTGACAGCTTCGTATATTAAGCGTAAGCGGTGGTATAAGTAATTTAATTACCAGGTTTTGCGAGTTGTGCGGTGGGAGGCTTTGCTTAAGGACAGTTAGGCAAGAGATTTCGAACGCGGTGCAGGTGCCAGAAGGTGCTCAGGCACTGGCCGATGGCAAACCATTGAACCTGGAGAGAACAGTGGGAAGCGCTTGCCACAGTCAATTAGTCATCCTTGATCCATGGTGCTGCAAGCTATAGCTACTATATACAATGGGCAGAGGATGGAACCTTTTTGGTAGTTTTGTGTTTGCGGCCTTCCCTCAATTCATGGCGCAGCGGCATAACCTTAGACCAAAGATGCCCTAATGCATTTGCTTGAAACTCGCGCTGCGATGTTTAGGCCTCCGGGAGACTCTGTCAGTGCGACAAGGTGCAGCCCTATGTCGTCAGAAGTCAGCACATCGAAATAACTTGCTTGGCGTTGCACTATGATTGGAACACTTGCCTACAGCAGCATTTTGCCAACAACAGCTTACAACCTGCAGAGATACCAATGATGCTTCCGCAATGATTTTGCAACTCACAGCCATGGGGAGCCGGTTTTTAAGCAGACATTGGGTATATTTAAGCCTAGCAGGCGCGTACAGCTTTGAGATTTCGTGGCCAGCAGAGACATTGCGGGGGAGCCCAGTCTTGCACCGCAGTCAATCGCATCATGCGTACCTGTTGTGCATTCAGGATTCTGACTGCTGTTCTTTTTGGCCGCAGCCAACTAGCCAGGTAGACCAGTACATGAGGCACAGAACCATGCCGAATACTAACTTTGTTGCCTGGTTATGTATTGGATTCATTGTGGTTCCATTTATGAACAGGTAAAATTTGGCTTGAGCTGTATGAAGAAATCTAGCAGGTCCCAAACACGTGTTTCTTACTCAATGCAGCTCAACTGTAATTAAGCATCATGGGGAATGTCGCAATTTGCTGCGCGGAAGAGAAGGGTCAGGAATGTGACCACGAGACCATGGTGGCAGAGGTAGCCATTCGCGACTTGGAGGAATTCTTTACATGCTGCTGTCTAATTCAGCTATCAATTGTTCATTTAATCGATGCATTGGAGTGAAGCATCCTAGCAGAATCGCAAGCATTTGCAATTTTGGAGACGTGTTTGGATTCTGCATCGCGCCCACCTGCCAATCTGTTGTCTTTGTGGGTGTGTCTTTGTTCCACACGACACAGAGGTTTGATTTTGTTTTGCTGACCTGAGCAAGGCGAGGATCCAGGCTTCACGACTGCTCCCCTGGTAATCACATTCCTGCTCCCAGATGGGGTCTCGACGCAGCTGGGACTGCACTATTTTGATGGATGGCGCAGCTTTGCAGACGTTTGCGTTGTCAGCGGCAAAGGAGAGATGTTTGGTTTTACGAGAGCCCACTGGGCTTGGATTTTAGCATGAGGCTGCCGCAACTTGGCATGGATTCTGGCTTTGTCAGTGATGAAATTGCACTGTGTCCTTCTGATCAGCCTCCATCAAGGATGAGAGTGAAGGCGGTGAAGCCTGGGTTCATTGGAGCGCACAGCAAGGCCAGTGGCTGCCTTGCAATGTTTGCCATGTTGGCACATGCGCAAAGTGTTACTTGTTTGTCAAACGAAGCAAGAATACACTTCCGTGAACCGGCAACTAATTAAACGCTAGAGATGACAAGACATGAATAAGAGCGCGTGAAAGAATGCGTGGGCGTGTAGCGGGGGAAAATACATGTCAAACAACTGCAACCCTCTCCAGGTTTCAAAGATAGATCGGTAGGGCGACGGATAGAGAGGGAAATATAAATATAGAAGATAGGTAGATTGATTAGATTAGATGGACATAGATGGGCGTGTGCCTTTTTCAGGCGCACAAGGTTTCGTAAAGGATGGAAGGTCGACTTGCGCGAAACAGACCCTACCTCCGAAGCATACCACGAATCATGCACCCCTTCGCAACACCAAGTCGCACTACTACTACTACTACTACTACTACTACTACTACTACTACTACTACTACTACTACTACTACTACTACTGACTGCTACTACCGCTACTACTACTACGACTACTGCTACTACTGCTACTACTACTATTACCAGTATAGCCGGCGAAGCCGGGAGGCGGAAGTTTCAAC
>CAUJNA010000727.1:0-35000 GCA_963377175.1 Effrenium voratum | reverse complement strand
AAAGATCAAGATACACAGGAACGAAAGAGGACAACAACTCCAGAACGTCTATTTGCGAAACGTTCGCCCACCGGCTTCGCCGGCTCTACTAGTACTGTGCTTCATCTCGCATCCCTCCTGACAGAGTTTCGTTTTTTAATGAAGGCATCGTAGACGGTATGATGTTGTTTGCCGTAAAACTTGCCAGAGCATCAGTTTGGCAGAGAGAGATTTGAGCCATACATATGGTGAGTTTGCAACGTTGGAGATGAACGCACGAATGAAGCTGGTGCAGCATATGGATGAAGATTTGATGTGCCCCCGAGGTGCAGATTGGCTGGACCATTTTGAGGATAGATGGCAAGCCTGTACCTGGGAGCTTTGATGCTGCCCTCATGATGCTTCAGACGCAACCTGGTGGCACCAAGGCACGCCTACTTATGGCTTTCAGTATGGGAGCATGGGACAAAGTTTCGACGGCCTTGCCTGCTGCCAGTCCATCTTGATGAACTTGCCGTGTTTCACAATCAACAGACTAAGAAGGTTAGACATACAACGCTGCATTTGGCGCCCACCCTCAGTGAAGTCTTGGCGACCTAGGAGGCTTCAATCGATGAAGCGCCGCTGATTCACAGCCAACAGCAGCCCATCGATTTGGGCAGCGCTGCGGTGACAGCCGACCATGTTTTAGCTTAGCCGAAAGGCCTGAATACGGTGATTTCATCATGAACTTTATTATGAATCATAGCACATTTGAACCTCTACTGGACACATTGTTGACGATCTTGTGTTTAGAGGCCTTGAAGCTGTGATCGCTTTTGGTAGCACTGCTTCAAGCCTCACATGCTTCAGGTCTTGTAGATGCAAGCATCGCCAGGCTGGCAATGTCCAGCTGTGTGACAATGTTCCTCGTTGCACCACGCCCCGCTTTGGCAGCAGCCGTCAAGTGGGCCTGGTGTTTGAAAAATGATGGCTGTGAAGGTTTATTGAGTCCGCATCCAGGATCAAGGCTTGGCAATTGCAGGGCAATGGGCTCAAATGCACCAATGCAACCTTGAGTCGGTCTTCGGCAGTTGATTGGTCGGGTTTCCCATACCACTGCGTCACTGCCAGATATTTAGCTCTGTGAGGCCGGATGCGCCGACGGCAGCGGCACCTAAGAAGTCGGGAGCATCAAAGCTTCGCAGGTCCTGCGCCCAGATGAGTTCTCAAACGGCGTGCATTGCGAGAGTTTGTCATCCTCGTCAGATTGCATTAAGTTGGAGATACTTTAAGCATTCTTGTTTGTTTGTGAATGGACTCTCAGACTCTCAGCAACAGGTGTGATTTCGCTTTGGAAGTTGATGAATGAGCCTGTGTTGTGGGAATGAGAGAAGATTTGATGTGAGGCTTCATCCCAGTGCTCGATACTGCCATGTGGACCGTAGGGTGTGACTCTCAATGCCCCGAAACTCCTGATGTGAGATAGGATGCGAACGATAAGGTGATGGGCTGGGGCTCATCTACCACGCACAAGGCCAAGATTGCAGCGGGCACCTATGCGGATACAATAGGCAGCTGTCTTGGGTGCTTGGGTGACTGCCTGTGACTTTCCAAAACCTGCGCAAGGGCTTCAATTGCAGGTCATTTCCCGGAGGCAGAGCTTGCTGCGCAAATGCGCACGCCGTCATCTCCCTAGGTCATGTGTGCTTGCCGGCAGAAGGAGAGTACGGCTTGAATCCATTGGTTTAGATGCATTGAATGCAACTCGCAAGGCCACCCCTTCCCAAAGATGGAGAGGTTGCTTTACAAGGCTTGGCTTGCACAGCTCTGAGCGAATTGCCTGGCGTCGTTTGGCGTCAGAGTCCAACATCGCAGATGTTGGTTAAGTTTGCTCAGTGGAGTGATGAACTAGGCTTGTGCAGTGGTGATAATCTTCAAACTGACGCATGATCATGCTGCCTTTGTTGCCCAGCGCAAGATACATGCGTCGCAACAAAAAGCTTGGTTGAGTTCATCAGATGCCCTTTGGCTCCGATATTTTTGCTAGCGTGTATGTTAAAGGGCAGCGCTGCGAAGGTGTGCTGTTGTTTGTCCTTGGTATGTGATGTTGCTTGGTAGGCTAGGCACGGCAGCCACAACAGCAGTTTCCCGTAGAACAGACTATTAATATTTTCAGCTTGGTGCGCTTGACGACAGACATGCGCACATTTATAGGGGTATGTACGGTATGTAACAGAGGCGCGGCGGACATTCGTTACATACTCCGATGCAGACCCTTGGGAACAAGACCCGCTGACTCGTTGCATACCCCCTCGTTACATAAAATCTTTATATACCTCACATTGGCAACACCGCCCTGAGCTCTGCCATGCCCTGGCTGGTTGCATGGTCCCTCTTGCATACCCTGATACATAACAGACTGTGAGTGATTTCCCGTTGTGCTCGCGGAGCATGCTTTTGCAGAGCATGCTTTCACTGGGCGTACCTATGCAGAGCCAGCTTGCAGAGAGCTTGCCCTCAAGAAGAGGTAGCGGGGAGGCTTGTTACATACCTCGTTACCTCGTTACAAAGCCAGCCCCAGCCAGGGTGCAGCTGCCCCTTTCTCGCCGTTCTGCCACCGCTTGGCTTGTGCCGAACAGTCATAACTTCCGAGGTGGAGGTATGGAGGGGCGCTTCGCGCAGAACACTTGTGCTGAGAAGTGGCGACTTTCGAGCTGCAGTCACGGAAGCGTCAAGCCCTGTTTTCGCACCTTGAAACAAGGGCCCTCGTGACATGCCTTCGAAACGAGATTCGTGCGGCGTCCCGTGTTGCATACCTTCAAAATTGTCGAGTCGTAGCCATAATGTGTCACGCGTGGAACGCAGCGCCTGATGAATGTTGACGGTTGACGTTGGCCAGACAAAGGTTCAGACTAAAATGGTGTTATGCCTGCGTGCTGAAGCGGCAATGTTATTATTGAATTGGCACCATGCTTGCATTCTGCGTTCTGCCGGGCAGGTTGCTTGTTGGCCGCCATAGGCGATGACAACAAGGACGCTCGAGAAGTGTTATTTGATTGGCGGTGTGGACTGAAACAAGATTGGCAGTTGCCATGTGAAGCTGAGATGATAGCTAAGCATGCATGGCGCAGTCTCAGTCATTTCCAATTCAGATATTTCATGAGGCAACATGCTCGGATCAACATGATGTCACCAAGCTTTGCTCGAAAGATCGTTGCTAGCATGTTGGCAAAAGGAACATGATAAATGTGACATGTGCCTATGGAGAAGAGGCAGTCACAAAGTCTGATCGCTAGCATCCAGCCCTGGTGCCAATGTCGTCCGGAGAGGTGGAGCTCGAGGCGTCGCTTTTGGAACCTGTTTTCAAATACTGGAACCATTTGGAACCCCTGAATTTGTGAATTTGGGTGCCAAGTGCTCACGAGGGCCAATGAAAGTACAATCAAGATAATCAACTCCAAAACGCATGACACTTAGTGCACGAAGGAGTTGATAATGCAGAGTCCGATTTGAAAGCGCAGTTGGGCAGACGGTTCGAACAGCTTTATATAGGGGTGCTGCTCGGAAGCTGCTGAGGTGCCCCCGCAGACAGTTGGCTACAGTCATGAGGGAGGTGGGCAACACTCTATGCAGCAGTTGGCAAACTTGCAATAAGCAGGTGGCATGAGGCGCAGAACGCCTGTTCCGACAGAGCAGCCTGTCCTAGCCTCAGCTGCCTCGACTTCCGGTTGCATTCCAAACTCACGCCACAACTGTAGATCGGCATTGTTGAAGTGAGACTCATACTGAGATCGACGAAGACACTGGCTACCCTCGCGTGTTGCAGGAGGCCTTGAACGCTGTGTGAGCGGTGTCATTTTGCACAGGCTCGTACAGGAATGGTGTTCAGGCATTACATTGAAAGCAGAGCTATCCAGCACAACCAGCGGAAATTACTTGTTCATGGCAGCTTGTAGCACAAAGTTCAGTATGTTTTGTTGTCTAGGGAGGCAGCACTTGAAGATGTACAGTGTGAGCATAACGCAGGCTGCACGTTGATTCTTTCCCACGTGCAGTTACGCAGCATCATTGAGATGCGGTACACGTTTGATTGAAGGCAGACGCTGCCAAGCCAGGCGTCATCACTCGAAGAGCGAAAGCTCAGTGAGCGTGGCCTGTCTTAAGTCAACTGCGCTGGGGTAGGCTCTGTGCAGCGAGACCCAATGGGCAAGACCTGTCAAGAAGCACTGTGGCAGATATTCCGGTTGCCAGGCTGCTTGCTGATAGTGATTTCTATCGTTGACATCATCAGCCCTCAGCTCAAATTCATGTTTGCGAACTTACCTGCAGAAGCTAGGTTGTGTGTTGGTTTGACAATGTCTGTTTGAGCAAAGGCAGCGCCATCATCATGGGCTTTGCTTTCAAGTTTGCTTATCGCGCTGTGGGTGCATCGCTATATTGTGTGGGCATTCAGGCCAGGCCAGCCTTTTTTTGACACAATCTGCTTTAGCATGGACGTTGCTGTCCCATGTGCATGTTGGCCTTGTCAGGCAATCTCCCACATGTTGTCCTCCTTGCTGCTTACCTTTCGCCTCATCGGCGAGCTTGGAGTGTCCATAGCTCACAATTCGCAGTCTTCGAGCCTTCCAGTGTGCAGCATGAGGCCACAGGACGCTGAGGAGACGCTATTGAGGCTCGATCCTCCAAGGTTTGTTGGACGAGCACTCGTAAGAAAACATTGTGTCTGAGTGTCACGGATGTTTGCACGCCTTATTGGCAGCAATCCGTTCAGGGAGAAGAGACGGCGCTTCCTGCTGCGAGAGCAGGGCATCAACGTGGCCCGCGCCTTTGCTTTGGCCGAATCAGTCATTGCATGTCATGCTGTCGCATTCTGGAATCCGAACTCTTAGTTCATGGGGCTTTCCATGCTGGTGAGTGCAGCAGCTCTTGTGTTCAAGGCCAGGTACGTCCCTAATCCTCCCAGGGAAGAAACCGCACTGTGCCTTTGTTTGCCCGTGCAGTTTGGAGGCAGCCCGGAAGATCAGATTCTGGGACAAGCACCGACCCTGGCCCTGGTTTACATTTTCTATGCGCTTTGCCCATGCTCTTCGATTGAAAGCTGCACTGAAGGCAAGGCAGCGCAAGCCTTGTAGCTGAGGTGGTACCAAGACTACGAGAGAAAAGACATGGATGCTGAGGCGCTGCGAGGGTATTGCCTGCCAGAATCCAACCGTCGGTCTTAATGCATTCGTGGTGCGCAGTGGAGTGTTCAACAGCCACATTGCATTGTCATTGCATTTTGAATAGTAGTAAACGAATTATATTATATGTACATAATACATAAATATATATTAACATGCACACATCAGGCTTCTTGCTGCTGAATGGGCCCCCAAATCATGGGCTGTATGCTGTATGCGAGCGTGTGTTTTGTGCTTTGCCATTGAGACGCTAGGCTCAGTGGGCAACCGAGTTTTTGGCGTGGTATGGCTTTGCCTTCTACCTCATCCAGGCAAGACGCGCAGCTTTTGGAGGTTTCGGGATGCAAGAAAGAGAAAACGGCGCGACGACATATTTGAACGTGGACACTGCTGTATGGGTCATGCGGCAGGCAGTGGTGCGCTGCATCATGGGGCGCAAGCTGCGCAGAAGCATAGATCAGAGCTCAGTGATTCTAAGAAGCGCTCCAAAGCGCTGGATGGCCGTCACAAATGCTTTATGTATTTTATGCATGTTTTAGTTTTATGATTGTGCCCAGGTTTGGAACGCGTTTGTGACTTCCGTCATCAGCCTGGTGTTTCTTTTGGCCGCAGCCTCAAAGCAAGACACGTATATATCTAGTATACAGCAGGCTTTGCTCACTAGGTTGTGTGCTTTAATGTTTGCTTTTTGATATTTCAGGCAGATTTGATTTCAGGTCATGGGCATTGCTGCGTCCTTCGAGGGCGAGGGTGTTTGGAAGGCCAGTGGGTATGAAGCCAGACAACGCTGTTCTCCATTTCCAACGAACACTCGCCAAGAGTTGGCCTATGCAATCAACTTTCAGGTCATATCCGGCTCAGTCCGCCGACATTTGAGCCGAAAAACATATCCCGTTGTATGTGTCAATGTAAGGCATGATCCCAGTTGTTTTGGACCTGTCAATTCAGCTGCACCGCCGCTTGTAATTTGAAGGGCAGGAGCGTGTTGCAGGAGCGACCGCGCAAGTCAAACATGGGGCTGCGCAAGTGAAGCGCAAGTGACGCAGCGATGATTCATCATCATCATCATCATCATCATCATCATCATGGCCCAAAGATTAACAAATTTTCGCGCAAGTCCCACGCAAGTCGCGCGCAGCCCGCAGATGCCCCCAAACTGCTTGGAGCAGGAGTGGCCCATTTCTGTATTTTACATGTTCTTTTTTCTGCAGATCCCAGCGATGTCCGAGTGAATTTGCTAGCATAAAATTTGCAGCGGTGTACACACACGAGACCTCATACACTTAAAGGGGCACGCTATTGGGAGACCTCACGCTTATGAAGACCGCCGCTTGGATTTGCAATGAAAACAACTTGGGATAAGACTTTTAGTACTTTTGTTCCAGCTCATTTCATCTCACATTGTGTTTTCCGGCATTTCGCTTTTCGGCAACAGCCAAACATGGATGGGGACCAGTGAGGCATGACAACTAAGCAGGTGTCCACATATTAATAATATTACACGCTTCCGCCCGCCCAAAATCTACACAAACCTGCATTGTTTCACGTTTTGGATCAACATCATGCCCAAAATCAAGCTTGACTGGGGATCAGTGAGGCCTGACTACTAAGCAGGTCTCGAGCCGCAGACCCGAGCTGACAGGCAGCCGGCAGGTAGCCGGCAGGCAGCGGGATTCGAGCCTGCGACGCCTGCCCCCTGCCCCCGAAGATTACTTTTAGTGAAACGTCGCCGGCCCCCCCACCCCCACGCATTGCCGGGGAGGCGAAGCCTCTATCCTCTTATAGTGGCAGGTGTCCGACACGCCGAACATGTCGGCGGATATTGTCATGCCGCAAAGCTGGCCCCGCTCAATTTCCCTCGACGCACGGGGAGGCACAATCAGGTTGCCTTGCAATCGCACAGGCGGAGCCCATTTGCGCCATAGTGCTTGCCTTGGCGGGGCGCTCAATGCTGCCAAGTTTGAGAAGTTTACTGTATCCTTCCGCTTTGAACCAAGCAGGAAAAACACCTAAAGTGCCTTGATACATGCGTTGTTTAGCCTCAATTTGTCAGTCTTTGAACGCACGAGTTAAAATAGGGCGATGGTATTTGACTAGTCAACCAGCCCCCTCTCGCACGCAAATTTGGGTCAGTAGAGTAATCATAAAGCCAGCTCGGTTAATCGGTCGCCTAGTAGCAGTGTCGGAGTGGTTTGAACTCGGTCTAGTTTTGTGTTGTTAGTTTGGCGAAAGCTGGTGGGACGGGGCTAGGCATGTTGCTGTTCGTATGACCAGGACCATGATTGAGCCCGAGTCAACACGGCTACCGGACTGAAGAAGAGTGTGAAGCTTGCAGCTACTCGTGCTGATTCAGGGCCAGAGCAGGAAACCCATTGCAGCCGAATAGTAACTAGTAAGTAGCGACTATTCAGGGAAATTTGGGACGGGCAAGATCAGAATTTCAGCAACCATATTATGCCACCCTTCACTTCTGTTCAACATGTTCAGTTGTGAAACGCTCCCATCCCTGCGTGTCCTGCGATTCCCTCCAAATGCTAAATACTTTGTGGCTTGTGGCCTTTCTGGCTGGGACCCCCATCATGTTGTTGAGCAGATCCAACATCGTGATGGTGGGATGACAAACAGATCAGATGATATGTGTAGATGTCGACTGCTACACAGCGTGCTGGTAGTCAACTCGTGACAAGCCTGAGGTCACTGTGGTCGAGGGCATGCGTATCACAGTCGCCAACATGGATGCCCCTCTCCCAGTGCATGGAAAAGAGGTCTTGCGTCAAACGTCCCGCCCAGGACATGAACACCCGAATGCGCTTTGATTCCAGGGCCTAGTTGCAGGACACGCTATCAGTTGGCCTGCTGTTGCCAGCATGTCATGCAATGGTCAGGAGTTTGCAGTCAACGAGTGCCGGGGCTTCATTGCTTCAGCACGCCCATCTCCTGGTAGGACATGTGACTAATTTGGCATTGGACCCATGTTGGGCTCGAACAAGCCTTGCATGCCTTGCATGCCTTGCATTGAGCCATGCAGCAAATGTTGCATGCCCTTCGAGCAGCGCAGCGCAGCAGCTCGTGTTGGGAAAAATGTGGTTTGCTTCACAGAGTGACGCGGAGTGACGAGTACAATTGTTTGCATTAGTTTGCATTGGCATTGCTCTGATCACATGGCCCATGCAAAATTGCAACTATTCGCAGGCATTATTCCACGCGCGGCTCATAGGCCAGCAAGCCAGGAAGCAATCATCGCGCTTTGCTTGTTTGCCGCAGGGCCACAGAATGAAGTGCTCAACTGGGAGGCCGCTTCATTTTCGACCCTGCTTTCTTTGCAAACACGCAAACCTTGTCTGATCTCCATGGTCTAAAGATTTGAAAGGAGTATGGTTAGCTGCGGGGGGAGGGAAGCATGTGTCATTTGATGTTATTTGTCAGTGGCATACATGCGCATGGCTGCTGTGAAAGGCAACGTGCAGACGGTGCGAGAGGGTAAGTCTGGCAAGGAAGACAGACAAGCAGGCGCCACAGTGATTTACAACAGATCCACCGTGCTTGATGAATGTTGTCATTTGCAGGCCCCACAAGTGCCGTATCCCGTGTTCATTCCAACTTGCGGCCGCCCTGAAAAGGCACGCAGCGAATGTTCAGATGAGATTGACAATTGGTATTGACAGACATAGTTCTCAGCGACACTAAGGCATCTAGCAAGTTACGTATATGACGTTTGAGAGCAGTGGCTTCCTTCAGGCACACCTAAATTGGCAAGCGGCGCACGTTTTCGGATGTCAGCAGGACAGACCAAGTGCAAATCACGCCACAAAGGCTTCAGACTCTTTGCAGTATAGATAGGAGACGGCGCTGGGTCTTCAGCCTGTGGTGTGCATGGTGGTCGAACCTGAAGAAGAGGTGCCCTGGCCCACAGATCGATCAGTCGCGTCCATTGCGTGAGTGCACGGTTCAACAAGATGTGTGCCTTGAATTCTATGGCATCGGCTTGCCTGGACAAACTATAGCTATTTCCCGCAGGAGCGCTATAGGGCGTTCTGGCCATCCTCCCTTATGCTGATTCTTCCAGAGAGCCTGGCTCCTAGCGACGGCTACCTGCACTTTGCTCGCCCTGCCTAGCAGGCAACCGTGGCCCAGGCTACGCCAGATGGGTGCGGCTCTTACATGGGATCTCCACCCCTTGTTAGTCTGTCTTCTGCCACTCTTTCCCCGCCCGTCGCCATTGGCATGGCCTGCAATGATGCTACAGCATTCGGTTATTCTACCTTAAGATCGAGGGAGCGCACTTGGGCACTATCCAACGTCCCCTGAAACAGAGGATTACTCTCTTTGCAGGCAATAGTGCAAGTGGCTCACGGACAAAACACGAGCCCTGATGTCTCCGAGGTAGTGCAGCGAGTGTGTACAAGATCTTACGTTGTGGGAGCACACACTATGCTTCGCATCACATTGCAGGCATATCCCAAGCCACAGCTTTTTGCAACGGGTAAACTCCAGGAGATTCAAATTGTGGTGACAGACATGAAGACAACCTTCGCCGGCTGTACAGGCTTGGCACAAGCTGAAAACTCGGCATGAAGCGATCATCCCGTTGCCAATCGCTGCAGAATCTGGATTGCCGACGACACCCTGACGATGTTTTATAGGCAGACGTGCCTTTGCGGGCCCGCTTTCATGCCCAGCACAGAGAGGCTTGCACGTGCCAGCCGGTAGCAGATTGGCAAATTGTTGCAGGCTCGCCTTGATGGACAAGTACGTTGGTTGTGGTCGGTTGCAAAGGCAAGTCAGCAGAGATGGAGAGACGACGGCGAGCCAGAGCAGTAAGGCCCAAGAGGATGAAGCACCGAGTCGCCAGCAAAGGGCAGATGTTTTTGGAGGCGTGCTAACCCTACACGCGCTTGCCGGCCATGATGCCATGATTTGTGCGGATCAGGCTTTGTTGGCCATTCAGCGGCATCCATTCAGCACGAGGCGAGCACGTACGAGCATGAGATGGTGTGAGATGGTCATTGCCAGTTTTGGCTTGTGCTGACACCATGGCAACCATGCATATTTTTGGTGATGGCCGTTCGGATATGTGCGAACCAATCATGCATAGCTTGTATACCAAGCTCAGCGTCTAGACAGCCTGAGTGACATCTTCAGAACAGCTGTCAGTGTCACATTGGTGCCAGTGACACTGTGCCATTGTAGCAATAAACATTTTTGGAATGGGAGACAACTCTGAACTATAGCGGGAAAAAACAACGTGCGCTGACGTGCAGGGCCGCTGTTGCTGGATTTCTGCGAGATGACGGCACGGCTGTTTGCAAGCGCCAGATGCCCAGACCCTTACTTACCATGTTGAGCTGAGCAGAAGGAGCTTGTAGTGAATCCTTGTCTGCCAGAGTTACCTTGGTGGCAGGTAATGATTGGAAGCTCGATGAGATGGCTTTGTACAAGGTTGTCAGAGAATGAGAAATTGAGGGAGTTTCAGCAAGCACGCTTGCAAGTGATTGATAGTTGCCTCGGCCGGCAGATTGTTCTCCTGGACTTGCCTGAGCTTTGGCGTCTTGGCATCGAATACATGCCGCAGCTGCGGATGTATGAGGACATGCTTAAGCACTTGTCACATTGTGGCTTGCTTTGCCTTATTGCTCGGACAAGGGACAATGGTGAGGACATTTGCTTGAACCATGACGTGCTGAGCAAGGGCGGTCGCACGCTGAAGTGCCAGGGCCTAGGTTTGAAAGAACAGGGACCAACAAGCATGTCCAAGCTGTAGGTCAATGCTATGGCTTCCGGGCTGTCCATGCAAAGAAGGCCAGCTATCTAGTTGTGGCCACTGGGATACATTGTCAATTGTAGCCCGGAGGAACACTTTCGGACACTGACTCAAGCAGGCGAACATGATTTAAACCGTTTGAGACTCCAATACGTTCTGGTATGCGCTCTCAATGCTGCTGCATACACCTCTCTCTCCACATAGGGATATTCACGAAAGATGTAGTATCGAGTCATTTAACTATTTAAAGAGTTACCAGCATTTTCACCGGTCGTCACAGTGAGTTTGGACACCTTTTGGGAATCCTTCTAACCCCTGATCGTGTTATCCCAAGAATGGCAGATGAGCTTCATTGCTGAATTCAAGAACCAAACAAGTTTTGCAAACGCTGGATGTTTGACCAGACTGCTCAACACCTGTTTCTATTTGCAGCCGCTTGCTGCCAGGGCGGCTGCCTGGAGCAACGCCACGGTCGCTCTTCGGCTGAATGTAGAAGGCTTTCGCAGCCATTGGTACATCTCTCGCATCGTGCCAAAGTCGTGCAATGAGGCAGTGCTTGTTGTACATGCATGACTCCAAACATATTAAATGTACTATATACGTATACATATCCACACATGACATGCGTTTCATTATGCTGAACTCATCCCATACTGCTCTTGCCGCCACCGTCTTTGGCGGGCGTTGATGCATTTTGCGAGGGCACCAGTCAAGAGTTGGTTCCAAGGCCACAAGTCGGGGCAGACGAGGCTCAAGGACCTGGCAGCCTGCTTACGGGTCCTGAGATGTCCTGAGTGCTTCTGAATTACATGTCTCACTCGACGGTCATAACTTCCTCTCCTTGTTAGACACCAGTCTCCAAGCCTCACAGAGTGAAGATGCAGAAGGCATGCCAACACACCCGGACAAACCACAGCTGAGGTCAAGAAGTCGGAGTTCGGAAGCGTGGCCAAAGACAGGCAGAAGGCACGCCGTCACACAAAGACATGGGCGGCTACCGCCAACCAATTCTATTTTCATGGATTTGACGCGGCTTCCTGCTTGCTGATTCGGGAGGAACAAGTTGACAGGTTGTGTGCAGATTGTGCAGGCAGTTCGCGAGCTGCTTCAATGGGTGGGGAGCCTACTTGAACAGATATTAAGTGCCCACAGGCACCAGCATCGGTATGATCGCCAAGCTGCTCAAAGCGCCAGCAAGTGCGTTTTCAAGTTGAGATGGACAACATATGACAAGCAGATCTCAACGGAGCACTTGGCTAAAGGTAAGAGACAAGGAGGTCCTCTTTCAAAAGAGGACAACTCAGGCTGGGTGTCATGTCATGCTGCAAGTTTGAAGTGAACCTCAAGATAGCGGTAGCGACAACTAGTGGCGTCATGACTTTGCGGATGTGGTAATGACTAATACATGCTGCTGCCATCAGTGATGGAGGAGAAGCCCGCCATGGACACTCCCAACTCCGCGGACAGGACTTTCCGGCAGATAGTCTTTTCAATATGTTTGGTGCTGGATACTGCATGCGCCTGCAGGAAAGAGCAACCCAGCGAGGAATTGCCTAGTGCCTTGGACGATTTGGAGCCTTCGCTTCCCTGTGTTGTTCCCGTTGTGTGTGACTCGGAATCCCCGGCATGGCGTTCTGCATTGAAGAAGAACGGTGTTCTTTACCCTACTATACTTTACAGCCTCCGGCTCAGTCCGCCGACATTGTCCTCTCCCTTTTTTCCTTCTGCCTCTCCCCCTTGTCTCCCTTGTGTGTTCTGTCGTCCTCTCTCCCTCCCTCTGCTCCCCATCCTCCCCATCCCCCCAAGCCTCTCTATGCCCAATCTCCCTCTCTGGTATGTATGTATGCATATATATATATATGTGTGTATGTATGTATGTATGTATGTATGTATGTATGTATGTATGTATGTATGTATGTCTGTATGTATGTATGTATGTATGTATGTATGTATGTATGTATGTATGTATGTATGTATGTATGTATGTATGTATGTATGTAATGTGTAATGTATAACGTAATGTAATGTATGTATGTAATGTAATGTATGTATGTATGTATGTATGTATGTATGTATGTATGTATGTATGTATGTATGTATGTATGTATGTATGTATGTATGTATGTATGTATGTATGTATGTATGTATGTATGTATGTATGTATGTATGTATGTATGTATGTATGTATGTATGTATGTATGTATGTATGTATGTATGTATGTATGTATGTATGTATGTATGTATGTATGTATGTATGTATGTATGTATGTATGTATGTATGTATGTATGTATGTATGTATGTATGTATATGTATATGTAATGTATGTATGTATGTATGTATGTATGTATGTAATGTATGTATGTATGTATGTATGTATGTATGTATGTATGTATGTATGTATGTATGTATGTATGTATGTATGTATGTATGTATGTATGTATGTATGTATGTATGTATGTATGTATGTATGTATGTATGTATGTAATGTATGTAAGGAATGTAATGAATGTAATGTATGAAATGAATGCAATGGATGAATGTATGAAAGACGTCCAAAAACATGGAGTTTGTCCAGATTTTTGGCAAAAGGATGTAGGAAGCCCAAGCCAGCAAAAAAGCCGGCAGGGGGAATCGAGCCTGGGACCCCTGTTTTGCGACACCGGCTCCCCGAAGACTACGTTTAGTGGAACGTCATCAAATTGCCGCGCGGTACGCGGGGGAGGGGGGGGGGGGGGTGGCGACCGAAAAACCATGCGTATTTGACGTGTCCCGGGGGGGGACTAAGGGGGGGGTTATCCTCTATCCTCTCTCAGGTATCCAATAGTCCTCTCTTGGGTATCCGACACGCCGAGCAATGTCGGCGGATATAGGGCGGGTCATGACAGCTTACACTGCTTCAGCGCAGTATAGTTGCGGGCAATCGCAGCAAGCCCAGGAGAGCAAAGTAGCCTTGGTGCAGGACCTTTCGAGGTGACTGACTTCAGAACTTCGTGCATCAAGTTGACGTACAAAGCAGAGCAATCAAGTCGCTAATGTGCAAGCCGGTCATTGCGAAAAGATGCAGGCCTTTGAAGTGAGCAGTGCAGAGAGCGAAGATGAGGCGAGCAATCAGTCCGGTTTTGCAAGGAAACCTTGAATGAGTGACGTGTAGTGCTGTAGTTTGTGGCACTTGAATGCAGGTAGTGCGGAGCTTGCACTCATCACCGGAGGCCAGCATCGCTGTGAAGAATATGAATAGTATAGAGAACTTGCTAAAGGTCCGCTAAGATTCGTAGGTCTTGCGCTTTGGAGGTGCCCGCGCAGCCTATGACATGGGGGGATGTGTGACCCATGTGCAGGATCTTGAAATGATCACACACGCGCACAACAAGCCTATATCTTGGGGCTCTCAAAAGGGTCTGCGGCTCATTGCTCGGATAGCATTTGGACTGTTTGCTATTTGAGACGCGATTCTCGTGGCCTGACCTTCCTGAATGAACGGAGGTTGAACCATGAGACCAAATGAAAGAGGCATGGCTTGTAGTGCCATCATAATTTGTCATGATGACCAGAGACATGCGGCCACGATCCTTGAAAGGCGCTATGCGCTTTGGTTCATGTTGGCTTTGGGACGTTTGCCTTTAATTGACTTGCACGGCCTGTTTGTACAAATGTTGCAGCAATTCGCTTACTTGCTTAAGCAATATGTTTGGTGCAGTACGGGTTGCTTGAGGCTGAGAAGATTGATTCAGGCTGAGAAGATGTTGACACAATTAACTCTTGTGTATTTGTCATGACCATCAGACACAGAACAATGCAAACATACGTTTCCGCCTTAGCCTCGGCAACTCCCAGCTGCAATTTAAATCTATTTGAACTCACCGGGTTGTGAGCTCAAAAAGAGAGAGAGAGAGAGAGAGAGAAGGAGAGAGTTCTGTGTGTGTGTGTGTTGTTCTGTATGTGTGGGTTTTTCTTTGTGAGTTGTTTTTTTCTCCGAATTTCTATGTCTCAGAAGACAGTTGTGCGCACATTGAGCCTGGATGTCTCCTGCGTAGTCTTGGCTCACAGTTTTGTTTTCAGTCTGCAGGCCGCGGCCAGAAGCTTGGTACAGGCAGTGCTTTGCAATGGACCGATCCTTGTGTCACATGCCCAATGATGTCGCATGACCGAGGCATCGGCAACAAGCATGGCTGTGCAGAGTAGGCAAGATTGACACAATGGAAGTTCTGTGAGCAACATGTGAAGTCTCAGTCAGCGGCACAGAAGAGTTGACACAAGTCTGGCTTTGAAAGTCCTTTGGTGCAATGCATTCATTGGTTTGCAGGGCACTGGCAGCGGTACTCCTAGGCTGGGATCCAAATGTTGCTGAGCGAATAGCGTTGCCTTTGTGGTTTGGAGGTGCGGTGGCCCTGTGGGGTCGCCAAGCCTTTGTGGCCATGGAGAAAGCCACGGCCGGGATGAGCAGTGACACATTGGAGCATGGACTGTACGTAGAGCGCTGGCTGTTGGGAGGCTTGAAGAGTACTTAACTCCATTCCTGACTGATGATTGCTTCAAGTTCGAAACAACAAACGGAAGTGCCTCGCTGAGTTTAGATTCTTGACCCTGTAGTCTTGGCTGGCATCATCAATGCCCGCCATTGGCACTCTTGGATTCACAGCCGATGCAGAAAGCGACATCCAGTGCTTCTTGCCCACTTTACCACGGCCTTATTCACGGGATAAGCAAGATGCCGCGCAGGTGGCTGTCGCGCCGAGCCTCCGCTCATCTGCCTCCTCCTCTGCGCCTGAGTGTGGGGCTTTGGACAGGGGAGGTTTGGCTGCGTTGCGGGGGAACATCTTGTTGATTTTAAGCCACTGCCAACTGCAATGAGGGGGTAGCAGTTCAATGCCTGCGCATTTCGATGGTGAAGGGAGGTTGGAACATGCTCAGGCATGCGAATTGTGTCGCGAGAAAGCTTGAAGCTACGCACCGCCCAAGGCAGACAAACACCGGCTTTGCCTCAGCTGCAGCAGTTGATTTGCGCTCAGTCTAAGATGAATTGTGCAGATTGAATTGATGACCGATGTCAGAGAAACCAAAGGGCAAAGTTGTGAAGCTAGCAGCTACTTCCTTCAACCTCTTCGCTGTCAAAGGCCGGCGTGTGCATGGTTGCAGCTGCTGGGTATGCCTCTCAGGAATACGGCAGCACATATTGGGGAATAATCTTGAGTGCCAAGACCCAATTCGATCCCTGATGTTTTGACGTCGAATCTCATGTTGGGCGCATTGGACTTCGATCGTGCTCCAGGCTGCGGGCCCAGAGGCGCATCTCCGGTGTCCCGCGGCAGTTCTTTGGTGGAGGACGAGATCCCTCCCCCGAAGATGTGACGACCAAGGCTTGCCTTGGCTGCAATGAGAGCCGGAATCCCATTGATGGCTATTCATGATGATAAGTTTGGCCATTTGATCAATCTGATTCCCCTGTCGACTGATTGAGCGGCAGAGAAACAACATACTTTAGAGCCTCCGGCTCAGTCCGCCGACATTGACCTGTTCGACGCAGAAAGTTCGTGGACCATGAAAAGTTGGTTCCCTGCTTTTCAGGTATTGCCACAACAGTTACGTGGCACGAAGGGCATGCATGGGTCAGCCTTGGCGTACGATCGGAGCACCTGTGGCCACGGCCCGGGGTATAGCTTGCGTCCGCGGCCACAGCCCGGAGCCGGCCACGGCCGGGACCAACAGGACGAGCGCGCCAAACAAATCTTGCAGCAGCGGGCACGGCCAAGCGCGCCAGGCATAGCTGCTCGGGAGGCACGCACAGCGGGCTTCGTGTCTGTGGCCACGGCCCGGACCGAAGCGCGCCAAGGGATTCTTGCATCTGCGGCCACGGCCCGGAGCAAGCGCGCCAGGTTCCGTAGCTGCTCGGGAGGCACGCGGCGCGGGTTTCGTGTCTGTGGCCACGGCCCGGACCGAAGCAGGACGTAAGGGATTCTTGCGTCCGCGGCCACGGCCCGGAGCAAGCGCGCAAGGCTCCGTAGCTGCTCGGGAGGCACGCGGCGCGGGTTGTGTGTCTGTGGCCACGGCCCGGACCGAAGCAGGACGTGCGCGCCAAGGGATCCTTGCGTCCGCGGCCACGGCCCGGAGCAAGCGCGCAAGGCTCCGTAGCTGCTCCGGAGGCACGCAGAGCGGGTTTCGTGTCCGTGGCCACGGCCCGGACCGAAGCAGGACGTGCGCGCCAAGTGTTTCTTGCATCTGCGGCCATGTTCACGGCGTCGGCGCCGGGTGTGCGATGCGCCAAGTTAGTCGCGCGGCTCGCGCGAGCGGCCGCACGGGTCGATCCGTGCAGGTATGTCAGTCTGGACAAGGGGGGCTTGCGCTTGCTCTTCGCTCCAACGCGTCGAGGCTGCAGCGAAGGAGAAAAAGCTCCGAACAGGACCTTGCAAGGAGAGACAGGACAGCCGCCGCGCACAAGTCAGGGCTGTCTGGGATGACCTGCTAGCGAAAATCAGAGACATGTGCAACAGCTTGGAGTCAGCGAGGAGGAGTTGGACTGTGCTGACCAAGGGCTCAGCAGGAGCGCTCACGCGATCTGAAGCTGCGTCGCACTGCGTCTGTCCAGAGTCCATTCCATCGTTCGCGGACCTTGAGGCAGCCTGGGCTCGTGTGGAGAGCCGCCTGGACACGGCGCCAAGGGGCAGCGCGGATGCAAGCTGGGCTGCTTGTGTACAGTTGCGACGTGCCGTTTTTTTTCCTGTTTTTTTTTAGCCTTGTAGCAAGCCGGTGCAGTCTCTGAACTTGCAGGTTGACGCTTGCTCGGCAGAAAGTGGGGAGGTAGGGTGGGGGCGGCAAGAGCAGAATGCGAGGAGGGTAGCTGTTGTTGAAACATGTCTGACAAGGAATTTGCATCCGGGGCACGTTAGCTCAAGCCCGGCGGCGTGAGGAAGGGTGCAGCCCCTTCAAAGATGTCCCTGGGATGGAACATGGACGCGGACGTGCTGGCAGAGCTACACGCGCTAGGGCTCGAGGTTGGGGAAGGGTCCTCGCACGGGGAGAACAATTGCCTTGTGGACAGCATGCTGCAATGTCTAGCTGCAGCTGATGTGCTTCCAGAAGAAGTACTGCTTTGCGCGGAGACGCGGCAAGCAATGTGTGCGGCGGCACGAGCGAGACTGGTGGCGCAGGCGGACGTCAGGCTGCGCCCACAGCGGCTGGATGCGTGCGGCGTGCGGGACAGTGGCGCGACTGCAGCGGAGCACGAGTGTGCGTACCTGCAGCATCATCTGCACGCAGAGCCCGTGCTGCGGAGCATCATGGCGGACTGTGGCAAGGTGGAGTGGCCGGACATAGAGCTCACGGTGTATGCAGCGGGGGACGCCGTACACCGGTGCCCAGACCGAGTCCTGTTGGCAGGTGCTGGACAGCCTGCAGAGAAGCTCCGGCTAAGTTTGTTCAGTCGCACGGATGCAGACGGCAACGGGTGGCACTATGACCCGCTCTTTGAAGGCAGAGTCAGTGCAGAGCTGGATGTCGCGGAGGAGGCGGCCCCTACGTTCGAGCACAAAGAAGCTGCAGGAGGCGAAGCAGGAGAGGACGAGGCGGTCGTCAGCCTGGCACTCATGGGCGTGCGCAGGGACAGTGGAGACCAAAGGCAGGCGCTGGAGGAAGCTGTGGAGCACACCGTCGCTGGGAGGATGATCTCCATGTCGGAATTTGCGGGCAGGCACCGCGGGCGCATCGTTTGCGCGTTTCGCGGGTGTGAGTGCACATGTGCCACGGCGGACGTGCTGGATGCGCACCTGCGGGAAGTGCATGCGGGCGACTTGGCGGCGGCTGTTGCGGCTCGGTCGCGCTTGAAGGGGGTCAGCAGCGAGGCGCACCTGGCGGTGTACCGGCTGTGCCTGCAGGAGCTGGCGCGCAGGTCGCCCCCACAGGCGAGCGCAAGCCAGGATCGCGCCTGCTTGCGCAGCTACTGCGATCAAGTGCGCACGGCCCGGACGCTCATGTGCTTTGTGTGCGCGTGCCGATTTGCGGGCGTGGAAGAGGAGGCGGATCAGGACATCCAGCGGTACCGCGCGGCGGACATGCGCGGTTTGCTGGAACTGCTCTCGTTCACGACGTACATGGAGAAGTATGGCAATCTTTGGCCGAGCGGGCCGGACTTGCGCGGCAACGAGGCTGCTTTCCGTGAGTGGCTCAGAGGGTTCGAGGGCACGCTTCTGTTGTGCTGTCCGGAGGATGTAGATTGCGCAGCGCACGATGTGCGGATGGGTGCGGGAGAGCTCTGCCCGGCGTGCAGCATCCCGATTTGCTCTGTGTGTGTCCAAGACTGGCGCGCGTCGAGGGGCTCGCTTCCAGCTGCAGCGTTGTCCAACGACCTGTGGACGGGGTACTTGCCTGTGGAGATCTACACCCAGGCGGCCACGGTGTGCGAACTGATTGCGGCCTCGCCGTGCCTCACCGGCATGTTTTGTTTCTCCCTAGAGTACCACCGTGCAAGCAGCGTCTACGACGCAACGGCGTACATGCCTCGCCACCGGCTCGGGGCGCGCGGCAATGTGACGTCGTATCCACTGCCCTGGCTCGACCTCTTAGCGCAGCTCGGGAGCATGGAAGCTGGCAACAGTGTAGCGCTGCCGAGGACTGGCGTGGAGCTCGCGGAGACGGTGCAAGTCTTACTGCGGACAGGTGGTGGGCTAGGGGAGGCGGACGCAGGGAGATTCTTGCATCAGGCACGGGTTCGGCGGGCCGTTGTGCTGGCCTTGATCCGTGGAGCTGTGGCGCGGAAGCACACTGCGTATGCAAACGTGGACTTGGAAGCGGCCATGACTCGGGCTGCAGGTCTGCCGGAGGATGGGGTGCCTCCAGAAATCGTGCGGCTGCTGGACCCGGATCGGAACATCAGTCGCCTGCGTCCGCAGAAAGCGGCAACGCCCGCCGATGGGTGTCACCTGGAAGCGGAAGACGCGGCGCGGCAGCTGGCAGATGTGCGCCCCCACGCAGTGTTGCTTGAAAACAGCAGCGCGTTGGAGGAGGATGCCGTCGCGCAGGACATTGCGGCCTGGCGACATTTTGACACGCAGCTTCGATGGGGGACAGAGCCGCCCGCTGCAGCGGTGACTATAACCGCGGGGTCACAGCTGGTCGATCAGTTCAAGCCGCTGTATTTCGGTGTCGCGTTTGCGTTTTGCTTCAGTTACT
Organism: Effrenium voratum; assembly: GCA_963377175.1. Taxonomy (NCBI): domain Eukaryota; class Dinophyceae; order Suessiales; family Symbiodiniaceae; genus Effrenium; species Effrenium voratum. Next base: position 14,935 of record CAUJNA010000727.1, on the reverse strand, counting down.
GCATAGGCTTGCCCGACTTGGTGCATCACGGTACAACGACGCGGTACAGGCGGGAAGCGTCGGCGCCAATCATCGACTTCCCGCGCTGGGCTCGCGCTGTGAGTCGACGCGCAGAAAGCCAATTTGCGCGCGACTGGCTGCTACTGTTTGCGCTGTGGAACTACAGTTTTCGCGTGCAAGTGAACTCGAGCCGTGGACTGGTTGCGTACGTGCCTCGTGGGCTGCCCAGTCTCACAAGTGAGGAGCTGACAGAGGGCGCCGTCGCACTGTGCAAGGCCTTGCATGGTCAGTACCGTGCAGGGCCGGACGCGCCGTTGCAGCCGGTCGCTGGGGACGTATCGAAGCTGCACATGGTGCCGGAGCTACCTCGCGCCGCGCGCATTCTGCTGCAAAACGTGCAGCACGTATCAGCGAAGATTCCAGGCACCGTCGAGGTGAGGAAGCTCATGCGACACGAGACGCACGCGTACCGGATCATTTACGGGGAGCCAATCTTCGTAACAATCAGTCCGAACGAGCGGGACAACTTGCTGAGTGTGCGACTGTTTCGTTGTCGAAAGAGCGACCCTGTCGTGGAAGCGGACGAGGACGCGCGGCAGTGGGGCGGAGAACGCCAGCCCGTGCTGGGCACAGCTGTGACAGAGGCAACGGCAGGCTTGCTCCCTGCCTTTGAAGCACGGCGTCACCTGGCGGCGGCGGACCCGCTGTCAGTGGTGGAGGCCTTTCACTTGCAACTGCGGCTGTGTCTGCGACACTTGTTTGGCATCAACATCTGCAAGAACTGCCCGCGATGCAACTGCATGTCCGAAGACGGCAGCGTCGCATCCTTGCGCCTTGGAATTTTTGGGCGAGTGACAGCGGTGTATGCGGCGCTGGAACACCAGAAAGCCGGCGGCTTGCACGCGCACATGCAAGTCTTCGTGGAGAATCTTCACCAAGTCACGCCCTTGCACGAAATCTGGAACCGGCTGGAGAAGGAAGCCAGCGCGCCGATGGTGCAGCGATATCTGGCGTTCAAGGCACACGTGTGCAAAGAAACCTACGACGACCTGGCCACGCAGCAGCAGCGTGCGCACGAGGTCGAGGCAGCATGGCCTGAGCATGCCCGCAACCCGGCACTCGTGTCCATGCCGACGTATCTGCTGGATGGCGACGCGAGCGACGCGTCTTGGGCTGAAGCGTTCCGGGCCGACGTGCAAAGGATTCAGGAGCTGAAGCAACATCACGTACACCCCTTTGATGGAGAGGGTCGTCGGCAACTTCTACGGCACTGTCAAAGCAGACAGGATCGAACAGTGTGTAAGGGGCGCTTTCCACGCGTGCAGGAAATCTGTAGCGAGGCGGTGGTGCTTTGTCCCGGCTTGGCTCGGGCATTCAATCTGCCGTTCCAAGGCCGTAGAAATTTAGTAGGTGCTCTCGTGGGGCCGCGCAATAATGAATGGGTGAACGGCACCCATCCGGCACTGACCGCTGCGCTGCGGGCGAACACGGACGTCCAGCTTCCGTATCGACTCCCGCCTTGCAAGGAAACCCACAGCAGCCTGTGCGATGAGGCCAGCTGCCTGGACGGGGTAGATCTGCAAAGCGTCATAACCGCCGCGCAGCACGCGCAGAACGCACAGTGTGGATACGCTGGGGACTACGGCAGCAAGCGACAGGTGGTAGCGCTGCACGAGGTGAACGAGTGGATGCGCGGCCAGAGAGCGCTGGGTGAGGAGTTGGCCGGAAAGGCGCGCAGTTATCAGGGCGCGCGGCACTTACGGCGGTTCCTGTCGGACGCGTATGGGCGGGGAATTGTGCGCAGCGCGCCGGAAGTGGTGAACCTGCTAACGCGGCAGGACAGCAACGTAGTGACTGCTGCGGAAGCGCTGCAAACGGCTCCGACAGAGAGCTTTCCAGGACGCGTCTTTCTGGAGTGCGTCGAGGGTCCGGCGCAAGGGGGGCCGGCAGAGCGGCCGCAACGGCAGTACCTGCAAGTAGACTGGCGATCTCGGCGACACCGCTCGCTGACACTGCGGCGCATGGACATCCTCTACGGCTGTCGCGGGACGCAGTGGGGCGTGCGAGACCTGTCCGCATACGAGTGGGTGCGCTACTGGAGAGTGGAGCTGGCTCGCTACCGCGCGCCGGCGGAAGGCGTCGCGAAGGGGCAAACAGTGTTGCACGCAGATCTGACGGCGAGCGGGCACGCAAAGTCGGAGGGCCTCGAGGCAGGTGTGGACTACCGTGTGCGGGAAGGCGGCGGCGAAGATTGGGTGCCTTTCCCGGACTTGCCAGAGACTGAGCGCTTTCGTCATCAGTGGGTCATGGTCCGTCGGACGCGTCCGGTGGTTCCCGTGTTTTCCGGAGCCCCCTTGCCAAAAGTGAGCAGCTCCGAAAGAACGTGCATGCTACTCATGGCGTACTTTCATCCTTGGACTTTGCTGGAGCACTGCGCTGCAGAGGGCTGCCCCCTGGCGTCGCAGCTGCGGGGCAGTGCCGCTTCCTGGGCGACAGCGTTTGCCAACTGGCAGCGTCGCGGGGCCAGCAGTGTGGAGCAGCAGCGGTACGTGCAGAACTTCCTGAATGTCACACGTTCGCGCCCCGGTGGGAGCGCGGTCGACTCGGACGAAGTTGAGTCCTTTAGCGACGAGGAAGTCACGCTCACCCAACAGGAACTACCGGTCGCGTTGGAGACACATGTGAGCGGCAGAGCTGCGGCACCTGGTGCGACGAGTGGCGCTGAGAAAGTGTCGCACTGGACAAATTCGACGAACGCCATGGCCCGCGCGCAGCAAGTGTGGGGTGGTGAGACACAGCGCGGCCGAACAGAGCGGAGGGGAGAGCAGGGGGGACCCGAGGCTTTGCGTGCAGCCGAGCAGCAGCTGGAGGCAGCAAAGAAGAGCAAGCGGCCGGCGGCGTGGGAGGCAGAGGGCGGCGGAAGAGCATGCCCAAGGGCGGGAGATGTGCGAGTGCACCCGCTGCCGTTTCAGGAGGATCTGGAAGCATGGCTGGGCCAGCAAGAAGGCCTAGCGGCGGAACAGCACGAGTTTCTACGCGTAGTGGTGGAGCAGTTGTGCAAAGGACTGCCCCGAAAGCAGCGCGTCCGCGGGAAGCAGCCTATCCGAGGCTGTCCGGGAGAGCCTCTTCGGTGGCTGTTGCACGGCAGGCCAGGGGTCGGGAAATCGTTCGTGCTGGGAAAGCTCCGCGAGCTCTTCGAAATGGTCATGGGCTGGCAGGCCGGCGTCCAGTTTGCGTTCGTAGCCTTGCAAGTGAGCAACGCGGCGCAGCACGAAGGGCAAACCTGCCACAGCTTTTTTGGGCTGAACAAGTTCGGGCAACCTGTGGAGTTGGGTCCGGGAGCTCTGCAAGAGAAGCAGCGCAGCTTCCAGCGCCTCGAGTGGGTCGTTGTGGACGAGGTCTCCATGCTGTCAGCATCGTTTCTGGCGGTCATGGAGAGGCAGGCGCGGACACTGCGACCAGAGCGCGGCTCCTCGAAGCTGACAAGCGACAACAGCGAGCGACCGTGGGGCGGCCTGAGCATGGTTCTGGCAGGGGATTTTCATCAACTCGACCCGCCGGACAACGGGCGAAGCTTGTGCAGCATACCTGACTTCGAGCGCATGCAGCGACCGTGCGCAGCAACGGCTGAGTTCGGCCAGGCCTTGATCTGGGACAAGGGTGACGGGTATGGCCTGCACGGCGTCACGGAGATGCAGACGCCGCAGCGGTGCCGCGATGCCTGGTGGCTGGACTTGCTAGAGCAGTGCCGCTTCGGGCGCCTCTCGGAGGAGAACCACAAGTTCTTGCACGGGCTGCCGACAGACGTCCCAGGCAGTTTCGTGAACGGGCAAGTGCTGTGTGGGAAGAGGGAGTGCGCCGCGTTATGCGGCACGGCCTGCCTGGAGCAGGAGTGCACGGCGTGCCAGCTGGAGAGAAAGCGGCGGCGCCTGGTGGCAAGCGGCCCCACGGACGGTCGCTTCGCAGGCAAGTTCAAAGATGCTCCCCTGATCGTCGCCAATAATGATGTCAAATACGAGGCAAACAAGATTCGTGCGCAGGACTACGCAAGGCAGACAGATCAGGCGGTGAGATGGTGCGCAGCGCAAGACAGGGCAGACTGCGCGGCCCTTGCGACAGACCCAGACCTGCGCAAGCGCAAGCTGGCTTGGCTTACATACCACGATCGCAAGACAGGGAGCCTTCCTGGCATGCTGCCGCTAGTGCAGGGGCTGCCCGTCAGCTTGTGCGATCACATCGACAGACCAAAGAAGCTGTGGCGTGGAGCCGTGGGCAAGGTGGTTTCCTGGACTGTGGAAGGTGACGAGAGCGAGGCAGCCGTTTTGTCCAAGCCGGCGGCGGCGGTGGTTGTCGAGTTTCCGGACGCGTCGTGGCAAGTCTGTCCAGACTTGGCCGTGGGGCAGTACCCGCTGGGCCCGCAAACCGTCCGGTGGTCGGTCGACACGGCAGCGCCAGGAAGGAAGCCGGTGCTATGGGTGCGGAGATCGCAGATACCCCTCCGCCCGGCTTTGGCGCTCACTGCGCACGGTGCGCTTGGACTGACGCTGGAGAAAGCTATCGTCGACCTACAGCTGAGCGCGGAGATGTCCAGCGTAGGGAGCTACGTCGCGCTGTCGCGGGTACGCCGCGCGGAGGACGTCCTGATTTTTCGGCCGTTTGCGCGCGGTCTGCTCGCGCGCGGCCCTGCGCCGGGCCCTGTTGTGTTGCTGAAGTGGCTGTCAGGAGAACCAGTCGACTGGTCCGTGCTAGACACGACAGACGGCGGAACGAAGGAGTGCAGCCGGTGCGGAAGAAAGAGGCCGAGCGCCAGCTTCGCCGCGCCGGACGGCAACGCGGCAACCAGCGCAGCCAGCGCAGCCGTTTGCCAAGTCTGTCGTCGCGGCGAGAAGACATGTGTCGCCTGTCATGTCCGCAAGGAGAAAGCAGACTTTAGCGCACAGCGAGGCGCGGGTCGAGACATATGCAACCTTTGCTGGGCGCTCAAGGCAGAATGCAGCTTGTGCCTGACCTGGTGTCCGCGACAAGATTTCCCCACAGACAACGCAGCAGGCCGCGCAGACACCGGCCGAGGCAGGACCAAAAGGCAGATCTGCAAGAGCTGTCAGGCACCAGATTGCTGGTGTGTCGGCTGCGAGCGCAAGCTGGGAAAAGGCGCGTTCACGCACGCGCAGCTGGCGAGAGACGCGGGTGCCCGGAAGTGTCGGGCTTGCGCCGGCGCCGGCGAGACACAAGACCGGCGCTGCGCGAGCTGCAGCCGAATGCTGGCAAAAGGCGCGTTCAGCGCAACACAGCTGGCAAAACCAGCGAACGAGCGCAAGTGTCACACGTGCGCCGAGCAGGCAACCGGCGCCGGCGAGAGACAAGACTGGCGCTGCGCAGGCTGCGACCGACAGCTGGAGAAAGGCGCGTTTAGCGCAACACAGCTGGCGAAGCCAGCCAGCGAGCGCAAGTGTCACACATGCGCCGAGCGGGCAGCCGCTGCCGGCGAGAGACAAGACTGGCGCTGCGCAGGCTGCGACCGACAGCTGGGGAAAGGCGCGTTCAGCGCAACACAGCTGGCAAAGCCAGCGAGCGTGCGCAAGTGTCGCGCGTGCGCCGAGCGGGCAAGCAAGGGCGACGGCAGGTGTGTATGCGCGCTGTGCGGCGTAGAAACCGCGGCGGTGGCGTTTTCGCGGAAGCAGCGCAGGGAGCCTGCTTCGCTGCGAAAGTGTCGCGCCTGCTGCGGCGAGCCGGCAGAAGAGACGCCCGTGGCAGACGTCTTGCAAGAAACGGCGGAGCCGACGGCAACGCGACGCGGCCCGGAAGACGCAGGAACGTCGAGCAGTTTCGGTGGCTCGAGTGTGCAGGCACGGGCGCCCCTGGCGGCAGAGCTGCAGGCGGAAAGATGCGACCCGGAGGCTGCGAGCGCCGGCGGGGCCGACGCGCTACCGGCGGCTGAGTCCGAAGCAGACAGATTTGACGGAATCTTGTGCGCAGGCTGCGGTATGCAGCGGGCGCTGTGCGAGTTTGCTCGAGCCGAGCTCGCGAAGCCGACAAAGCGACGGCAATGCATGCAATGCAAGCCGGTGGTTCGGCGCCTGGCAGGGCATAGGACGTGCAAGCGGTGCGGGAGGTGCAAACCGCAGGCGGATATGGCGCGGGAGCGTCCGCCTGTGTGCAGGCCGTGTTGGAGTAGCACTGCGGACGCGTGACCGCGCGGCAAGCGGGCGGTTGAAGCCGGGGCGCCGGGAAGCGCGCGGAGCGAAGCGGGAGGGCGCGGCAGGACTGGTGCTGGGGGGCTTGAGAGAGCCCTCCTGGGGCGTCATTTTTTGTGCAGGGTTTCAGGGAAAGTTGCGGCGCAGCATCTGCAGTGTAGCAAGGACAAAGACGACCGGCAATTGCACGGTCAGAAAGCAAAGGACGGGAGCAGGCCTGGGTGGGCGGCAGGACTGAGATGCGCTAGTGGCCCGTGTAGGAGGGCAAGACTTGAAACAAGTTGCAGGCAGGCTTGGATCTGGAGCGAGGCATGGAGAAGTGTCAAGTTCAAGGCATGGGAGGAGTCTCAGGTTGTCTTGAACGACCGTGAAGTTTGGTTTGCACGGCTGGGTTCGACGGTCTCCCGGAGGCTTGCGCCAGACCAAGAAGAGCGGCGGGCAACGCGCCAGCCAGCAAGCAGAACGCCCAAGGGACGCTCGGCGGCAGCACCTTGAGAGAGCGCTCAGCAAGTCACATCAGACCCCCAAGGCTTCCATGCAATCCAAAATGTGGCTTGTCTCACTACCTTTGAACGCCCCCGCACAGGGAAGTGCAACAGCAGCCCGTCAGACGCGTTGTGTCAGTTTTAAAGTTAGGTGGTGAAAGTAGATGGATGAGACATCGTTGACTTAACCACGTGGAGGGACATGCGGGGCCTTCCTAAGTCCCGCGGCTCGCGAGTTCAGATCTCCATTTGTCAGGAGAAGTTTGTACCCAATGCCACCTCCCCACACACACCTGAGAGACGACTCAGCAAAGTGACGGACGGCTAGCGCGTGTCCAAGCTGGAAAAAGGGATGCCGGCTTGGGTAGCAACTACCCTTCGTAAATACCGTGCCCAAGGATTTACCCTACGTATCGAATGGGCCTGTGTTCGCTCTGTGTCAGGTTCTTCTTCTTCTTGGAGGATGTTCTTGGCGCCTGGGTTTGCTCAAAATCGGGGACCCTACAGATAATTGGTTTCCTTAAAACCATCCAAAAAGGGGTCCGATTCCTATTTTGAGAAGCCCTGACCTAACTACTCAACTTGCGTAGGAATGTCCAGTTGGGTCCTCGGCACCTGATTCCGAACAGGCGATGTGTTGGGGCAAGACTGGCCAAGGGCGGGGGGGCCCGTTGAGGGAGCGACCCGTTATTTCCATGCATTTATCGTGAAATTATCGGGCAACACGGTAGTTGTCAACGTTTCGCACAAGGGATGTCAAAAAACACGGAGTATTTTCAAGGCTGTCAGCAAAAGGAAGCGCGCAACCCGAGCCGGCAGAGAGGCGGCAGGGGGATTCAAGCCTGGGACCTCTCTCTGCATTGCAGCGTCAGACGGCAGGGGGAAGCGAGCCTGGGACCCTTATTTTGCGACGTTTAGTGGAACGTCATCAAACTGCCGCGCGGTGCTTGGGGGGGGGGGGTCCGGTCCTGTCCCCTCCATGCCGTTCAACCCCCCCTTCATGTCCCTGACAGTTTCTCCGGTATGCCCGCTTCATTGTCCATGTATGTCTCGTTCTTTCGTCGCAAGTCATTTCCCTACATCCCCCGTCGTGCCGATTGGTTTCCTTGTGAGACTCTGCCTGCAATCCCATGTTTTCATTTCTGTCCCTTGCATGTCCCTTTCAGTTCCCTTTTGTTTCCCTGTCATGTCCCGCTGCTTTCCTGTCATGTCAACTTCCTATTTCCTCCCCCCTATTTCCTTGCACTTCCTTGCATTTCCCCTTTGCTCCCCAATATTCCTCGCAAAAAAGCACGGTTTTTCCAGCGTTTTCGTAATCAGGACGTCAAAAAAACACAGAATTTTTCCAGATTTTCGGCAAAGGGAGGCAGGAACCCCAAACCAGCAAAGAGCCGGCAGGGGGAATCGAGCCTGGGACCCCTGTCTTGTGACACCGGCTCCCCGAAGACTACGTTTAGTGGAACGTCATCAAATTGCCGCGCGGTCCTTGGGGGGGGGGGGGGGGGCCCCCCCCCCCCCCCCCTCCCCCCCCCCCAGTATCAGACGTCGGGTGGGGGGGGGGTAAGGGGGGGGGGTTATCCTCTATCCTCTCTTAGGTGTCCGACACGCCGAGCAATGTCGGCGGATTTCTCCGTGCGAACAAATCACTTGCCTAAGTGACCAATTATATGCCAGGAAAAGCTTTGGAACCAATGTGGGCGAGGGCCAAAATGGTCCGAAGCTCGAAGCATTCAGGACCTTCACAGAGGGATGGTGCCAGGCATGACTCCAGCCACAAGAGAGACCAGGCCACATTTGCCCACAGGGCGATGGGGACATGGGAAAAAAGGCCTCAGCAGGGATCAGATGCCGAAGAAGCAGCGGCAGCAGCGCAAGGGAAAAGCTTGTCCATAGCCATTTTTGCAAGCCTTGGCTTTCCTCCTGACAATGGCCACTCTAGAGGGGCCGCGGACTGCTGAGACTCGACCTCTGGTGCGCCGGCCTCCCTTATCTCGGCTGTCTGGAGCCCTTCTGGCTGGGCCCTGGGGCTTGGCGGGCGCCGCGCCTGTGGCCTGTTACGCGGTTTACCTCTTGCTCTTGCCGGCCAGGCCGTGCTCCCGACACCGCCCACAGAGGCTGCCCAACAAGCTGCGGCCTTCCTGGCAACGACAGTCCTTGAGGCGGACAGCCAATCGGGGCAACGCGTATGGAGCTCTCACAGCGCTACGTGCCGGCGCTTGGACGACCGTTACGCCGGCGCTCGGAGCGGCGCAGTCAGCCCCTAAGTTGCTGGAGGCCCACGCCTTGGATGTCTGCAACCAACGAATCCTGTCCCACGCCTGCGCTGCTCTGACCCCCTGGCTTTCCGTTTGAAGGGGTGGCCGTAGCCCGAGCGCGGGCACCGGCCCCAGACCTTCCGGCCGTCGTCCCGACCACCGAGTAGCTCTTCTTTCTGTTCACGAAGACGATGTCCTCGCACCAAAGAACGGCTTGACACTAATCACAGTGGGCCCACAAGCTTTGGCGGGTCGTTATGTCCACCCAGACCATGTAAGTATGTTCGGAAGGAAAGTCTTCTAACTGGATGTCATCAATTTCAGTCGGAGCTGCTTGATGCTGCCCACTTTCGGATGCTCCGCAGTGATTTGACACGGGTGCCTGCAGAGCAGGCTTTTGCAGAGCATGCTTGCGCTGGACAGTCAGCTTGCAGCGAGCTTGCCCTGCTGCACCTCGTTACACTATAGCCGTCGCACGCCATGTCGCAGACCCAACCCAGCCCCATCCCCTTTTTCGCCGTCGCTTGGCTTGCGTTGAGTCGTGGCGGCTTTCAAGTTGGAGCTGCGGAGGCGCGCTTTGCGTACTGCACTTTGCTATGCCTCGCTACACACCTCCGTGCGTAGTAGCCCTCACATACCGCATTACGTAGCCGTTGCGTACCCCGTTGCAGACCCAACCAGCGCCCTGGCCAGCGACCCCCTTTGTTGCCATTGCTTGGCTTGCGCTGAACAGTTGCAAACTTGAAACTGGAGTTGCGGAGGTGCTCTTTGCGTGCTGCACTTGCCCGGAACAGCTGCAACTTTTGAGCTGGAGCTGCGGCTCTGTTGTTCTGTGATACTTGTCAAGCCGCGCTTTCCCCGTGACACACCTTTGTAGCAAGGGCCGCCTCCGTAAGAAGATTCGCGGCGCGTCGCGTGTTGCATGCCCCCAGTAAGTTCATAGCTTGACAAGTTTCCAATGGCTCCCACGCGGCCAGTCAGGGCAAAGAACGATTTCGACTGAAACACGTAACTTCCTTCAGCGGAAACTGCGATTCGCTGGGAAGGGTTGGGCTCAGGTTTGCGTTATCCCCTTCTCAGGGTGGATAGCAACTCGGAAGATTGACACTGAGATGACAACGTAGCATGGGGCGTTGAGCTATCTGCAGTTTTTCAACTGACCAGTCCCGCGCTCTGTAAATACGCGCGATTTTCTTCTGGATTGCTGATTGTATTGGGGCAATGGGGCGGTGTTTGCAAGAGGGGGAAGAAGTCATGTCATGTCATAGCGCGTGCAATTTTTGTGCATATTGCGCTGAAGAAAGAGCAGGTCTATTTCGACATTGTAATTGGTGGTGAGCCTGCTGGCCGCATTGTTTTCGGGCTGTACGGCCGACAGCTTAGAGTTGCGGGTTTTGCAATTTTGTGAGCCGTCAGCAGCCACAGAGCTGCACGCCATGCAACACCATGCAGCGCCATGCAATTCTAACGTCTACGCCTGGCAGCGCTGTTGAGGCAACGTTGTGCCGAAGACAACCGAGAACTTCCGTCAGCTTTGCCTGAAAGGTCCTGGCGAGGGATATGGAGGCCGAGAGTTGTCACACTTAAATGTCGGAAACGTCCCTGGATTTCCAAAATCTGCGCCGGTCAGATTTTGACCACCTGCCGGCGGGGGGGGTAGGGCGTGCCAGAATTACTTTTGCAATCCACAGGGACACTTGAAGCAGCCATTGCCAGCAGTTTGCTTGCAGGGATTGCACGTATATGCGGAAGGCTGCCCATTCCACCGAGTTATCCCTGGTTTCATGTGCCAGGCGCGGCCAGTGTTTACTGATGCCCACATTCATGCATTCCTTCATTCATTCGCTGCGCTTGGATTGCGCTGCGCCAGGGCGGCGACTTCACGAACATGAATGGAACTGGTGGCCGAAGCATCTATGGCGCCATGCCCAGCTCAAACAGATCCACAGAAAGCCGGGAAAACGCAGCTAGCCAACGCTGGTCATACTTCATCGCCTCCGGCTCACATCGCCGACTTGACAGTTCTACTCAGCTGTGTGTGTGTGTGTTTGCACATGCTGCCGAGCAACCAAGCTTTCTGGCGGTGATCACCATTTTTGTGTAAATGGACCCTCCAGGGACCATTAGACTTAGAAGCCATGTGGCAAGTCTTTGCCTACCATCTTTGTGTGCCACCAGCATTGTGTTGCTACTTGACGTACCTGGTGATAATCCTTACTTAATTACTCACATCGCGCTGCTCTAGCGGCCTGAATCCTTTTATGGTTCTCCATGCGAAAATGAGGCCAGACTGTGTTTCAGTAAGCCTCCTTCGGAAAAGCCCATCTTGATACACAAGGGCCACCTTGTGGCGCCCATTCTTCCTCAGTGCGCTGACAGCGCCATTCTGGCGATGCCCTCCCCAACAAAGTCACACCCAAAGAACTTTGACACAAAAAAGTCAAAAAAAGGCTAGGATCTTTTACTTTGGCTTTGCCAACGCAACGTCTCAGTGACTTCCTGCGCCGGTGGGACAACTTCTTGCAGGCAGGGGCCTCCTGATGAGCAGGCCCCCAAGTCTTCATGCTGCTGATTGTGGGCAAGGGCCAGCGACACCCTGCAAACCGAGCGGGCTTGCGTGATGCTGGGCAATGCAAGCAGCATGCAGGGCAAGGCCAGCATTTGGTCTGATTGCTTTCGCGAAACCCTCCAACTAAACCTTGGACACACAGGCCATCGGGACGGTCAAATGTAAATGGCTGGAAGGGGCAAGGGCGCGCCAATTGAGTCGGCGTCCAAGCAGCCGTATGCACGGAGTTCAGCGTGAAGGAAGTTGGGTTCTCACGTTCCCAGCATTTCTTTGGAGGGAAGAAGGGAGCGAAGTGGGTTAGGCGGGCCTCGTATTCGTCACATCTCATCGAACTTGTCCATGCGTAGAAGGGTACACCGTGCCTGAGTATGGCATGCTGGTCTTTTGTGATGCTGGTGGCTGGTGGTGCTTGTGATGCTGGTGTGATGCTGGTGTGATGCTGGTGTGATGCTGGTTTCGCTGGACGGGCGGTCTAGAGGAATCAACACTCCAGGTCCAACCATCTCGGAATCATGCAGTGGCACACGGGCACCCCCCCGCGGTGCAAAATCCAATTTAGACTTGTAGGGGAGGGGCAGCGATTTTAGGGGAGGGGTAGGAGGTAAGAGGGGCAACGATGTGGCATTGGTGCCCAACATATCTTGCCTTGAAGGGCTTGAGACGTGAGCAAGAGGCGCCGGCGTACACGTAACTTGCAGGGCGGAACTAGGCTTCAGGAGAGCGCATGCCCATCTAGCGAGTCAATCTCCAACCAGTTTGCCTGGGAGCCTTTTCCAGGCAACAAGTTCGAAGATGAGAACTTCGAGCCAGGAACCAAAACGCTCACAGATCTCACACATCCACCATGGCCTTCGGGTCCATATGTGCGCACGTATAGAAAGTCACTCGTTCTTCTGACAAAAATGATTGATTCAATGATCCGGTACTTGGTGCATGATAGTGAACTGGACATGTGCACATGCGTTGAAACGGAGTTACAGTGTTTCAAGAGACCCGAAGAACATTCTTGTTTGGCCGCCATGCGCACTAGCAGATCTGCTGTATTATTTTTTCGGCATTGCAGAGCATCACCTTGAACTAAGGCTGAACCACACAAAGCCCGGCGCTCACTCGCCAATTTGGACTCTGCCATGAGCCAGACAAATATGAATTGAACATGAAGCTGTGATAAACACTTTCTGCTGAACCCACGACGTTTCACTTGTCAACCTCCTTCATTCTGTGCCACCTTGCTGCAGAAAACATGTTATTTCCTTTCCACAGGCCAGGACTTCTCAGCATGGCCAACGCTGGCCCCAACACCAACGGCTCTCAGTGGCGCTGGCGAGACTTGTAACTCAGTAACGACCTCGATCTGTGGGCAGCAATGTGTGGCCAATGTTTGTTTGAGGGCCGTTGGAGTTTACTTGCCCTTGATTCCACTTGATGAGAGTCATGCCACATCATTTCGCGCGCAGTTCTTGAGTGCGGTGGCAGGTTCTTCATTACCACGGCCCCCACCGACTGGCTCAATGGCAAGCATGTGGTGTTTGGAGAGGTGATGGAAGGATGGAACCATTGTTTGCAGCATCCCATTCGGTGCATAGAACAAAAGCCTGTTTGCAGCATCCCATTCGGTGCATAGAACAAAAGCCTGTGCATGTTGTGTGTTAGCTTTTCCGTTTGTCGTGTCGATGTCGATATTTGATTTTTGCTAGGATTGGATGTGGTGAGAAAGATGGAGTCCGTGGGTAGCCAGTCTGGGCGGCGATGGCCTCAGATGCCAGCAGCCTGTTGGCGCAAAAGCAAACTCATTGGAACTCTTGCGTTTTCATGCTCTTTCAGATCAGGTGCAATTGGCCATAGCATTCGCATAATCTGCGCGGCCTAAAGCCCGTGTTATAACTGAGTAACTGTGAACACAATGATTTGGCATGCGAAGTACTTGCAAGGACACGTGCACCAGTGGCCATCGCTGAGTCGGGTGAACTCTGAATTTTCAAGCCGGACTGACGGCTTTGGCATGGAACCGCATGAGTTGCTTTTGAAATGCACTCAGCAATCCGTAAACTCCTAGCTCGCTTGTGGACGCGCACGTTTGCGAGTGCAGAGGATTATCAGCTTCGTTAGATTGCAAAATATGTTGGAATGGAAACACAAATCAAGAGATGCAGCGCCACTGCTTGATTTTTGGACTTGGTCAGCCTTCAGCACCGTCGCTTAGACAGCTGAACATGGCACTTCATTGAGTTTGCGGGGCATGAGGTTGTTGCTGAGGATGTGGGTTTGCAATTGCACTTAATGTTGTTACACATGTTATATAGTTTGTGTTGAGATTAAACGTCGACTTTGTGTTGACACTGGCAGGACTTTGCATATCTGTGTTGCGTATTTTTGTAGGCTTAGTGCTGCTGTTTGCTTTGCCCAACCTGCTGATGCATTGCCGGCTGCTCTTCATGCGCTGTGAGATTGACTTGCATATTCACTGTTAGTTAGCAACATTTCTTTCCTGCATCAGCAAGCACTTGGCTCGAAAACCGTTCTCCAATCTGCAGCTGACCGTGCGCGGCTCAATCCTGGTACTCAAGAGATACAAGCTGGCATCAAGCTAAACCTGACTCAAGGCACCTGATTGAGCATGGCGGAGCAGGCTGTCAAGCTGCAGTTGATGCATCAGCATTGCTATTGTGGTAGGGGTCGATGTTCGCAAGAATGTTTCAGCTTATCTCAGTTAGCAGCTTAACTGCAGCTGCCAGGTCCCATACCTTGGCATGAGGCTGTGCGCTTGGTGAAGGAGCGAGTGCTTTGTTTTGCCATGCATCAACGCCAAGGTCCGCGTGTCGTTCAAATTCAGCAAGACATCGTGCAGCCCACAATGATGAGAGCAATGGCGTGAAGCTCGACGCTTGTGTCCGAATCAAGATGGAACATATCAAATGTCCATTGCATGGACTGCAAGGACACCAGGGAGCAAAACTCACAAGTGTTACTTGCCAACACCCGGCATACGCACTAGAGGTGAGGAGGAGCGGCAATGCAAAATATGCGTTCTCCATGCTCCCAACCGGTTGAGACTAATTGATGGCTTGCTGATGCTTGCTGGCCTGTTTGGTCTGAGGCTGGAGGCAGACAGCAGACCAGAGAGACCAGGGGGACAAGGCAACGAAGAGACTGCACATGTTGTTTTGACTGGCAAGCCCGCGTTAGTCAAGGAGGCCCGAGCTCTCAGGATGCGGGTCGCTCGCCAAAGAGTGCTTTCCGGACCCAAAAACAGTTAATGGCCCACAGTGCTGCACCCTTCACTATCGGTAAGTCCTAGCTGCATTCATCGTTGAATTTCTGTTCTACTGCTGGGACGGCCACCCACCCCCCTTCCTTTGTTTTCAGTGTGTTGTCATGACACAAGTCTGAAAGCGCTCAAGCTCGACGGCTCAGTTTGCAGGCCTTTCACCA